>JZKD02S1626134.1:1048445-1109886 GCA_000966675.3 Picea glauca
GGATGAGCTTACATCAACAAGCATATGTTATCCTCCTCAAGCTTGCGTAAAAATAAAGAGGTACTCGCCAGAAATGGTGGGGGGGAATTTGGGAAAGGGATATGTTTTCATCTTCATTTTAATTGGCAATAAGTGTCGCTCTTCAACATGACACCCTCTATTCATCATTTGAAGCCGGTTTGGGAAATCCATTTGTCTCTCATTCGATTTGCTACAAGGTCATTCCCTGTGTCGTCTTTGAGTCAATGCTGCCAAATCATTGGTCGTGTCATTCATATGTTCAAGATAAGTCCATCTGAAACCTATATTGTGTCGACCATCTGCAGTTGTCCATTCTTTTCATGTCGGCCTTCCCTGTGTCCGGTCCAATTTGCAAAATGCTCTATTTCACCTTCAAACTCTATTACTCATTTCGTGTCATTGATGGGGGAATACATCAAGGCCCTCTTGTGACAAGTTTTGTTCTGTCGACTTCAGCTCATTATCTGGAATCAAGACTTAGAAATTATTTGGTACCTTGGAACTTGCATTCCTCAATGGCAGGTTTCCTTACTTTCGACAGTGGGTTTACATCATTGACCCTTGATCGAAAGATTCCATCGGATGTTTGACATCAACTCGTTTATTCAGACTCGATGGATTGTACTATATTACCTTGGGAGTCATTGACATCAATGGTGATTTCCCTCGCACTTGTTAATGGTTTCATCATTGACCGGTAATCAAGTGGTGTCTACCATGTTCGACTTCAACACATGTAATCACATGGTTAGATTCGTACTTTGGGTGACAATATTGAAGACCCTAGATATCATCTTTTTGATCCAAGTTGCGATGGAGTATGTATAATTTGTGACACATAGATCCACTGTGTATGTTTCGTGGCTATGTTGTCTTGATTTGAAATTTCTCGCATAGATCCACAGTGTATTCAGGTGGCTATGCTATATTTTGACGGCATGGATCCACAGTGTATGATTGGTGGCCATGACCCATGTCTATAATGTCATCAGTCTGTGATCTGAGTATGGGAATGCCTACCTTAGAATTGGTATATATGATATTCTGCAGATTCTTGGTTGTTCGCAGGTTTCCGATTAGATGTTCTCCTGGTTCCCGACACACACATGTAACTTACAAAGTATATCGAATATCACTAGTTCAAACCTCATACTTTGGGGGGAATTCTGTTACCCATGATTTTGGTCATCATGATGATGTATTGATGATGGTGTATTCAGGCTCTTCATTAGAACTTTCTGCTGAGAAAAGTTACCTTCATCTCTTTCTAGAAATCACATTTTTGAGGACTATTCACAGGCTGCTAGTATATTTGCCTGCGAGAATGCATGATTCTTGCAGGATGCCTTAAGCCAGGGTGCAAGAATTTCACACTGTGTTGAACTGCTAGGGTGAGAACTCTTTCTAAAGAAGGGAAAAAGATGAATTCTTGAAGCTTCTATAAGGGAATCTTCTAGAAGGATGAAATGGCATTTGAATGGTTATCCTAGTACTGGATTCCCTGATATTTTGGGATCATTCCTATCCAAGTAACTAATTCATTCTCTCCTATATATTGAGTGAATTCTCATGGAAAAATTTAGAAACAAACAAGGAGAAGCAAGACTCATTGGAGAATTGGTGAAAGATTGTGTGAAGGACTGAAGCTACAACAACTAGGAAAGTCCAACAAGTTTATCAAAGGTGGTTGATCTTCTTCATGCAAGTGAGAAAGTGTGTGTGTCAGAGCCAAGGGACATTGAAAGGAAGTTTTCAACATCAAGGCTCAGGTTGTAATCCTTACTTTCCATTAATATGATATAGTAATATGTCCCTTTCCCATAAAGCTAATTCCACTTTATTGTATAACTCCTTGATCATATACATAGATTCACTGTTGAATAGATTGTGCTTTCTTCACTCCACTTGGTTTGTATTGTTTTGGTCTTGACTTTACAAGAGCAGCTAGGAGAGAAGCAAGACTCATTGGAGAATTGGTGAAAGATTGTGTGAAGGACTGAAGCTACAGTAGCTAGGAAACTCCAGCAAGTTTATCAAAGGTGGTTGATCTTCTTCACACAATCTTTCACCAACTCTCCAATGAGTCTTGCTTCTCCTTGATTGCTTCTAACTTTTTCCATGAGAATTCACTCAATATATAGGAGAGAATGAATTAGTTACTTGGATAGGAATGATCCCAAAATATCAGGGAATCCAGTACTAGGATAACCATTCGAATGCCATCTCATCCTTCTAGAAGATTCCCTTCTAGAAGCTTTGAGAATTCATCTTTTTCCCTTCTTTAGAAAGAGTTTTCACCCTAGCAGTTCAACACAGTGAGAACTTCTCGCACCCTGGCTTAAGGCAACCTGTGAGAATCATGCATTCTCGCAGGAAAATATACTAGCAGCCTGCGAACAGTCCTCAAAAATGTGATTTCTGGAAAGAGATGAAGGTAACTTTTCTTAGGAGAAAGTTCTAACGAAGAGCCTGAATACACCAGCATCAATACATCATCATGATGACCAAAATCATGGGTAACAGTTTTGAGGCCCTAAACAACGTTTTTATAGCTCACCACAATCAATCTAAAGAAAAATTCAAAGTTTTATGACATAATGTGTATTCCTCAGATATACATTTCCAATGGGCTATCATGCGCCTAAAACGAAGATCGTATGCAAAAGTTAAGACCTAGGGAAGTTGATGTACCAACTTACCCCAACATGGCCCACATGACTCTTGGCGCTTCATATCCCAGGGTTAGGTTTTTGGATGTCTAGGGTTTTAGAATTCATGTTTATTATGAAAGGGTTTTTAGAGCCTCATTGTACTCATCTTCTTGCGAAAGAGTGCAGTCGTCACATCTATTCTTAGAGATTAGATGTCACCATTCTAGTAAGATTGTTTCAGTCTACATTTTATAGTTTCAACATATTTCTTTATTAATAGAAGCCAATATTTATTGTATCTTTGTTATTGTTCATTAAATATCTGTGTTAATAATATACACCTGTATTCATTTCATTTTTCTCATAAAATCCAGATCACACGGAGTTTGGATCAACGATCCCTCATGTACATAGGGTCATCTAGCTCAATAACACAGATTCTAGATTAACGACCAATCATGTACATAGGGTCATCCAGCTCACTAACATAGAGTCTGGATCAACGACCACTTATGTAGAACTAGGAAACTAGCCTAAAGCTAGTCCTTCTGGTTGGCACACTAGGCATCCAACCCACAATGTCTGGGAATCTAACTATGAGGGTTAGGGGATCCAGTGCGCACACACTACCCATCTAGTCCAAGCCTAGGAAACACCTCCAACCACATAGTTTGGCCCTCTATATTGAAAATTTGGGAAAATCGCCAACCCCAAAGGCTCGACATCTGTTGACCTTGTGAGAGGTCATGTTGACTAGTGCCAAAGTCAGTAACATGCATGTAAACAACCACCCGCTGCTTCCACACTCTGCAAGCTACTGCCCCAAGAATCACATATGTGATTCATTAGTCCCTTTTACGAGGGATGTCCTATTGGACCATGCCAAGATTGTCCCTGAAGTACAAAAACTTCACCCTTGATAGAATCTTGGTCAACACATATGCTATCTACTCATCTGTAGAAAACTATTGAAGCTTCACTGCTCCCTTCTGCACCATATCTATGATATAATGTTACCTGATCTTGATATGCTTTGACTTATCATAAAACAATAGGTCCTCTGAAAAATTCACACAACTCAGGTTGTTGCAACATATACAAGTCACCTTCAACTCCAGATCAAAAATTCCTGCAAGCAAATTCCGAAGCCACACTGCTTTACTGCTAGCTAAACATACTACTAAATACTCTACCTCAGTCGTCTTGAGTGCCACACTAGTATACTTCATGAGGAAACATGAGATCATAGCTGATCCCAAGCCAAAGAAACATTCATATATACACTTTCGGTCTGTGACACTACCGTCTCAATCTAAATCAGTATAGCCTTGTAGGCTTAACTCACGATCTGAAACAGATCTAAGTCCAAATTATATCATACCCTTTAGATACCTTAACACATGTTTTTCCATAATTAAGTGAACACGTCTTGGTTCGACCATATACTGACTCAAAGTGTTCACTACAAAGCATATATCAGGCCTAGTGATTGTCAAATACATCAACAAACCAATCATCTGTCTATACATGGTGGCATCCACTGTCTCTAACGATGTATCAAACAATAACTTCAGATTCATCACCATTGGTGTAGGCATGGCTTTACAGTCCATCATTATGAATCTCTTCAAAATATTTAGAACATATTTTCCTTGGCACAAGAAAATATCATCCCATTTCTGCCACACCTATAGACCCAAGAAATAATGCATCATACCTAGGTCTCTCATCTCAAACTCTGATGCAATATTTCTCTTGCACTCAACGATGAGTTTCTCATTCCTTGTTAGAAAGAGGTAATCCAATATCAAAGGGAAACCAATCCCATGCTCATCAAAATAACTGTCTCGCATATCCTGCCCTGGGTGCCTTCTTAAGCCTGTACGAAGATTTCTCCAATATGTAGACATGAGACTCCTTCTCATGTATCTTGGGGCTACTCTATGTGCACTTCTTCTGACTACTGGAGCAATTTTCTCATCATAATATTCTCCCTCTTGTTGGGAGAATCATCTGGACACAAATCAAGCTTTGTACATCTCTATGTTTCTATCAACAACATATTTGATCTTGTAGATCAATTTGAAAGTCACCACTGACTTTCCTTCTGCTCACAAGGCAAAAATCCATATCCTAGTCCTTCTGACTAGCTTCATCCTCTATCATTGAAACAAGGGAATATTCCAAGGAGGTCTCATATCTCTTCGAAGCCTCTGAAGCTTCGAACTAGCCTCCTCAATGCATATCACCTGTTTGTCAGTCATGGAAGACATCTATCTCTCCCATCTGAATTTGAGGAGGAATACTTTCTGAATGAAAGTCTCTAAGCCATTGAATTTCTATGAGATTAGAATTAGTCTAAGTCTCCATGCTCATAAAAATTTACTCCCTTTGAGTATATATAATCTCTGGAGCCATATTCTCCCTTTGTATGTGATTATCTCCTATGGATTCTAATCTCCTATGAATGGTCTAGGGGAGGCTTCTCCTCCCTACTGGATCATGATGGTTGACTCTCTATGAACTCTATCTCCTTATAATATGGTACTTGGTGTGGCCTCCTTCCTCACCACTGGTGGAACCATTTTCTCCTTCTCATGATATGGCTCCTCAATGCTATATATCTTTGCATCCTGCAAAGTGTCACGGGACCATGTTGGTCTCTTCCTGGTTACTGAAACGATTCTAGGTAGGCCCTTCTGGATCTACTAACTCTTCCTAATGATATGAAGAGTGATCAACTGAACTAGAGGAATTTGTTTGGTCATATTTGGAGCTTTGTGCTCCTTACAATCAATCTCCATATGAGATACTCTATATCTCGCAAAATTACCCTTCTTTATAGAATGTTTTAACTTCGTCCTCTCTTTTTTTTGGTACAAGGATGTATACAATCGTGTATACACCTTCTTATCTGGATAGTCTTCTCCATGTCTCAAACTAGAGACCATCTAATATGTTGCCTCTTGCAACCGTCACTATAGCTCCCCTCATAGTTATCACCTGTGACCTAGTCGAAACATACCAACAACAAGGGAAAACAATAGACAAGAATAATAATAAAAATGAGAACAATTGTCACAATAACACCTTCTAAGAGCTATCACCTGTGACTTTCCTAGAACAAGAGCCAAAATAAAAATGCAATAATAAGAAAAAGGAACAACACTCTTTGAGTGTTGTGACCAATCATTCCTCCATGGTAGCCTGCCCGAGACAAGAGAAACAAGAGAAAAATTATTTCCAATATAATAGCATTTTCATAAGAACATATCTATGTTAACAAGAAATAAAAAAAAAAACAAAACAATTTCATGGTAATCATCATAGCATTACCAAGGTGACTTGCCTGGAAGAAAAACAAGAAATATCTCCTAGAGGATATGTTAGTTGATCTTGTAAACAAGTACAATAAACATTTATATCAATAGTACTCATATGCTGCCAAGTATTAATTGTATCTAGTAGTAATAAAACCTTTCAAATATTGTTGTCACAACTATAGTGTTTACTTGTAATGTAGCCATTGTCAAACTTGATATGTGCAAATTGGAAACTTATCAATTTAATCAATCAAACCTAGAACCCAGAGTCTTATATTCAAGAATTAGTGTTTCTTCTTTTCTTCCGAGTCTCCTTCACTCAAGATGACAAGTATTCTCTCCAACCCTTCCCCTATACTAAGACAATATGATTTCTTGAAAGAAATCCGAGTTAGGGAATATAATGAAAATAAAATCTAAAAAAATCAACCTTAATCAATATAATATTTTTACTAAAGTTAGTTTATGACTTTAACTTTGACCAGAGGTTTAGCTTCAAAAGATCAAAATAAAACTAAATGTTCATAAGATCACAATAATGTCATAATAGCTAGAGTCATATCAAAACAATCAAACTTGAAGTACGTTGTTCCTCTAAATGTGTTGGATCTAAGATCCCTCTGGATCTACGATTTTTTCTTGGAAAAAAAGATCCCTTCTCCTGCAAACACCCTCAAGAGAAGGGATGTTTTTTTAGGTAGTGACACCATCCAATAGTGGTGGCAAGCAATGACAAACCCAAAAAAAAAATTCAAAGTGCTCCAACTTGCAATACAAAAATAGCTGGAAACTTAAAATGGCCCAACACTTCACTGAAAGTGCCCGACGAATTTGGGTTACGGTTTGTTGCATCTTGAAGACCAGAAACCCTAACTATTAGAAGAATGGATAGAGAGTTGATCTAGGGAAAGAATAATTTCAGCATCCTTTCAACGAGTTATCAAAAACTTCACTGGACCAGAAGAACTGCAATTGGTACTGCATCTGGTGCTGCAATTGGTGTTGAAACTAGTTCTACAACTGGCACTACAACTGGTGCTGCAACTTTGGAAGATTTTAGATCTAATCTGGAGAAAATATGCTCCCTCCTTAGGTGACCTTATTAGTGGGTTCAGTAAGTTCTTAATGAGCTTAACAATGAGGGAAAATGAGGATCTTCCTTCTAGCCGTTAGACTGTTACGAAGGAAACCATATCTGAAACCATGTTAAAATTTTGGTATGCTCATTTAACCATAAACAATGTCACATCATTGTCATCTAACCATAGGAATTCACATATGTCACCCATGAGCATACTAAACTTTTCTTAGATAGAATGATTCTGACAAGTTCACACTAGAACCAATAGGTAAACTGAGAAAGACTGAGAATACTCCATGACAATTGTTGCACTACTCTCTCCAGACTTGGGCCTCATTGTGGTGCAGCTACATCTCCTTAGAATTGCGCATTAGTTGAGTGAGTGAATGGGAGTTTCCAAATGAGATAAGGCACATCCTTATTTATAATATCCTGCCCAAGTGACTTTTCCAAGTGGGGTCAACTTTTTTGGGGGGGGTTTTCTATTTCTTTATTATTATTCTCCTTCGGCCGACTTCTATTCTTGGGTAATTCCACATATGTTTAATGGTTCTCTTACTTCCAAAATATTCTACTCCAAGTACAAAGGTTATACTGAAGGTTGATACCTCCCAAAGCTGCCAAAACATAGACAATGGGGAGTACCCCTTGTTGTTGTCGGGCGAATTTAGACCCATCAACGAAATTCACGCTAGAAGGAGGGCCATCTTTTATGGGTTATATAAATGATTTACATAACCGAAATCACTCTTCAGGAAATAACCCCAATCCTTCTCTATTTCCTAGAGTTGAATCTAAACAAGAATTTACCTATGAAGATTCAAAGCCTAATTTCAAAAGTGCCTCCGACAATCCAGAAACACACACTGAAAGTTGGTTCCAAATACCATGAGAAGAATTTATGAAACTCGTAGAATTACACATGCTTACGTCAAGTTCTTGGTAAGATACCAACTACCTCTGACCTTCCCAGGAGGAAAGAAACTTGTATGGAAATACCAAAGACACATCATGGTATTTATGTTGACTCCATAGATGATCTTATCAAAACCGCTTTGCAAGAAGTCCAGGGACCCTTGATTCGAGCTACATGTTTCCTTGTTGAACCTGAGGACGATATTGAAGGTGAACACCCTGAAATTGTTTTAGAACAAATAATGGGGGGAAATAGAAATGATAGAGAAGTTATCCCACGTTGGAGAGATCAAGGTTCTCTAAACTTATCTAGAATGTTACATGAAATGTCAAGAAAATATAACAAAGTCCTTCCAAAATTTGATCTAGATAAACCCAAGTCAAAAAATGCTTCTTTCTAACCACTCATCTACTAAATTTCCAACATGATGACATGGTTTGTAGGTTGTTTACTTATACCTTTTAAGGCAAGGTGTACACTTGGTATTTCATCTTACCAGTCGGATCTATATCTAAGTGGGGGGTAACATCATGAAGGTAGGTAACACTTTCGTGAGAATGGGGGGGGAATTGTTAGAATCATTTTTTCAGTCGAACTTTTGAACTTTTCAGCTGGAAAACATACACTTTTTGGCCGAAACATTGCATGTCAAATCGAACGACATCCTCATCTTTTGTGTAACAAAAACGATAGTCATTTGTTTTTTCTCTGACAACAGAAAGTTAGGCCAAAAACATACATTATATATGACCAACATTTCGTTACACTGTTACTTTACAGACATTGCAGGTGATTGTTGGTGGATTAGTAAGTATTGGCATTGGTGGAAATGTTGGCGTAGGGCATTGGTGAAAATGTTGGCATGGGGCATTGGTGGAAAATCCAAGCATTTTTTAGATTTTTACAAATATTTTATATGGTTTCTTGTTTGAATTTATGGGAATTTATAGTATTTGACTCTGTGCCATTCACATATGGACTCTATGCCATTCACACAGAGACTCTGTCCATTCAAACAGAGTCCATATGAACTATGTCTGAATGGACAAAATATTTGTGCAAATATCACTGAGTCCATATGGACTCTGTTCCATTTGTACATAGTCCATATGTAATATGTCAATCTTCCAATTTAGAACTCTGTATCTGATCTCCAATATTTCCATAGACTTCTCAATGAACCTATACAGGTTTGATAATGGTACATGTTATCGCAGAAGTTGTAGGTTGGGAAAATATTGACCTAACCACCAAATGGAGACAACTAGGAGGTCCCCTACCCACTGTCACCTTAGGCAGGTGTCCTCGTCACTTTAGAGGGGAGGTAGTCACCTTAAGGGGGGAATCCATTAAGGTCAAATCTAAATGGTATGAAGATCTTGGAAAGTAGTCTTGCGAAGGTCCAAGGGTTTCCAAGTATATTGAGTAACCTGCAAATGGTGAAATACCTACACGAGACACAAGAAACAAAAGCATATATTTCAATACAAATTCTATAAATCAAGTGAAATATACAAGAGAAATACTAGCTAAATACTAGAAAAACTAAGATTTAAGACCAAGATACTAGCATCAAAAGACAAGGTTGTTGTAAACACTTTCTACAACAAATTATATCATCCTTCTGGCTATAAAAATCAATGTATTACAACAATTAAATCAACCACTGAAACTCCACCAAACCTTGCCAAAAGTGCACTAGACCAAGAAAGAAAAGTGTGCAAACTTTAGGCAATTTCCAATGGTTGATTAGAGAGTTATTCAAGAAATTAGAATAGGGTTTTTGCACCCCTAATGGCCGGAGATGTAAATTTGTAACAAGAAGAAGAACTATCCTTTCGATGGGGACACCCTACTGGTTGTGAGGTGCTCAAGGCACATGGAACATAATCCAAGTTGCAAAAATAAATATGACAAGAAATTATGTTTCCCAATGCAATATTTTGTTTCTCCAATACATGATTAGTGCCTTTAGTTATGGGTTAATGGGGTCAAAAAATAAGAGCTAGGATTACTAAACCCTTGGTGGTGTAGATCCTCTTACATCCCAAGATAAGTAACCTAGATAGGGTTTTAAGATGAGGGGTTTAAATCCTCTTACTTTCTCAACAAAACCCTTGCAAAATAACTTTAAAATCTTGACAATTATGGTGGAAACTAGGATAGAGGTGTATATCCTTATACTCCCTATTTAGCCTTGGCCAAAACAACCCCAAATTGAATTAAAAATGATAATAACAAATTAGAAACCTTACCATTTAAGAAAAATCCTTTAACATGCCAAAGTAAACCTCCACAATAGAAAAACAATGACCTCCAAGAGATAGTGCACCATAATCATCATCAACCATAACCACAAAACATTATTCCATAGCACAAAAGGAGAAATACTCCAAGTGTAGTGATGGGATCCTAAAATACCTCCTTTCCTTCACTTCATTTCACTATTTTATCATCATATTTGACCATAATCAATTCCCTTCACCCTTTAAAGCATACCATTTATTTAAAATATATTGATTAGAAGCATTAAAAATAAATGATGTGAGTTTTTACTTGTTAATGTACTTTACGTGGTTTTAACTAATTTGTAGATGATAAACTTAGTATTATGAACACGTTTATATAGCTATACAATCCATCGAATAGTTAAACAATGGATATCATGGGGGATGCATTCACTATATACCTTATTAAAAAGTTTGCATCATTGAAATATCAATTTAATAATATTTGTTCTTTTTGATAGGTGGACGATTGTACAAAAAAAAATGAAGGGAGATTGTTCTTTTTACAGGCAGTGAACTTCTAGCTCAATTTGTGGGAAAATGAAGCTGAATCGAAAAAATATGGCACATGGGTTTTGCGCATAATATGCCTAATTAGGTCTTTCTAGCATAGGGGCAGACCCAGGGTTTAACACTTCAACAATGAACCAACAAAACACTAACTACCAGCCCTTTCGGCAACACCTGCGAAGCAGATGAAGTCTCACCTAAGGTAGAGGAAGGGGTGGTTGCAGGACTCAGGTGTCTGCAACCTAGCTGGGACAAAAATATGTTATTATAACACATTAATAGATCACTTAGTAGTTATTATACATCAATATTTAACTTTAGTTTACAACATAGATAATCCCTAATTACAGAGTATTGCAGTATTCATCCAGATCTAATATATTCAAGAACTAAGAATATCAACACATATCAGACCTAGCATCTTATTCACATCATTAGGCACTAAGATATCATATTCATCTAAGCATACATCATTACACTAAGAATAAATCATATGAGAAATAAAACATTCACAATGCACAAAGCAACCACAACACAGGATATGCGTGGTTCACCCCCATCCTGGGGCTACGTCCACCAACTCTTCTTCTCTTTATTATCTTCTGTCAATCTCCTACATGCACAGAGCCACAAGATCCTACTCTGCATAGGATTGGAGATCTACGCACACTTCGCTAGATCCTCCTTCCCCAAGATAGGTCACAACACAAAGCCTTTACACAGTCACTTGCACTTAGCTCTGCAAGTTCTCAACATAGCATGAACAAATTTTCACTTAGCACTTAACAAGGTACCAAGTCCCTCTTTACATTGTCTAGACATCTATTTATACATTACAAAATGCCTAAACATGGGTAAAACCATGGGTCGACATCCCCATTTCCGTTACATAAGCCCAAAACACAAAAATCTCTAAACAGGGAGCCGATATCCCATGATCTACGCTTCGACTTGCACTCCTCCTTTGACAACTTGTCGAAGTCCCAAAATAGTTCAAACATGACCAAGGATCATCAAAAATTGGTCAAGGGCCAACATGCCCCCAACACTCACCTGTGAATCATCCTGAGTCACTCTGATCTAGGCAGCTTTGCCTCAAAATCCTTGAGCTTGGCTTGAGCTACTTCAACCTACTACTTCGTGAAGGCCTCCTGCTCAATGAAATCTTGGATAAATGCTTCGTTGATAGGTCCCTCTAAGCGTTGTTTGACTCCAATGACTATTTGTTCTAGATCTTCTCCTCGACCTTCAATCTCCTCGAACAGTTGGAAAGCCTCGTCCTGAATTGGTTGGAGCCTCTGGGTCACTTCCATGACTTTGGTCTGAATGGTGTGGACCTGTTGTTGAGCAGTGCGTTGTTCTTGGGATCTCTTCATCCTTTCAACTACTGGCAGAGGTTTCAACTGCGCCTGTACTGTCACTGCTTGTTTCTTTGCCTCCTCGAGCTATGACTCTAGTGTCTTCAGTTTAGGGTCTTCAGTATGTCTCTCATAAGTCTACGCACTTCTACTGTAAAGTTGTTTACATTCCAAAGCTAATGCTCTTGTCCTCTCAACTGCGCTCCGAGTAGTGGATTCTATTTGGTATCGCATGTATTGTGGACTGCTTGGCACCATTCATAGCTCTAGATGTGCGATTCCCTATTGAAGTTGTTGGATGGCTTCAACAAGTTGTGCTACTGGATGTTCCACTAGGTCTTCCTCCTTTTTCTCTAATCCTGTCATAGAGAGAAGTGCTCTGCTGGATACTTCTTTTACTCCAACCTACTCCGTGAGCAGTTGTTCCTTCTCTTTCTGGATCCACTCTTTCTCCTTGTCGAAATTCATTTGGAGGTTATCCTTCTCCTATTGCGCAACTCAATGTTTCTCTATCACTTCCTCTTGTGCTTGTTTTAGGGCCACTGTGGCCTGTTCCTTTTCTTCTTGTGCACGGCAAAGATAATATTCAGTCGCATCATCTATTATGTGAAGTTGGGTAGGCTTTTCTCCCAACTCTGGTTCTTCCAATGGTGGGGGCGCATTGGATAATGCGCGGCTGGAGTGAAGAGCCTGCTACACCCCTCTGAATTTTTCCTCAATCCTATCATACATGGATGCATGTTTGGATTTAGTGTTCTGTAAGAGGTCCTATGAGGCATCTGATACAGCTGTGATGATGAATTTAAAGGCATCGAGCATGAGTACAGTCTGCAGCTTAGTATTAGTAGCTTTGCACTTCTTCCAGGAAGTAGGTTTTGTGGGGGAAACCTTCCTTTTCTTGAAGGGATCAGTCTCATCAACAGGATCCCTAGGTGGTGTTACTTCATCTTGTTGATCTTATTTTCCATTGGTCTCTTCTCTATCTACTTTTTCATCACCTCCTCGTCCAGGTGATTCTGACGTAGTTTCTTTTGAGGCATTTCTTAGCTGTTGGACCTCTTCGGTCTTCTTCATTCTCCTAGTTCCAGTTGTATCGTGTGCTTTGCGAGTGGTTTCCAGGATTTTGAGTTGTTCAGGTTCAGACAGTTCTGCAGGGTCAGCAGGGATAAGGAGCTCTATAGGATAGTCCTTGGTTATCTCTTCTAGGTCCTCCTATGTGATCTTATAGTATGACTGAAGCTCTTTTTTACTCTCGTCTGTGTGTGCAGTGATGTATATAAAGTTCCAATCTGCGTGCAACTTCATAATGGGTTTGAACCAGTGTAGAGTGTTCGACGTCATACAAGGGACAAATTCAATAGACCTCTTTAACTGGAGAGAGTATGTATGGAATAATGCGTTTGACTGTCATTGTTTCCCCATATCGTTCGAGTACCAGAGTGTGGTGAACTTCATAGCGAGCGGCTCAAATGGCTCAATGTTCGGGAAGGTCACACTTTCTGACATCTCCCAAGCAGTAAATGCAATGAGGATCAACAACTAACTAAAATGGAACTCATAGCCCTGATCCTGAGCTTCGTGACAATCCAATTCTAACCGGTTGACTAAGTACTTTGCCTAGTTCATCTGTAGTCCTTCCACACATTTTTCAGTGAGGTCGACAACAAACCCTGTGGCCTGCGTAGGTCTGTTCTTTATCACTAGCTTTCCTGTAATCAAATGGCAGGCTAGGTTCACTGTGCCATTCTGGATGGAGGCTACCTTGTAGCCTCACGTCCCCTTTTCTACATCTCCATATGTATCTTTAATCCTCTGTGCCAGTGTGCGGTCTACAACCTTCCCTAGGTAGAAGTCTTGCGGGTTGGGTCCTTGCATGCTCAATCCAGTGATCCTATGGATCAATGCCGGATCGACAGTGATGCATCTAATTAGCCATAGATAGCCTCCATGGAAGCATGAAAACATGAGCTTAACATACACGTTAACCTCCTGGTGCCTTAAAAACTGAGGTATCTTCATTACGTTCAAGACATTGGACTGTGTGAGGTCCATAGTCCATGGTAGGGGGATTATCCTTGAGTTCTTCCCCTTCGTCCTAGTCAAATACCTATGAGGAGCGAGCATATTGTGGTTCTTGTGATCCCCTATGTTGAAGTCACTGAATTCTAATGCCATGATCTTATCCAACTTCGGTCGAGATATACGTATCCCCTTTGGGAGGTACACAGTAACCAAAATTTAATCAAAGTATCTGGGGACACTGTCACGACTCACCGCGCCGATCAGAGGTGGGATGTAGTCAGGAAGGATAGTCGAGATTAACTTCACATTCACAAACTCATCTCAATGCTTGGTTCTTTTCTCAGCTGCAGATCGGGATGGTCTAGATCCACGAGCAGTTGACAAAGAGGCTTGCACTCCTCTCATCGAGGAATCTTGAATTCCTACGAAAATTACTTTTTCGGCCATTAAATTGATTAGAAATTATTCTATGGACTTCTCTATGGAGGTGAGTTTGTCTAACATGCACACTCAATATCGGATAAATCAGGGTGATGAATGAATTCTCAATGCAATAGAACATGTTTCGATCTCAGTAAACACAACGCGGTAGTAATGAGTTGGCTCAAATACAATTCAAAAAAGTGTTCTCGGTGAAACATTCAATGGATTAAGTAGAAAACAAGGTAATGGATCTCTTCAATGGGAGAGAAGACTTCATTAATGCAGTTATGTATGTTACGGTGCAGTCCCAATGGTCTGATGGCGAGATTTCTGGTCATAACTATTGTTCTAACCATTCAGGGGCGTTGGTCTAATGGTCATAATTCCTCCAATGGTTATATTGCTCCACCATCGCGAAGTGCCATTTTTCATTTTTCAGATATCCCGATGAAGTTATAGCTTTGAAAACCTTCCTTTTGCGAAGTTCCCTCTAGAGTCTCCTGCAACTTTTCTAGCTTTGCTCTCTTCTTACTGAGCTTTCTAGCCTTCTTCCCCGTGATCCACGTCTTGGTATTCCTCTTTCCATTTTGATTCTTATCTGTACTCAACATAGTAACTTCATGCTGTTGAGATTATTTCATAGGGTTAGAGAGTAGTACTTCTTCTTTGTCTGGTGTAGGTGTTCTATTCTCCTGTACATATATATATTGTAAGTCTTCTTGGGTTCTTTCAACTTCGACATCCAGATTTCTGGTCCTTAGTAGCTTCGACTAGTTCTCTTGTTCTTTAATTAAGTGTGCTATCCTCTTAGTCATGAAGTCTCTTAGTTCTTGCTTCTTCTATTCTAGGGCTTCCTCTTCTTTTCTTCTGGTCTGATCCTTCTCAATCCAAGTTTTTCCTAGTAACATAGCAAATGGGGTGTTGCTCTCAATAAATTTAACAACCTCAAAATCTTCCTCTGTCGAAGTTCCATGAGCACTCATAGATATCTGAGTGAGTCTTCCACATAGGGTTATCATATTTCCTCTAAATAATCCTATTCCTCCCAATGAAGGACTCGTAGCAATCTTTCCTAAAATTTCCTAGGTTCTTTCTGTCATGATATTCACCTATGTTTCCTCATCCAGAACACAGTCAATGTCGAAGTCTCCTATTCTTGTTTCTATGCACTCCTTTTCTTTGAATATCTCTGATAAGTTGATATTTATGTGATCATTCAGGGTTTCTTTCATTTGTAGTAATACATTCTCTAATTCTTTCTGGGGTTCTACCATGGTCTCAGTTGCTTGACCTTCCTCAGGGTTTTCTTGTCTCATATTCATTATTTCAACCTTAGAAATCATTCTAGGGAAATCCAAAACTTCATTATCCATAGCTTTACAACAAAGACAACTACATCTTCTACCGAGGCATTCCTTAGCAAAATGCCCCGATCTTATGAAACTGTAACAAAGGGTTAATCCTCTTTTTCTTTTAAATGATCCCCAACCTTTCTTGTACTGCGCACTAGGATCATAGTAGTTAACTTGCAAAAAATCATTTCTAAGATTCTGCATCCATTTGTTAGTCCAAACATTCTTTCTATGCATAGGGATAAGATATCTTTCACTATTCTTATTATATCTACTCATATCAAATCTTCTTTCTTCTAGTTGTGCCCTAGTTTTCAAGCTAGGACAAAATTTATCAAACATACCTAGATTCGTACTTTTGAAACAAAACTTCCACTTATCTTACCTTTTCAATAAAAAAATTTCACTGTTCTTACCTTTATCAGAGCACAAAGCTTCAGGATCTTACCTTTTTTCTTCAGATCTGACTTCTCTTTTTAGCATAGAGTTTCACAAGTCAAGTAGAATACTGTGCACTAGGGAAACAGATCTACGCACAGAGCTTTCTCTTTTCTTCAGTTCCCAACAATAAAATTTTCAGGTCTCAGCAATGGAACCATTTTTTGGCACAGGGGTAGACCCAGGGTTCAACGCTTCAACAATGCACCAACAAAACCCAAACTACCGGCCCTTTCGACAACACCCGTGAAACAGATGAAGTCTCACTCGAGGTAGAGCCAGGGGTGGTTGCAGGACTCAGGTATCTGTAACCTAGCTAGGACACAAATATGTGATTATAACACCTTAATAGAGCACTTATCAGTCATTGTTCGTCAGTATTTAACCTTAGTTTACAGTGCAAATAATCCCTAATTACAGAGCATTGCAGTATTTATCTAGATCTAATATATTCAAGCACTAATCATATCAACAAAGATCAGATCTAGAATCTTATTCACATCATCATGCACTAAGTTATCATATTCATCTAAGCATACATCATTACACTAAGAATAAATCATATGAGCAATAAAACATTCACAATGCACAAAACAACCATAATGCACAAAGAAACCACAACACATAATATATGTGCTTCACCCCCAACCTAGGGCTATGTCCACCGACTCTTCTTCTCTTTATTATCTTCTGTCAATATCCTGCATGCACAAAGCCACAAGATCCTACTCTGCATAGACAAGAGATCCGCGCACACTTCTCTAGATCCTCCTTCCCCGATCTAGGTCACAACACAAAGCCTTTACACATTCTCTTATAGTCCCTTGCACTTAGCTCTGCAAGTTCTCAACATAGCATGCACAAATCATTTACAATTTGCACTTAGCACTTAGCACTTAGCAAGGTACCAATCCCCTCTTTACATTGCCTAGAAATCTATTTATACATTACAAAATCCCTAAACATGGGTAAACCCATGGGCTAACATCCCCATACCCATTACATAAGCCCAAAACCTAAAAATCCCTAAACAAGGGGCTGAGATCCTGCGATCTCCTCTTCGACTTGCGCTCCTCCTTCAACAGCTTGTCGAAGTCCAAAAATAGGTCAAACATGACCAATGATCCTCAAAAATTGGTCAAGGGCCAACAGGTCCCATGTGAGTTGTTTCCATAAATTATACATGGATTGAGAGTTAGATCGAAATTACATATCAGATATATCTAGACCTCCATACAGACCTTCATCCGGGCCTCCATCCAACACTTGATATGGAAATCAGAGCGCAACAGGGTTGGCCGTTGGCATATCTGTTGGCATTTTTGAGCGAATGCAAAACATGGGTTTTCTGCATGTTATCATCCTCCTGCTATGTTTCCTATGACACTATGATTCAAGCACTTGGAACTTGCCCCTATATTCGAGCTATGAATTTAATAAATTTGTTGTCTATTAATAAAGATTTAACACTTTTCTGGTTTTGGTAGAGTGTCGACCCTTTTAGTGGTCGACCTCTCAAACTCTATATAAACATGAGTCTGCTAGAAGGATGGGATTACCAAAGAAGATAGTTGATGAACTCTGTTAAAATTCGTCCCTGTTATATATTTCTGATGCAATTTAAAATTGTGTTGAAGTTGTGAGTATCTTGTGAGATGGAGTACCACAACTACTTGGGGGGCCCACCAGTAGTCTATGTGTTCTTATTTTACTGTATATTCAGATTTCTAATTTCTCTTTTGTAGGAATTTCTCTAATATGTCACTTGCAAGAATTTCTATAATTTCTCTGTATATTCATACTTCTATAATCCAAGCCATGTTTAAGTACAAATGTCTCTCTTCTAACTGTGTTATCATTGTATGTACTCATTTTAATTATTTATATTATGTTGCAAACATGTATATCCTCTTTGTAGGTTGAATTCATTAAGAGGTTGTTCATAGCCCATTTAAATTAGATCAAGCTAACCCTTGCATGACTGTGTGATCATTATATCTCTATTGAAACATTTCCAATTTAAGCACAACAATATAATTTCCAATTTTGATAGAATAGTTCATAGATATAATTAGTTACAAGAACATGTATTCAATATTCCTTTAATGAAAAATATCTCAGTAGATTGTTTTGTTCACACACTGCATCTTTCTGTAGAAATTAATATTGAGATTATACCATTTGAATTAGCTATTATTTGAACAGGAATAAATAGAAATATAAATTCTCAATTTCCTATGTTGATTTCTGATATGAATTTCTTATGACAATCCTTTATGTTGATAGTATCATGATGTTGTCTTTTCCAGTGTAGAATTAGTTGTGTATTTTAATGCTATCTTTTCTAGATGTAACTGTGAATTGTAATGTTATATTTTTTCTAGCTTTTTTAGAGTACAAATTCTTAATGTTGATTATGTTTCTCTCTTAAGAGTTATTTTAGGGTACAGTTTGTAGTAGTTTCACATGGTCACTTTTCAAGTAGATCTTAATTCATCTATAGTATTTATTAAAATAGGATGATCAATTGCAAGTTTTATGTTGAATCTATAGTCTTTCTTTAATTAAATAATGAAGTGATGGGAATGTACAAGAAATTAGTTTCATTTTTATCTTGACACATATTGTGTTACAAATAAAGGTTTACTCAATCTCTTTATTATCTGAGTGTGTTGCCGACATTAGATTAGATTATTCTAGACTAGGCTGGATTAGAGCTCTAGACCTGCACATATAGTGCTAACACCTCGAAGCTTATGAGCCATGGGTTGACAATTTAATGTCAAAATAGATATCATATATTTCACTCGACATGTAGAAAAAATTTCATACCAAGTACTTCTCACAAGAGGGAGAGTTATGTTTGAAACGAGATCTTATGATCGCTATTTATACAAAATGTCACTAACATAGTTTGTCCACATAATTAAGGGTAAACCACAAGATTAGGGGTCAACAACCCTAATCTTGCCCCTTTTAAAAAGTAATATTAAACAATTCACTTTAATTTCACTTTTGCACAAAGAAAAACCCTAGTTATAAAGACTTCACCCCTTTAGGGGACATTTTGGCACTAGGATAAGGTCATTGGTGATGGAGGAGTGTAGAAATGCTTCCCAAAGCCACATGTCAAGTATGTAGGAACGAAACCCGCCATCGAGGCCCAATTAGACTCTGCAACATTCGATAATGGAATGGTTCTCCATATCTTGCGATCCAGCCAATTAATTGATGGGATTTACATAGTGATTTATAGGATATCTTCTCGTGAAAACTCCTCCTTCAGTTTGAACATTCTCTTTTTTGTATTTTCTCTTATAGGTGGGTCTGATAAAAGATAGGTGTTGGTATAAACTAGTTAGGTAAAGGAAAAGGGGGAAAACTTAACTACTGAAGAAGGCTGAGCTCAAGATAACCCTCATACTCAAGCATGTAGACAAAGATTTTCACACTTATGACAAGCCTAGTACTAATACATCAACTTGTTCGTATTTAATTTATTGACTAAGATACAATTATCGAAAGAAAACATACATGCAATAAAATGATGGCAAGAAAATTGGTTTCCTTATCTCTAATCACTAATCACACATTAACACAATAATTTGTTTTTCATCATTAGATATAAGAACTATAAAAATATTGAATCAACTAACTTATGAATAGATTTAGAAACTCTTGCTCATTACAACATCCATTCATGAGATAAAGTCAGAAGTAATTCCTCCTTATGATCTAATCACACATGCCTTTGATGTAAAACATAAACTTGTCTTTGGTCTTAAATAAGACTTATCAATTAAGGTAGTTCTAAAATGGTTCTTTACAATTCCAAAAGTGAGGGTCTTTGCAAAAACCATCCACCCCTTCTAACTGGTCGATCCTCTTATTTATAAAAAATCATTAACTAAAAATAACTATCTAAAGTGCAAGCTAAGTAAAAAAAACATCGCCATGTGGCGCTTTCATCTCTCTGTCTTCTCAGAGTCATCAAATGGTTTCACTTGAGTGGATGACTCTTCTCATACTTTGACCATTTGACGAAACATTCCTCGCATGTGTTGGCATACGAGAATCTGTGTTGGTCTATCGGGGCCGAGAGGATATCCTTTATCTCCACTACACGATCTCTATACTTGACTACTTTAACACTTAACTGTTATAACATTGTTCGATCCTTGATCAGGTGCTCCATGAACTATTGTACTTGACCTGGCGCCATGTTTGCCACCTTTTCTATCTTCCGAGTGCACAATGAGTCTTGTTCTGCATGTTGTTTGACTATGTCATGCAAGTTGACAAAGTCCTCGGGTGAGCCGAATTATGGGAGACCGATGTCTCTCATACCCCGATTGATCTTGGTCCAACTCTCATAATCAACCCATTTCTCTTGAATCTCCCATTAAGGTTCTTGGGCCATCTTCACCCAGTATTCATCCAACTTCCTTATACAGTCAATGTTGATGTTCCTTAGAACCCGAATGGCATGCTCTTCGACATCGTGGCCCTTTTGAACCGTGCTGATGTAATCAATTATTTACACCACTTGGTGGGCCTTCTCATACCACATTTTCATATATTTTCATGTCGCTAGTGCCATAAAGGTGTCTTCTTGGAAATCGGCTATCCCTACAGTGAAAAGGTGTCACCTCACTCATGAATTTGTTGTAGGCATCTTGAAATTCACTTCTCAAAAATACCATGGCATGTGTGGAGTCCTGATAGTATTTCTTCAAATGGCGTAGATGCTCTAACTCCTTTAGCGCAGCAGCCAAATCCTCTTCATCTTTCCTTTCTCTATCCAGGGTGGCATCTGTGATTGCCATTCCTACGTCAATAAGCTCATACATCTTAGCATGCTCTATACTGATCAATTTCCCCTCTATGGTGATGAGGATAGAACTGTCCAAAGTAAGCCTCCTTTTCTTGGTGGTTCTATTCATGATGGCTTTCCTCTTTTGATCATAGGATATTGCTTGTATATTGGTGACCTCGTCCACAGGTTCAGGGATTTGTTTCTCTCCCCAAGTAAGAGTATTTCCCAGTCTCCCGACAATGCATATATGTTCAAGACTAGGTTCTAGAACCTCTTCTATATGTCCTGAAGGCTCAGACTCTGGTTGTTGCTCATCAGAGGGTAAAGTATTAGCCAAAATTGAGAAATCAGGGGCAGCTTCGGTACTTATTTGGTAATCAGTTGTCGAGATGTTGATTTCCTTTTGTGGAATCTCTTCCCCTTATTCACTCGATCCTAGCTCATCCCTCGAGTTGTCTGTTTGGGTTCCCGGTATGTCGAGTGGCTTAGCGTCCAAGGTAATTTATACCTCATGCTTGTTATGTAGATTTATCTGACTTAGAGCATCAGGATCTAGGGTGGATGCTTTCTCAGGTTCTTTCTACTCTATGATTTGCACCAGAGTCACCAGGGAAACCTCTAAACTCTCCTCCTTATCATAGATATTTATTAAATCATATAAGGGGTTTGGTATGCTAGTCCTCCCTGGTGTCCTTGATATCTTAGGCTGGGTTGAAATTCCCCGTAGTGGCCCGATCTGTGGTGGTGGAATTTCAGGGTTTTTTGTCCTGGTGATTCCTTCAGGTTGTATCATCTCTGATCCACTTGGCCCCCCTCTGCTTGCGATTGGGTTGTCGGTAGGAAACCTTGTCATCTCTATGAGATCTGAGTTTTTCTGCAACTGATCAATGACTCTATGTGCTTCTACCATCAAAATCAATCCCCTTTTCTGTGCCTTTGGTGTCAAGAACAATCCCCTTCTCTGTGCCTTTGTTATCTCTACCACTCTGATTTCTTCCTTGGCTCTGAGAGCCTCTTGAGATGAATTCTCTATTGTTTCCACCTATTCATCCACGCTCATGGCCTTGAACCTAGTCATGTTTGGGTTGGCCATCCTCTGCACCACCGTGTCCCAGTTCTGGGCGCTCTCTGTGAATATTTCATCCTCAAACTTATCATGACCATACGACCAGTAGGATGATACTTTTGACGCATGTTTGAAGAACATGCCTTTAGGATCGTTCTTGTAGAATAGGCCTGTCGGGAACCTGAATTCAAGTTGGCTCAGCCCTTCCAGTTTTTCTTGAGCAATGTCTTTCACCAGATAAAACCCTATATGAAAATCATAGGGTATGAAATCTCGTTTCTTGTCTTTCACCAAGGTGGAGTTATAGTCTTGCAGGATGGTATGATAAGATATTTTTCCCACAACAAGATGGTCTCGAACATGAGCTGGTAGGAGATGTGGTGCTTCGGTGGCCCTGAACACTCTAATGTAGGTTGAGTGTTCATCTAAATACCAATGGCCTACCTTTTCTATCATTTTCTTGGCTGCCACTGATAGTTTTAGGCATTCCTTGTTAAAAATAATAAAGTAAATACGAGTGATGAATTCATTACAGATGAGTGAATAAGACATTTTGTACCTGTTCTCCCATAATATGCTGAAGTAAATGTGGACTGAGAGCTCTGCAACATGCCATCTTAGATTCATGGCGGCGAAGACATTCCTTGTGCACATGACATCGAGCATGTACAAGGCCATGTAGAAAGTTAGTGTCTCTCTTTCTTTCGATGACTAAGAATTCTATATGCAGATGCTCAATTGTTTTGAGATTATTACTCCCTAGTTGAATATGCTCCCGGTGATTGCCACTATGTATGCCAAAGGCATCCATGCTTCCAAAAATTTGGAGCAATCCTTTTCTCCATATAGCCAGCAGATGAGAGCCATCAAATAGATGTATGGATTCCTCAGGTTGATTGTTCTGTACCATCCATTTCTCCGATTAGTGAACTTATTGTTTTCCTTCCACCATGAAGCAATCAACCGGCTGATGTCATGGAATTCATAGAAATTCACAACGAATTCCGTGTTGGACCGCTCCTCTAGGTCCCTGAGCTTGTAGTATTTTTGTATTTCTGTCAGGAAGAAGACTCCAACGCATCCACCACTCTCATCATTGATCAAGAACTTATGCCCGTCTGTATGGTCGATGATCCATTTCAAAACCTCTAGGCAGGGGAAAGCATGGGTTCTTCTTTCCACCATGTGTAAATACGACTATCGGATGTTCATGAACACCTGGTCATCGAGTGCCCTCATGTTTGGGTTGCTTTGTGGGATATACTCTAGGAATTATTCTCGGATAATTATTTTGAAGAGATCCCCCCACTGTGGGAGTGATACCTTGGATCTGATTCTTGCCTCTGTATCGCTAAAGGCCGGAGGCTAGACAAAATATTTCTTTGTTCTTTTTTTGATGACAGGCTTTGCCCTAGAGGCATACCCCTATTGCCTCGCGGTCCTTGTATAAGAACCTTTGATATCTCTGGTTCTTTCATCTTTGGTGATCTCGATGAGCATCTAGTGTTTGGATTTCTCAGTGGCATTCTTCCTGCAACAAGAGAAGGGTTTAGAGACTGTGTAAGAAACCCGATGAACATATATAATTTATAAACAATGAATTGATAGACTTGGATACATACCTCTGAAGCTTGTTAAACCTGGTTTTGATAATCAAAAGGGTCAATACAGTCTAAATTTTCTCTCTCTGCTACTTCATATTCTATGGAATTCACGTACGTGCATAATGAATTTGTTCACAACAGTTCTATAGATTTAAATAGGGATGATCTTACCATGTCGCATCATCCATTCAATTCAAGTTATGAGTGAAATTTCAACAAATCTGTCGCCATATCTTCATAGGAGTTTAAACTTAAATTCATCATAGGTTGATGATGAAGGTGCGGGTGGTAATGTGGTCTATCAGCGATTTCAAAACTTTGTTGTCTAATCGGTGCACGGGGTAGAAACTAATGCAGGATTTGGCATTCACTAGTTCCTCAAATGTCCAAAATCCAATCATATCTAATGCCGCAAACGTCTTATCGTTCTGCTCTTTTAGTTGGTGAATCGGGGGTCGGGATTGTGCTATGAAAATTTTTGTTGATATCCTCCTGCAAAAGCTCCGATGTCGATTGATATTACTGTGCAATGCTGACATGGAAAAGCTGACTCGAAGGTGTGACTAGGACCTTAGGAACCAAAAATGACTCGGGATAGAACTAGACCGTATGACCCTCTTATCTGGTAAAGACACATGGTTTTCGCGATCAGTGACTTAATTCAATCGTGTTAATCGGAGTTGAGATTTTATTTAAGCCATTCATTATAAAACCAAATCCCAACATGCCAACGCCGAAACGTTTCAAGGATCGACGATCGACGATAAACCTACCCAAGTGCTCTTGGATCGGCTCCCTCAAAAAAGTCCCAATGTCGAAAACGCATCGGGGTTCGACGATCGAAGATAACTTTATCATGGTCAAAATGTTTGTTGTGATCCTTCTGGATTTTCCCCAATCTTGATAAAGCGCATTGGGCATCGACTATCGACGATTTATTTACATATTTTGTTAACGTCTGTCTTCCTCGTATTTTACCGATGTCGAAGGGGATCAACTATCTCTTGAACCTTTATGCGAATAACTTACACAAACCAAAACCGCCTTCTGTCGATGCCGATGAGGATCAACACTCGACGACTGTTGTTTTTTTATGGTTCCTTTGCTTACTTGAATTATTTCTGATGTCGAACCTGAGCACGTTAGGTGCAGTGTTTAGTTGTCGATTCTTAATTTAGGTGTTAAGGTACTTTTAGACACGAGGTTTCATAAGTTCAAAAAAATTTCAATAGGTGATAAGAGTCATGAAAACAAATAAAGATAAAACATTTCCCAAAATGAAGTCGATTTAAACAGTGCAGAAAATAAGTGGTACCCAAAAAGTGACAAAATTTGATAAGGATTTTTAGGGTATGTTGAGTTCTCAACAAATGGCGACCTACTGGGCGAAGAAGAATATTTTTTCCTTCCCCGGGTTCAACTGATGCAGAAGTTGGTTAAGAATTTAACTGTTTTTTTATCAGAGCCTCTTCTATCCTTGAGTTTGAAATTTCCTGGTTGGTATATCTAGGCCTATTTGTGGGGTTTCAACCTTTATTCCACCTTCATTTCTTGTAACTATGACTCATCCCCTCTTTTGACAAGATTTGAGTAAAACATTCACTGGCACAAGGCCCTTTACTTATCATCATTCAATTGCTATGTTGTTTCTCCACTGTCAGTGAGTGTCGATAGCCTCGTTAGATTCACCCCAACATCATAGACCTTGGTCCACTTCCAGCGAGAGTCCAAAGCGTCGAAAAAGTTATCTACATACCCTCTCCTACTTTTCACTCATTTGATATAATTGATTTTATTTCAGCAGAATTCCCTGAGAGAGTGAAAAAGGAGGATTGTTGGTTACTCTTCTCTATTATACTTTGATATTTTTATTGACTCAGGGTTCATGTCTTTTGGGTTTCCAACAAATACTCTAAAACTATCGGCCCTCCTGGTAAACCAGAAGGCAACATAACACACGGATGCATTGCATAGTCTCACCTGAGATAGCTTTAATTGGTGGTTGTAAGAATCAGGTGTTTACAGCCCAGGATTGAGTATGATATGTGAGATCTGTATTCAAATCCATCTAGTATAACCTATGATTGCAGCCTATGGTTATTCACGACTATGAATAACCTTCAACAACTTATTTCCTTAATAGTGCAACCATATGTCATAGCAATAGAATAACTCATTCATTCATTAAGCACAAAAATTAACTACTAAAAATAGGATAAAGATATGCATGCATTCATCACATTACACATATATTACTGTGGTTCACCCCCTCCCAGGCTACATCCATAAATATTTGGCTCTTAGCTCTTTTATTATGGTAGTTCTGCATCTACATCGCTGCATGCTTACAATTCCCTTCACATGGGTAAGATGTATATGAAGAGAACTAGATCTTCGCATGAAGCTCCTCAGCCTGCAATCTAATCCTCAAATATACCTTCTCTCCTCTCCTCTAGCTCAACATCTTACAAAATAGGTAATAAAAAAATATTACATATTGCATCAACTCATACATATCTACGATAATGCAAAGCCAACTACTAACTAAATCGGAACAACTACAAAATCCCTCAAAAATACAAAACTCTTCACAACATAGAACACTTCATAATACCTAAGTATCGATATTTATACATGTTTGGTTCTTCAGCCAATACAATACGTTGCCAAAACCCTAACCCTACGGACGTTAAGTCTTCCTCCCATGTGTGTGTGTTGTTCCTCCTTCCATCTGTCATTTTCCTTATGCACGCTTTCTTTCCCCATGATCATCCTTCTTTCCACTTCAGCCTTCTGCCAACATGCCCCCAACAATGACATGTGGCCCATCCCGAGCCACCTAATCCTTCTGAGATTCTTCAATCTCCTTGGTTATCATCTAGAACTTTTCCTTGAGCTTTGCTACTTGTGTCAGTGCCTGCGTGGTCTTCTCCTTGATTGTGTCCACTACCTAGACTTCCGCTTCGTCGCTAATAAATCCTACAAATTCTGCTTGGGTCTGTGCTATCTGTGTCTTATCTTCCTCTACCTGTGCCAGTACTTCTATTACTCACTCCTATAATGGCTCCATTTGAGCCCGACGCTCCTTTTTCTACGTTTGCGCACTGATGAGTTCTGCCTGTAGCTTCTTCATCTCCTGCGTCCCTTTGACTCGTTCTGGGATTTGTATTGTCTTCTACTTCTTCTTGAGCTCTTGTATCACTGCATTGATCCTTTCCTCTTCCTTGTCCCACCGTTGGACCTGTGGATCCTCCTCCAACCTGGTCCAAAGCTATGCTGCTTTATCAAATAAGTTAGCGACTGTGCTGACCTACAGCTCTATCTCCTGCAACTGTGTTGTTGCTTCCTGCTTTCTTTGCTCCTTCACTGTTGGTGGCGTGGATGGTATGATCTTCTCTCAGATATTCTCAATATCCTTCTGGTATTTCTCGATTGCCTGCACAATCTGATCAATATTTTCTGCTACTGCAAGTTCATTCCCCTACGCGGTGTTTGGAAGATTCTCAAAAATTCCTCCTACTCTTCATTCTAGTTCGTTCCTACGTTCTCTTTCCTATTGAGTTTTGGACTTGGCTTGCTCACATAATTTTTCCAGTGCCTCCTGATTCTTTGTTTCTCACTACAATTCGACTACATCTTTGTGTGCACAAGACTGTACCTCCTAGTCGAAGCTAACTTGTAACTTGTGTAGTTCCCTAGATGTCATCTGCGTCAATACCAATTGGATGTGGCTTAAATCCTTCAAGGGTGTCTGCCCCACGATTTCGTCCATTCACAACATACTAGGTGTGATGTATATCATTTTGTTTGCATTAAGTAATGAGAGGACTAGATCTCTTTCTTATGCCTCTACTCTTTCCTTGGTCTATGGTGTTGATGGTTATATGCCCCTACTGTTTCTTGCTATCCGTACTTCCCCGAATTTCTTAAGAAACTGCCCCATTTCTGTGAACTCTTTTTGAATTTTGTCCCTATGATGTGTTGCATGGTCGAAGTCTTCATATAGGAAATCCTGGACCATTTAGGCTATAATCTCTGCATCATCATTTGTAATCGTATATTATGGAGGCGGTCTTTGTGCCTTCATTTTCTTGCGCGATCCTCCGGTCTGCGTGGCTGATCTCTTGCTTCCCCCTGTTTCCTAGGAATTGGGACTTGCTGTGGTCTCTTGCGTGGCCTCAACCTGCTTCTTCTTCTCTTTGGATGGCTATGTATTCCCCTTCTCCCCCTTCTAGGTTCCCATTTTATTTTAATCTTCATTTTCCTGTGTTGGTTTTGCTTGGCCCGTTCTTGGTTTCTTGGGCACTTGGATTTATGGAGGTTGCATTTCTCCATGCTTTGCCTCTTTCTCTATTGTTCTTTCCGACACTTTCTGGGTAATGGCTAGAATCCTTCATACCTCGGGACATTCACTGATTACCATGTCAATATCGCCCTCTATGATGCAGTAGTGCATCTATAGCCACTATTTTGTTGGATCATTCTTTTCCTGTATCCACATTTTTTGTCATGTTGCCTGGAATTTGGCAATGTCCTCATATCGTGGGACAACTTTTGGTGTGATTCTCCATGTCTTGGATATGGCTTCCTATAGGTCACATAAGTATCCCTAAAAAATGGATCTATTCACCTTCTTGTTCCTCGAGTCTGGCCTGGCTCTGAGCAACAAGTACCTCGCTCCCTATGGTGTTGGTCTGGTACAAAAAACTACATACCTTGGATCTTGCCATCCCATGAAGGCTATTAAGGTAATCAACCATGAGTAGTGGAACTCTGTGCCTAGGTCCTGTGCATCCTTGCAGTCCTCTAGGAACAATTTCAATAAGTATGATTCCCAGATCATTGAGGTTCCTTCTACGCACTGGGCTGCAACTGGAACAACTCCATCTGGGACTTCCTCCCTGCGACATTTTCTTAGCAGCTTGCAGGATAAAATTTTCGCGCCAAATTGTGTGGCTGCGTTGTTGATTCACTTGATGATGATCCCTCTTGTCCCCCTGGTAGTGCCATACTTCTTCTTCATCTCTTCTGCTAGTGCTTTCTCCTTGTTTTTGTCATCCAAAAACAATGCGATATCCATACCCCGAATTGGTAACCCTTTTATTTGTGCAATAAGATCAACGGTTACGGGGACGGGTTTATCCAACCATATGTCCCCTCCATGTGTGACTGCTAATAGTTTCTTGACACATGTTGTTGCGTTCTAGCCTCTTCCAAAATGTGGTAGGTCCAACAGACCTAAAATTTCCATATTCTTCAGCTCAGTTACCCAATGATACGGCTGATCAATCGGTTCTCCGAATGGATTCGTGCTTGTAGTCTATAAAAATACCCTCTTCGCAAGTTCCGGGAAATTGGCTTCGTCTGCTACATCATGGTGTGAATATTTGAGCTTCCCGACATGGCCCAGTAGCTCTGGTCCTACCTGTACCCCAGCTGGTGTGTGCGGTAGAACAATTTCCGATATCGGTTTCTTACAGGGTTACCTTGGTATCTGTATCTTATCTTTATTCTATGGTGGCTGGCTTGAAGTTCTAGCAACTTCCGGTTTCTTCTCCGTAAACCATTCCGGCCAAGCCGAGACATCTTCACCCATCTCCCTTGATGGGTGTTCTGAGATGGTCATTTGAGACTCATCTGGCTCCATTGCTGCTTCTGGATTCAACATCGTTCCATTAACTTATGGGGTTGTTTCAGTGCTCTCTGGTTTCACCTCCTTTAGGGTTTCTACTTCCTGGCTCTGAGGCTACTGCGTCATTGCTGGCGTATCTACCTTCATGGCCTCTACTTTTGGCTGTTGAATTTCTTCCAGTATCAGTGTGGGATTCACCATTATCGTATCTGGAGATGGGATTTTGTTGATATCAACGATCTTCGGTGACTATTGTTCACCTTGTTCCGCCTATCCTCGGGACCTGGTTTGAACTCTAGTTCTTCTGGTGGTTTGGCTCACTTATGCTTTTTTGGGCGGTGCCATGGCTGTGAGATTCAACTCTCTACTAGAATAAGACGGTCTTGGTGATCTCCATGCACTCACTCTGTGTTATTTATCCTCTGTCGCTCTCTATCTACTCTGTCTTTGTGAATAGATTATGGGCTCCTGCATCCGTGCGTTGTATGGATTTCCCATGAAGCTTGACGAGGAAGCTTCCTTGATTTTGGGTTTAATGCACCTTGATTACCGATTCAATGCATCTCCTTCAGTTTCATACTTGCCATTACTTTTGCTTTGCCGTCTCTAGTTGGTGCGATTAATGTGATGTCCCATCGATCCTTGTTGTCCTTTAATTCCACCTAGTGTTGTTGTGTCATCTTGCTTTTGCCAACTTTCCTTTACCCACTTGTTTCCCCTTGTATGTAACCAATTTCCTTGTCCTTGCCAAATTTTGTGTGGCCTTTTTTCCTTTGGCGCACTGCACCCTCTTTGGTTTTGTTTCCTTTTTGTTATTTTTTCGATTTTTTTTTTTTTACTGCATAGTGGATGGTCGACTATCCTTTTACAATTTCATTCAGATCCCGTTGATCATTCCTTTGATTTCTTCGCCTGATAAATCTCGTAACTATATGTCTCCTCCAGTTGTGATAGATTTTACCTCATACGGTCCTAACCAATGCATTCTGAGTTTTCCTGGGTGTTAAAATGATTTACTGTCATACATCAATACTAGATCTCCTTCCTTGAATTTTTTCTTCTTGATGTGTCTATCGTGCCAAGTTTTGTCTCTTGATTTTTGAACTTTTTGGTGGGATCCTGCCAACATTTAGTCTTCCTCCATGGTCAGTAACTGATTTAGTCTCTCCTATACTATGCCTCGTTCGGTCATTTGGGTGATGTCTGCTATGCATAAGCTTGGTACTAAAAATTCTAATGGCACCACTGCTTCCTGGCCATAAACCAGTTTAAATGTGCCCTGTCAAATTTATGCATGTAGTCATGTATGCCCATAATACTGCTGGTACTTTGAGGTCCCAGTCATCCCTGTTGACATTACAGATCTTTGTTAGCACGTTCTCTAGGATTTTGTTGAAGGCTTCCATTGTTCCATTTTCCTGTGGATGATACGGTGTGCTCTTCTGATGATGGACTTCAAACTCTTCAGTCATCGCGCATATGGTGCTTTTTATGAAGTGCATGCCCTGGTCGCTCATCAAAACTCTTGGGGACCCAAATCTAGTGATTACTTGTTCAAACAAAAAGTGTGTTGTTGTTTCTGCACTACAATCTCTTACTAGTGTAGCTTCCACCCATCTTGTTAAGTACTCTGTCACGGTGATAATGTACCTAGCCCCTATTATATTTGCAGGTGGGTTGATCGGTCCCACAAAGTCTATTGCCCACTTGTCAAATGCCTGCAATGTTACTTGTGGTCGTAATGGCATCTCATCCCTTTTGTTGGGTTTGCCTACCCTTTGACAAACATCGCATCTTCGATAGTACTCCTTCGAGTCTCTATGAATCGTTGGCCACCATAGTCCTGCATGCAATACCTTCTACGCGGTAGCTTTACCTACATAATTCCCTCCTACTATTCCCTTGTGGGATTCTGCTAAAATTCTTGGTCTTTCAAGCTCTAACATGTATCTTCACAAGATTCTATCTTCTCCCATTTTATATAAATGTCCTGAATTAGTTGATAGTCGACAGTGTGGACTACCAGGTTCTTCTTCTGCGCTATGCTATATTCTTGCAGTGCAGTACCTGTACTCAAGTAATCTATGATATCTATCAAGTATTCATCAACAATCTATACTGAGAATAACTGTGCATCCGTAAAGTTGTCTTCTAACTTTGTAGGTTCTTCTCCATTTGTGACCCTTGACATGTGGTCAGGTCTTGCATTCAATTTTCTTGGTTTAACTATTGCTTCAAAGTCAAATTCTTGAAATAGCAGTAACCATCGACAAATTCTCCCCCCCCAACACTGGCTTGTTGACTAGGTATTTCACGGATGAGTGATATGTGAACATCTTAAAGTGTTTTCCCAATAACTAATGCCTAAACTTCTGCAGTGCATAGACCATGGCTAGGCCTTCTCTTTTTGTCATGTTATAGTTATGTTATGAGTTTGATAAATTTCTTCTTGTAAATGATATCGGATGATCCAAGTCTCCCACTTCTGGCTGCGCCAAGATAACTCTAAGTGTTATCGCTGATGCATCTACATGCATGTGGAATGTCTTCTCCCAATCTAGAAATACTAATATCGGTGCGGTAACCATCTTTTCCTTCAAGGTATCCAGACCGTGTTGATACTCGTCATTCCATTGAAACTTTGTATCCTTCCTTAACATATTTTCCATCAGTGATGTGATCTGCGCATATCCTTTGAAAAATTTCCTGTAGTATCCTGTATGTCCTAACGTCACTCTTAGCTGACAGACTATTTTTGGTGCTAGCAAGTTAACAATGACTACGATCTTGGTCGGATCTACTAATAACCCTTGTTTGCATATTGTATGGCATAATAGTATCCAAAATGGTGTTCCAAATATACATTTCTTTATATTCAGTGATATCTGACACTGTCTGCATCTTTCTAACATCAGCCGTAAAACTTACACATGGTTTTTCAACAGACTATAGACTGTCCAATCATCTAGGTATACTTCAAGAAACTTATGGATGAATTCTTTAAATGCTGTGATGACCATTCTGGAGAATATTGTTGGTGCATTCTTCAGTCCAAATGACATGACTGTGTATTGATAAGATCCACATTCTATCACAAAATTGGTCTTGTATTTTTCCTCTCGTGCTATCTTAATATGATGGTAGTCTGAGAATCCATCTATGAATGAGTAAGCTTCATGTCTTCCCACATTCTCTAACACTTCATCCGTGAATGGTGTAGGGAATGGGTCATGTAGGCATGCATCATTCAACTTCCTCAAGTTGATGCATATCCTGATCCCTCCTTGTTTCTTGTCTTGTACTACCATCAGACTTATCCATTCTGACTTCTCAACCGGTTCTATGATGTCGGCTTCAAGCATCCTGCCGATCTCAACTTTGACTTTCTATTTGTATATTGGGTTCAATCTGTAGGGTCGTTGTCTAATAGGTCTTGCATCAAGTCTGAGTGGTATCTTCATTTCTCCTAGTTCACTGGCTATACCCTTCATCTCTATAAATATTGTGGGAAAGAGGTCACTATATTCGCACAACAACTCTATGGTGCTTTATACTGTTTTCTCATCCTAATAATATCTAATGATGACCATTTTGGGCTGCTCAGCTATCCTGATGTTAACTTTCTTTACCTTGATCGACACGGAAATGACTTCAGATTCTATGGGTGGTCCTTCCACATCTCTTTCACCTTCTACTTCTTCGATCTGAATATCACGTGGATCGTCTTCATCCAGAACAAGTCCTTGTCTGTCTATTTGTTCCATCGTTGTTCTTATGTGATCAATTCTACTTATGGTTCTTTGATGAATATTACTCCTCTGGTCCATTTAAGGGTTGCTTCTATGTTGGGATTCTCTTGTTCAAATGAGAAAGTGATTGAAAACTTTTGTTGCAATGTCATCCAGGTCGTAGTTCCCTTACGCAATTCCTGGTCTGTATACCAATTCTATGGTATGTCGTCTAGAGTGTGTATGAAGTGATGAGGCCATTCCTCCGGGGGTGTCATTTTCCACAATGTTCTACACTTCTCCAAGTGTTTCGTTGGTGTCCCTTGTCCTTCGTACCTCTGTTGTTTATTGTTTTTCTGTTCTACGCCAAACCTTATGCGCAGTAACCTCTTACATTGATACTAGTCTGTGATTTGTGTGTGCCCCACCATATTGAGAGTGTCACCTTGAGTGCTAATTCAAGTGCTAACAGTCTTTGGTTCTCTAACACTGCGTCTTTGTATTGTGTCAAGAATGTTTCCAAATCATTTAGTCCTATAAACTGGGTGGTTCTCTAATTTCTATGCCTACCCATCTTACTATTGGTCTATTCTTGCACATCTTTGCATGGATACTTCATGTAGCCTCTACTACCAGCTCTCTAACTTGGTGTCTGATTATGTTGCATATGAAGTAATGCTCTGCCAATTGAGTACCCCATATGCAGTTGGGTTTACGTAATCCTCATCATGCACAGTTGTTCGGTACAATTGACCGATTTCCTCTAAATAAAGGCAAGTAGGTTCTACAAACCTCTCTTCTTCTGATGGGTCTAATGGTGTGATGCCCCTATATTCTCCATACTCAAATGTCATTTTCTTGGTTTTCAAATTGATTATGGTCTAGTTTTCAAATGCCCAATACAAACCAAGCAACGCTGGGTATGATGTTTTTCCATCCACTATTTCAATGACTTCAAAATCTGCTTTAGTGCGCACTCCATCAAGATCTACTGTCACTCCTTTCAGTGCACCGATTTGTAGGACACTATGCTGGTTTTCTAGTTTCAATTGAACATGTGAGTATCCTAATGTTGGATCTTCCATGCATTTCCATGTCTTCTTTGGTAATACATTCACTTTCGATCCTAGATCCAGTATTATGTCTCCCATATTTAAATCCCCAATGTTAGCATTCAGTCTAAATTCCCTACTTGTTCTTCTTCTTGTGTGTAGGTGATTAACTGTTTTTGGTTCTAGCTTTTCTTCCATCTCGCTGCTACATTTTTCTAGCATGTTTTGCAATATTTTCACAAATGAGAGATCACTTAATACCTTTACACATGATTGCAAAAATCCTTTGATTGTACTTACTTGTCCCATGGGTTGCATCCCGTTGGTATGATCTAATGATGGAGGCATCTTGTATTATGGTTTTTCCTTGTCTTGCTGCACAGTTAAATTCGACGACATGTCCTCCTTCTAAAATTCTTGTCTGGCTTGCTTGAATATCTCCTTCTCCTTATGTGCGTCTAACTTCTTTTTTGGTTCAATGTTCTTCTTCACCCACTGATTTTGTTCTGGTTCCAGTCGAATTGCGTCAGTTCCTGTTTTATCTCCCCCATGAGTGACTATGTTGATGTTATGTCCTTCATCCCTTCATTTGGATGAGATCCATTGAACATTCTGGTTGTTTTGATTCCTCTTTTCCTTAATATTTACGAGTAATGTTAGACATTCTTCTGTATCATGGTCTGATGCGTGACAATACATACAAGTTGCTAGTGGTAATGGATATTCCCATGCATAATGTCCTAGCTGTTGACAATTGTGACATGTGACTAGTCCTATACCTCGTCCGAAACCTCCTCTGGCTCATCCTCCTCCTCTGTAGCCTTCTCAATCGCCTCTCGACGCGTTATACTGTGGTGCTTGATTATACTGCATGATATTGTACTGAGGCTGTGTCAGGTTGTACTGTGGCTGCACGTTATTGTATGGTTGTTGTGCAGTATTACACTGGTGTTGTGCAGTGTTGTATGGAGATGGGACTGGATTGAACTGTGGTGTTTCTTTCCCAGTCATCATCTCAGCATGTACTCTATATGCATTTGATTTCCTTTCTCGCATCAGCTCCATAGTTCTGCAATGTTTATCATCATGGCCCATTGACTTACAAAAGGCGTAATACGAACTCTTTGGGACTGTCTGGTATTTCTGCATCATCGTGTAGTGGTAAGGGTCATGATCCAGTTTCTTGTAAATTTTGGACCATAGTCCTCTCGGTGGTAACAGATTTGGCATTCCTACTTCCATATATTGCACAAACATTAGGCATTCGTTCTTGTGGTGTCCTTCCGTCCTGCATATGGTACACCAAACGAATTCTCATTTGTCCTTGTTCTTATTCTCATTCAGCTAAAATGTTAGATTCTTCAAATCCTCCTTCAATTCCTCGATCATTGGGTCTGTCTACTGGTATTGGTTCTCTTTTAGTTGCAAGGCTACCTGCAGAGCTTCTACCTGCATCTGAAATTTTTGTTGTCGTAAAGGGTATTTTAAGTGCAGGAGTAGTGAGTTGAAAAACATGTGTTGATGTTGCATGTCTGTCATGAGGTATTTTAACTTTTCCTTCAGTCACTTGAATCTCTGATCAATCTCCCATACATAATCTCCTGGTTTCTGTCTTATTTCGAACATCTCGTTCATGTATTGATCCTCTGAGCTTGGATTCTGGAACTCATTTATCAGTAACTTCTTAATGTCAGCCAGTGTCCTTGTCGTCCCCTGGGCACTGTTTGTGTCTAGACTCATGTACCAGTCTAGTGCATAGTCTCGTATCATAATAGCTAGCTGCGCGATTTCGATATCTTCATCAATGATATGTTTTGCTTCCCAGATCTTTACACAAATTAACAAGTGATTTTCAAGGTCTTCTGCTGCTTCTCCTCGAAATTCTGGTAACCTAATGGTGAAATTGTGTCCTGCCATTCTGAATATTGAACTACTACCTCCTCCACATGATGTAGATACTTGACTACTGCTGCCTGGACTGGCTCTTCTAGTTCTTTCTCCTTGTGTCTATGTACTTCCTACTGTCAGACTTCCTTCAAACTTTGGTTGTCTAAACAGTGGTGTTATCTTTGGTGTATTAGTCGCACATGGGTTTATGGGTTCCACACTGACATTAATATGGATATGATGGATGCCTTCTCCTCCTACTCTTGGACCTCTCATATTCCTCTCATATGTTGCACACATGATTTCCTCAATATGATCCATAGCCCGGAGATCCTCTACCTCTTCCTCATCACTCGCCAAGCCTTCCCTCATGGCTATGTTTCTCTTCTTGGTATTCACCTTGTATTGGTAGGGTACTCTGCTACACATCCTTCCCATTGATGCCAAGATCCACTTGATCCGGCCGTCTTTCATCATGATCAAGTCCAAGGGTTCCTCCTCCTTCTTGCCTTTATTCTTACCTCCTTCCATTTATCCTCTCTCTGTCAGTGCTTCCCCCCTTCCCCCATGCACGCGGGGAAGTTTAGCTATCTGATTCCATTGTTATTACACCTTTGTTATATAGAAGTATCTTAATAGAAGTACTCAGTGATAAAATGTACCTTCCTTGGGGTCCACGTAGAAATGTGTGCTTTGTTATGATGTATGACTTTGTTGTGTCAACTACAAACCTTTTTATGAAGCCTGCCATAATATTGTCAAGAAAAAAGTCTACTGGGCAGCTGAATTTGTTATTCACCTATTGTAACTACTCAATCTATACTAGGGTCCAGTCTAACTATCGAATCTAGTTTTTCATGTGGTTATCCTTCAACCTTAGTATCCATTCCTGCAATAGATGTGGAAAATCATAGAAAAATACTTCGTGTAAATTAGTAAACATGTATTTGTCCAGATATTTCCGAGGTGTTATTCTAGGGTTTCTATTGTCTTTCTGTGCAAACTCTAGATCTTTGGTTCTCAACCAGCTTTCGATTTCTTCTTTTGTAGGGTTCCACGGTCTCAACATTCCCTTCTAATGGCTCGTTTCTCTCTTCTTTTCTTTGTTCGTTTCTCGCTCAACCTATCTCAACTAATCAATCCGCTTTTGTTCCTACCAACGACAACAAAACCATTTGTTGGTTACTCTTCTCTATTATACTCTGAGCTTCTTATTGACCCACGGTTCATGTCTTTCGGGTTTTCAATAAATCCTCTAAAACTATTGTCCCTCCTGGTAAACCAGAAGGCAACACATCACATGGATGTGCTACACAGTCTCACCCGAGATAGCTTTAATGGGTGGTTATAAGACTCAAGTGTTTACAGCTTAGGTTTGAGTATGATATGTGAGATCTATATTCAGAGCCATCTAGTATAACCTGTGATTTCAACCTATGTTTATTCGTGACTATGAATTACCTTCGACAACTTATTTCCTTAATAGTGCAACCATGTGCCATCGTAATAAAATAAATCATTCATTCATTAAGCCCAACAATTAACTACTGAAAAGATGATAAAGATATGCACACATTCATCACATTACACAGATATTACCGTGGTTCACCCCCTCCTGGGCTACGTACAAAAAGATTTGGCTCTTGGCTCTTTTAATATTGTAGTTCTACATCTACATCGCCACGCGTGTACAATTCCCCACAGATGGGTAAGATATATATGAGGCAAACTAGATCACACTAGGCTCCTCAACTTGTGATCTAATCCTCAGATCTACCTTCTCTCCTCTCCTCTAGCTCAACAACTTACAAAATAGTTCATACAAAAACATTACATATAGCATCAACTCATACATATCTACGATAATTCAAAGTCAACTACTAAATAAATCAGAACAACTACAAAATCCCTCAAGAATACAGAACTCTTCACAATAGAGAACCCTTCATAATAACTAAGTATCAATATTTATACATCTTTGTCTCTTCAGCCGTTACAATACGTTACCAAAACCCTAACCCTACCGACTTTACGTCTTCCTCCCATGTGTGCGTGTTGTTCCTCCTTCCATATGTTTCTTTCCTTGTGCACGCTTTCTTTCCCCACGATCATCCTTCTTTCCACTTCGACTTGCTCCCAACAAGGATGTCTGTTATTTGAAAAATGAGATGGCTAAGGTGAATTTTTGCTAGCTTTGTCTTGAGGTACATGTGGTCCTTTCCATATTACCTTATTTCCCTTTAGGTTTTACCAGACCACCAGGTGGACACTTCATCACTTTGCCAAGGTTGTTTATCTGAATAGGTTAGATAGAGAACTCCTTCAAAACAACCATAATTCTCCCAGTGCTTCTTGTGTTGTATGTAAGCATGAGTCAGAAACATAGTTTGTTATACCACACGAACTAAAGTCAAACAATGCCTTGCTGAACAAAAACTTCAAAAGTGAAAAAAGTACTATAACAAGAAAAAAAAATGAAGAACCCCGCAATACGCCTACCTAAAAACAAAATATCATGAAAACACACACATTTGTTTTTTTAACATAAATATTGTTTTAGGGCTTGGCCATTCACCGAGAGGGCATCAGATTCCCCCCTCAGATTTTGCAACCGATATGTTCCTACCCCAATTTTCTTGGCTACATGAAAAGGTCCGAGCCATAGATTATGAAACTTTGAATGCTTTCCCTTTGACTCATTTTCTCTGTCCCATTTCAATACTAAGTATCCTACTTCAAAATTATTCTCTTTGGCCTTATGCTTGTCAAACCACCTTTTAACTATCTGTTGATGAGCAATGAACTTTGATTTTTCTTTCTCCCTTTCTTCTTCCAACATGAGGAGGGTATCAATTCTTTGTTGTATAATCGATGAGGGTTGTCCTATAAAATCCCGAGAAAGATGAAGAGATGGAAGATATAGCCCGTTCAGGAGAATGGCTTCCTATCTATATACCATAAAGTATGGGGAATTACCTATAAATTCCTTGGGTGTTAATCTATCAACCCATAAGGCATTATGAATTGAACTGTGCCAATTCCTCTGGTTGTCTACAATTGTTTTCTTTAATATGCTCACTAGGTTCTTATTGGTTGATTCTACCACTCCATTCCCCTATGGATAGTAGTTTGTAGAGTATCTGATTATGATTCCTTTGTCTAAAGAAAACTTTGTTAATAGGGTGGAAGAAAAGTAAGCGATATTTTCGGAAACAAGGATGGAAGTCATATCGAACCTTGTGATCATTTGTTGTTCTATGAATTGGATCACCACCTTTTTGTTTGCATGAGTCATATGGATGGACTCTGCCCATTTCGTGAAATAGTCTGTGGAAGTTAGTACATATATATGTTGTTTTGAAGAACTCAGTGTAATTTATCCTATGATATCTAACCCCCATTAGTTGAATGGCTTGGAGACAACCACAGGTTGGAGTGGGACAACTTCTCTCTTATCGATGTGCTTATTTGACAAGTTTTACAGTTCATAGCATATGTGTCAAGTTGGCTCTCAGTATTTTGTGAGTGGTGGTAATCCCTATGAAGTGTCAACCTATAGGACCATCATGGAGCTCCTTCAGAGCCTTGTCTGCTTCCTCTAATTCAAGGCATCTTAAAAGTACCCCATCATAATTAATGCGTAAGAGTACTACATTTATGAGGCAATATTGTGATGATTTTAGCCTGAGAGCTCTCCTTTCCTTAGGGTTTAGGTTTTCTGGGAAATTCCCATGCTGCAGGAGATAAGATAATTTCCAATACCAAGACTCTTTCCCTAGGGATATGTATGAAGCTTCACTACACCATAATGCTAATTCATTCTCCCACCCATGGTCTTCATTTACTTAGTCCTGGGCTTTAGCTGCCAGTTTACATAATCCTTGTCCCTTAACCAGTTTGGTAAGTTTTATATTGAGAGAAAATTCTTGGACCACTGCCATCCAGTTCCCTCTTCTTTCCCCCATATCTTGCTGAGTGAATAGGGATCAGACTGCAAGATGAGGAAAAATGAATTTGGTATGGTTCTTTAGGATGTAATATCTGAAGTGTTTCACTACCTTGTACACTACATAAGTTTTCTTGTCTATAGCAGGGTAATTTAGTTCTTCCCCTTGGAGATTAGTGCTCATAAATGAGACTAGGGTCCCATTGTTGTAATCATCCTTCTGAGTCAATACAACAAATAATATCATCCTTCTTAATATTGTTGAAAGTACTTTTTCATTCATCATCCAACTTAAATTAAACATCTTTGCGGATCATATTTTTCAAAGGTTTGATAGTTTCAGTGAAATCAGGGGTGAAATTTCTCACAAAATTGATTTTCCCAAAGAAGGAGTGCATAGCATTTTTGTTGTGGGGTAATGGAAGCTGAGCTATAGCTCTAATTTCTCTTGGGTCTATGCGAATTCGTTCTTAAGATATAATATGACCTAGTAGTTTCCCTTCCTCAACACCAAAGATAGTTTTCTTAGGGTTTAAGGATATACCATATTTCCTACACCTTTCGAAAATCTAGGTTAGGTGTTGGATGTGATCTTCTCTATTATTTGAATATACAATCACGTCGTCCAAATAAACTACTACACATTTGTTTATTAGTCCCCAAAAAGCCATGTCCATGGCCCTTTGGAAGGTTTCCCCTGCATTGATTAACCCAAACAACATGTGTTTATAAGAAAAGGTTCCCCACTTGGTTCATAAGGTAGTTTTCAATCAGTCTTCCTCTGAAACTCGAACTTGGTTATAACTTGAAAAATCATCCAGCAGGGAGAAAATATCAGAAGAAGACACGGTATGAAAGAGTTGCTCCATCGGTGGGATCAGGTAGTTGTCCTTTTTTGATGCTCTGTTGAGGTTCCTGAAATCCACACACAAGTGGATCTCCCCGTATTTTTTCCTGACAGGAACCAAATTTGCTACCCAAGTAGAGTGCCTAACCTGAAAGATGATTTTAGTATTTAGTAATTTTTTTAACTACTGACACATGAGGGGTTCCAAAGATGGGTGGTACTTCTGAAGCTTCTGTTGGAAGGGTTTTACTTCAAGTTTTAACAAGATTGTGTGTTGGATGATACGAGTATCATAAGTCTTCAGATCTCAGTAGGACCATGCAAAAATATCTTGATATTCTCTAAAAAATTTGAGATAGGCCTTTCTTTCTTCTTTAGAAATTGTCTTGCTGATATTAATATTCCTGGGGTTCTATGAGGTTCCTATATTTATAGTTTCGTACATGGGACATAAAATCCTTGTCTTTATGTTTTTTTACCCTTTGAATCTTTCCCTTAAATAAAAAAGGTTTTCTAAATTGGATACCCCTTTCGGTATCGTGTGAAACCTTAGTTTGTTAGTCGATTGATCTGTTTCATCTCTTTGTACAATGGGATCAGTTTCTACTAATTTCTCCTGAATTATTCCATCGTCAATAGCTAGATCATTAAAAAAATTCTGATTGGTTAAGAAGTTTATGATTTGTTCATCTCCTTCAAAGACCTTCCAATTAGAAATATTTTTGGGAACCGACCATTTGTAGAGTAGCTCCACAGTGAACTAGGATGATTCATAGTCTTCTAAAGGGGATAGCCTTGAGGCAGCGGTGGCCAGGGAATCAACAAGAGTGTTGTTTGTTCACGGGATCGTTGTAATGTTGAAGGATTCAAAATGTTCTATTACTCTGTGCACTTCCTGTTGATAATTCCTCATGTGGGGAGAGTTGCAGTGTATAGTGTTCCTTACTTGTCTAACGATGATTTCAAAATCTTCGAAAACATTTAGTTCTTTAACGTTCAATTCTATGGATTTCTTTAGCCCTTGTACTAGAGCTTCATACTCAGCGATGTTGTTTGTGCATTCAAATTCTAGTCTACAGGAAAGTAAATTTTGTTTACCCTTGGGATCAATCAGGATACACCCCACTTTTGATCCCTCTTGTGACTTAGACCCATCAAAGTACAAGGTCCAAACTCGTGAGAGAAAACCATCAGTTTCTTTTTTCATACCACTTTCCTCCTTTCCTCTTATCTGCTTTGTGGTTTTAACATATATTCTTGATAGAAGAGGGCTTCTTCTACTGCTGTCGATAAATTTTATTGAAAAGTCCTTTCAAAGTTTTGACTAAGAGGGACATCAAATGCGAGAGGGGAGAAATTCCCAAAATCGGAGTGACAAGAATAATTGCCTAGCACGGGGAAGTCTTCTGAAGAGGGTTCTTTGAGGGCTTCTAGGTCGGTGACAGTATGTTTTAGATATCTTTCCCTATCGATCCTGATTATATTCATTTGTCCCTTTAATGGAAACCAAAGGTGAGCCCAGTATGTACTAAAGTATCCATTTAACTTGTCGAACCAATCTCGGCTAAGTAGCAATCCATAAGCTTCTGGGATATCTACTACAATGATGTCAATCACTTGAAATTTTTTTGGGTGTGTCGCCATCCTGATCATGACATCCATGAGTTCTCCCATACCTTTCACCTGGGTTATGTCTAGTTGTATCACATGTTTATCACTTTTGAGAGGGATTGCGCTTAATTTATTGCATATAGATAATGGCATAAAATTAAAGGATTCCCTTGAGTCAGCCAAACAATTATGGATATTTTTGTTGAAGACTTCAAATGTCAAGAGGAAGAGTGGGACAAAGGGCTTTGCCTTTTTATCTTCAGAGCAAGCATTTACATTTGGATTATTTATTAGATCTATGAGGGATGGATTTTATCCTTGGTTAGTGCTTGTTATAGGAGCTTTTATTGACTTCAAAGCTTGTAACAGAAAGTCCTTTTGCTGGCGGATCCTACACATGTCCATGACTGATATGCTAGCCTTCAAGTTTGTCAAATCTTCTACTATGTTGTAGTATAGTTTGGGTGATTCTCGTGTGTGGATGTTTATAGGATTTCTTTGGGAGACAAAAGATTCTTTTGGGTGATCAGATGTTTGTTTCCCTCTCGAAGTGTGTGCTATGGTAAGGTAGTTTGAGACCGGCTAACCCCTACTTCGTGTTTGCACAGTGAAGACCTTTGCAGGTGGTTCTTGAACCTCAAATAGATCATCAGAAGGCATTGATAGGTCAAGGTCCCATAACAACATGGTTTTTTCTTCCAGTGGGTCAATCTCTTCCTGATCAACAATATTCATAGTTGAGCTGCTTGATTGTTTGGTAAGGGAAACCTCATCTAGAAAATGATTGGTCATCAAATTCATGGCATGCACCCATTGTGGCCAGTGTCTTTCAGAATGTTACTCTTGGTGATACAGACATAAAGAGTTAGATGATACATTTCCCATATCGATGTTTAAGTTGGTTGGGGGAGGTTCAATTGCTTTGAACGACAGATTTGTTTTAAAAAGGGGTTTATAGGGCCTCTGGCCTTGGTTTCCTTCCCCTTCACTTCTTTTCATGTCTATGATTTCATGTGACAACTTATTTATCATTCGTTGTTGGTCTTCTATGTATCCACTTCATTTCTCAGGACCTTGTTCTGTTTGCTTCCCTGGGGGTCTAGTCAACAAGAGTCCTCTCCTAGGAGGAGGTGGAACTTCCTTCTTAACTAATGAGACCTGGCCTTCTTTACATCCCTTCATTTGGAATTCTATAGTTTTGGATTCCTCAAAATTCTTAGCTAAGGTTGTTTTGGCATCTCTCTTCACAAACATGGAAATGGAAGCAGGGAGAGCATTAGCATATACTTCGATTTGCAACTCCTAAGGGGGTTTAGCCTAAGGTTGATTTTTTTTTAGGATAGTGGTGAATCGTTGATTGAAGTCTTTAACCTTCTCCTTTTAAATCATAGTGGCATCGAAAAACTCAACCATCAAAGCTTTTGTAGTGGTTTCTTCTGCAAATTTATCTAAAAAATACTTTTGAAACTTCATCCAACTAGTTATGGACCCTATACGAAAATTAAAATACCACGTGGAGGCCGAATTCTCCAAAGTATAGAAGTAAATCCTGCATACTATGTCTTCATGTTGGACATTCATCAATCTAATAGCTAGTATGAATTTTTTGATATGGTCTTTAGGCAATCTTGAGGTTTCATGCTCAAATTTAGGGAGTAACTTTTATGGATGTCGAGGAAGGTTATGTACTCATCCGGGGATGGCCAAAGCATCTCTGGCCAACCAAGGTTGATTATTATGATGTGGGTTTCCCCTTTCTTCATTATGATCATTGTTATTTTTCATGTCATCCACTCTGAATCTGAGCGTTCCAAGTTAAACCTTTCCTTGTTAGAAAAATAATTTGGCTGAGAGCAGTTACCAGTTGGTGTTTCAGGGATTAGGTTGAGGGGATGTTCGATCTCGGTGAGGGATAAATCTATCAGGTCTTCTACTATGTGAAAAAATACTTGGTCAGGGGTGTCAACCACTGGTCTTCTTACTTGTTTTCTACGAGGGAGTAACGAATCTAAAGGTAGTGCTCCAATTTGTTGGGCGTAATATTTTGTGATTCTTCTGAACTAGTTCAACTCCTCATGGGAAAGAGTGTAAGGTATTTCAGGGAATAAATGTTCTTCCTCTTTTTGGGGTGAGTTACTCATTTCAGGAGTACTCAATGTGTGGGGGTTGTCTTGAGAATGACTAGCCATGCATGTGGGTTGTTTTGAATCTACAGGTTGTGTGAAATATTATATCAAAATTATTGTCAACCATTCATTCTTCAGGCCCTCCTTCTAGTGCCAATTCTGTTGAGGGGTACTAAATCTCTTTAACTCAATAGTACGAACCAAACTCGCCATTGAGTCCCAATTAGAATCTACGGTTTTTGATAGTGTAATGGTTCTCGAGATCTTGCGATCTGAGCAATTAATCGATGGGCTTTGCATAGTGATTTACAAGATATATTCTCGTGAAAACTCCTCCTTTAGTTTGAACGTTCTCTTTTTTGTATTTTCTCTTATAGTTGGGTCTGATAAAAGATAGGTGCTAGTATAAACCAGTTGGGTAAAGGAAAAGGGGGAAAAATCAACTACTGAAGAAGGATGAGCTCAGGATAACCCTTGTACTCAATCATGCAAACAACTATTTTCACACCTACGAAAATCCTAGTACTAATACATCAACTTGTTGGTATTTCAATAATTGACTGAGATACAATTATCAAAATAAAACATACATGCAATAAACTGATGGAAGGAAAACTAGTTTCCTTAGTTCTAATCACTAATCACATATTAACACAACGATTTGATTTTCATCATTAGAGATAAGAACTATACAAATATTGAATGAACTAACTTATCAATAGATTCAGAAACTCTTACTCATTACAACATACATTCATGAGATAAAGTCAGAAGAAATTCATCCTTATGATCCAATCACACACACCTTTGATGTAAAACAAAAACTTGTCTCTGGTATTAAATAGAACTTCTCAATTAAGGTAGTTCTGAAATTGTTCTTTACAATTCCAAAAATCAGGGTCTTTGCAAAAACCATCGACCTATTCTAATAGAACGATCCTTTTATTTATAACAAATTATTAACTAAAAATAACTATCAAAAGTGAAAGTTAAGTAAAACAAAACATCGCCACATGGCGCTTTCATATCTTTGTCTTTCCAGAGTCATCAAATGGTTTCACTTGAGTGGATGACTCTTCTCATACTCTGACTATTTGCCAAAGAGTTTCTCGCATGTGTTGGCATACGAGAATCTGTGTTGGTCCATCGGGGCCGAGAGGCTCTCCTTTATCTCCACTGCCCGTGTCCAATACTTGACTAATTTAACACTTAACTGCTATAAAATTGTCTGAGCCTTGATCAAACACTCCATGAACTATTTTACTTGACCTGGCATCATGTTTTCCACCTTTTCTATCTCTGCATTCCACAATGAGTCTTGTTCTGCATGTTGTTTGACTATGTCATGCAAGTCGACAAAGTCCTCGGGTGAGCCAAATTCTGGGAGACTGATGTCTCTCATCACCTCATTGATATTGGTCCAGCTCCTTTCACAGTCTACCCATTTCTCTTGAATCTCCCGCTGAGGTTCTTGGGCCATCTTCACCAAGTATTTGACTAGCTATTTCAAATCCTCCTTCAATTCCTCGATCATTGGGTCTATCGGTTGGTATTGGTTCTCTTCCAGTCGCAAGGCTTCCTGCAGAGCTTCTGCATGCGTCTAAAATTTATGTTGTCGTAAAGGGTATTTTAAGTGTGGGAGTAGTGAGTTGATAAACATGTGTCAATGTCGCATGTCTGTCATGAGGCATTTTAACTTTCCCTTTAGTCGCTTGAATATATGATCAATCTCCCATATAGACTCTCTTGGTTTCTGTCTTATTTCGATCATCTTGTCCATGTACTGATCCTCTGAGCTTGATTTCTGGAACTCATTTATCAGTAACTTCTTAATGTTGTCCAGTGTCCTTGTCGTCCTCGGGGCACTGTTTGTGTCTAGACTCATATACCAGTCTAGTGCATGGTCTCTTAACGTAATAGGTAGCTATGCGATTTTGGTATCTTCATTAGTGATCTGTTTTTCTTCCCAGATCTTTACACAAATGAACAAGTGCTTTTCAGGGTCTTTTGTTTCTTCTCCCCGAAAATATGGTAACCTAATGGTGATATCGTGTCCTGCCATTCTGAACATTGAACTACTACCTCCTCCACGTGATGTAGATACTTAACTATTGCTGCCTGGACTGGCTCCTCTAGTTGTTTATCCTTGTGTATATGTACTTCCTACTGTCGAACTTCCTCCAAACTTTGGTTGTTTAAACGATGGTGTTCTGTTTGGTGTATTAGTCGCACATGGGTTTATGGGTTCCACATTGACATTAATATGCATAGGATGGATTCCTTCTCCTCCTGCTCTTGGACCTCTCGTCTTCCTCTCATATGTTTCACGCATGATTTCCTCAATATGATCCATAGCCCAGAGATCCTCTACCTCTTCTTCATCACTCACCAAGCCTTCCCTCGTGGCTATGTCTCTCTTCTTGGTATTCACCTTGTATTGGTAGGGTACTCCGCTATGCATCCTTCCCATTGATGCCAAGATACACTTGATCCAGCCGTCGTTCATCATGATCGGGTCCAAGGGTTCCTCTTCCTTCTTTCCTTTATCCTTACCTCCTTCCATTTATCCTCTCTCTGTCAGTGATTCCGCCCTTCCCCCATGCACACAGGGAAGTTTAGCTGTCTAATTCCATTTTTATTACACCTTTTTTATATAGAAGTATCTTAATAGAAGTATACAGTGATCAAATGTACCTTCCTCATGGTCCACATAGAAATTTGTGCTCTGTTGCACTGTATGAATTTGCTGTGTCAACTACAAAATTTGTTATGAAGCCTGCCACAATATTGTCAAGAAAAACATCTATTGCGCGGGTGAATTTGTTATTCACCTGTTTTAACTGCTCAATCTGTACTGGGGTCCAGTCTAACTATCGAATCCATTTTTTCGTGTGGTTATCCTTCAACCTTAGTATCCATTCCTGCAATAGATTTGGAAAATCATAGAAAAATACTTCATGTAAATCAATAAACATGTATTTGTCCAGATATTTGCGAGGTGTTATTCTAGGGTTACTATTGTCTTTCTGTGAAAACTCTAGATCTTTGGTTCTCAACCAGCTTTCGATTTCTTCTTTCATAGGGTTCCACGGTCTCAACATTCCCTTCTAATGGCCCATTTCTCTCTTCTTTTCTTTTCTCGTTTCTCGCTCAACCTATATCAGCTACTCAGTTCACCTATGTTCCTACCAATGACAACATAACCATTTGTTGGTTACTCTCCTCTATTATACTCTGAGCTTCTTATTGAACTAGGGTTCTTGTATTTCAAGTTTCCAACAAAGCCTCTAAAACTATTATCCCTCCTGGTAAACCAGAAGGCAACACATCACATGGATGCGCTGCGTAGTCTCACCTAAGATAGCTTTAATGGGTGGTTGTAAGACTCGGGTGTTTATAGCTCAGGTTTGAGTATGAGATGTGAGATCTGTATTTAGAGCCATCTAGTATAACCTATGATTTCAACCTACGTTTATTCATGACTATGCATTACCTTCGACAACCTATTTCCTTAATAGCACAACCATATGTCATAGTAATAGAATAACTCATTCATTCATTAAGCACAACAATTAACTACTGAAAAGAGGATAAATATATGCATGCATTCATCACATTACATAGATATTACCGTGGTTCACCCCCTCCTGGGATATGTCCATAAATATTTGGCTCTTGGCTCTTTTATTATTTTAGTTCTGCATCTACATCATATGTCATAGTAATAGAATAACTCATTCATTCATTAAGCACAACAATTAACTACTGAAAAGAGGATAAATATATGCATGCATTCATCACATTACATAGATATTACCGTGGTTCACCCCCTCTTGGGCTATGTCCATAAATATTTGTCTCTTGGCTCTTTTATTATTTTAGTTCTGCATCTACATCACCTCACGCTTACAATTCCCCTCAGATGGGTAAGATCTATATGAGTGATCCAAAATCAGATCCAGAAGCCTGACAGGGTCTAAAAATGCTCAAAAATGAAAGTGCTCAGAATCCAATGAAACCAGTTCCATTGCATCCGTCTCGTCTTCCTGATTCCGGAGGTATATTTACTTCGTCAAACGGGCTTCGTATGCAGAAGATATCGTGTTCTGTCTGAAAATCCAAACAGGGAAAAAAAAAAGGGATGACTGTATTGTTCGTACAGTCCACGTGGCATGCTAACTGTGCAGACCGTACGGTCCATAGAGATGACATGGAAATCTCGGAAGGTGACACATGGCAGGTCTAGGAGGCGACACGTGTCAGGAAGATTTGGACATATGGGGAAACAGCTGGACCAATCCAGGGGTGACACATGTCACCACTGTAAGGGTGACATGTGGCACGGATGACATCAGCAGCTGATGTGGCAGGATGATAGGGCAGTACGACATTTGATGTGGTAGGCGACGTGGATGAACCAACGATTGAAACTTGGCATGTTCAGGTTGGTTGTTGGTGTGCCACGTGGCCCAGTCATGGGCTGCCATGTGGCACCCTATGGTTGGTTAATGGTTTTGGTAAAGTTTGTATGGCGTGCACAGGGGTCGAACCCGCAACCTCCCCTCCGGGAAATGGACTGGCAGGGCTAGGCTAGCCGCCCGCCCGACCGGTGGTTCTTGTTATAAAAACGGCCAAAATTATATTTGAATTTGTTTAATGGATTCGTCACCGGGGGAAAGGGTCGGGGCTTAGCCCCAACCCTCGGCACGATTCAACATACAACCATGTCCACACCATATGCGCGGAGGTTTAAAATTGTGGGATTTTATGGATAGGACTAGCCCTTGGATCCCAGGGCAGATCCCACAGGACCGAGACCTATCCACCTTTTTGGGCGTGAGGAAAGCATTAACCGTCGAGTCCTATACACATGCCACGACCAGGATCCGAATGCAGAGAGGGGCCAACGCATAAAGGATAAGCGCTCGGCCACATGGCCACCTCCATGTGACTCAGAGCGTGAGTGTTGGGGGCTGCGCCCAATAATTTTTATACAGTGGGTTTTTTTTATTAAGTTTTGGATTTTATTTGATTTCCAAGCCTGATATTATTGGATTTTCTCCATTTTTGGGAGATATTGGGCATTTTTGGAGCCCAAATTTTGGGAGGAAGTTGGAGATGAGCAACCAAATTCAGATCTATATAAACCAGGCCTGTTTGAGGCCATGGAGAAGTAGTCAGAGAAGAGTTATGCTGAAGGGAAGCCAAGCCAAAGCCATTTTTATGCAGGGAAGCTTTTGAGGAGCAGACGCTGTCGGGTCATTTATGGGAGCTGTGGATGTTCATTTTGCATGTCATTTTCTTTGCAGGGTTCTAGAGATCTGGAAGAACAAGACCAGATTATTCTTGTAGCCAATTGACATTGCAGCAATGTATTTTTGATCTTTTGAACAGAAATAAAGAAGCCTCCCCCATAGAGACAAAGGCCCAGAGACGTAGGCAAAAGTGTGCCGAACTCCGTTATCAATTCTGCATGTTATGGTTTGTTGTCTATTATTTCATTTCAAATCTACATATGTGTATATGGCTGTCATAATTCCTCTTCTTTCCTCATTCTTTCACTAAGTTTCTCAAATGGTTAATTAACACATGCAAAATTAAAACTCAACCATAGTCATTAAAAGATCCTACGGATCAATGAGGCGAACTAGATCACACCGGGCTCCTTAGCCTGCAATCTAATCCTCAGATCTACCTTCTCTCCTCTCCTCTAGTTCAACAACTTACAAAATAGTTCATACAAAAACATTACATATTGCGTCAACTCATACACATCTATGATAATGCAAAGCCAACTACTAACTAAATCGGAACAACTACAAAATCCTTCAAGAAAACAGAACTTTTCACAACAGAGAACCCTTCATAATACCTAAGTATCAATATTTATACATCTTTGTCTCTTCAGCCATTACAATACATTACCAAAACCCTAACCCTACCAACATTAGGTCTTCCTCCCATGTGCGTGTGTTGTTCCTCCTTCCATATGTTGCGTTCCCTATGCACGCTTTCTTTCCCTGCGATCATCCATCTTTCCACTTTGACCTGTTGCCAACAAGGACACCTGTTATTTGAAAAATGAGATGGTTAAGGTCAATTTTTGCTAGATCTGTCTTGAGGTACATGTGGTCCTTTCCATATTACCTTATTTCCCTTTAGGTTTTACCAGACCACCAGGTGGACACTTCATCACTTTGCCAAGGTTGTTTATCTACACAGGTTAGATAGAGAACTCCTTCAAAACAACCATAATTCTCCCAGTGCTTCTTGTGTTGTATGTAAGCATGAGTCAGGAACAAAGTTTGTTATACCGCATGAACTAAGTTCAACCAATGCCTTGCTGAACAAAAACTTCAAAAGCGCAAAAGTACTATAACAAGGAAAAAAATGAAGAACCCCGCAATACGCCTACCTAAAAACAAAATATCATGAAAACGCACACATTTGTTTTTTTAACAGAAATATTTTTTTAGGTCTTAGCCATTCACCGAGAGGGCATCAGATTCCCCCCTCATATTTTTCAAACGATACGTTCCTACCCCAATTTTCTCGGCTACATGAAAAGGTCTGAGCCATATATTGTGAAACTTTGAATGCTTTCCCTTCAGCTCATTTGATCTATCCCATTTCAAGACTAAGTCTCCTAATTCAAAATTATTCTCTTTGGCCTTATGCTTGTCAAACCACCTTTTAACTATCTGCCGATGAGCACTAAACTTTGATTTTGGTTTCTCCCTTTCTTCTTCTAGCATGAAGAGGGTATCAATTCTTTGTTGTATAACCGATGAGGGTTGTCCTATAGAACCCCAAGCAAGATGAAGAGATGGAAGATATAAATCGTTAGAGACAATGGATTCCTATATGTATACCAGAAAGTATGGGGAATTACCTATAGCTTCCTTGGGTGTTAATCTATCATCCCATAAGGCATTGTGAATTGAACTATACCAATTCCTCTGGTTGTCTGCAATTGTTTTCTTTAATATGCTCAGTAGGTTCTTATTGGTGGATTCTGCCACTCCATTCCCCTATGGATAGTAGTTTTTTGAGTATCTGATTATGATTCCTTTGTCTAAAGAAAACTCTGTTAATAGGGTGGAATAAAAGTAAGCGACATTGTCAGAAATAAGGAAGGAAGGCATACCGAACCTTGTGATCAGTTGTTTTTCTATGAATTGGATTGCCACCTTTTCGTTCACATGAGTCAGATGGATGGAATCTGCCCATTTCATGAAATAGTCTGTGGCAGTCAGTATATATATATATACATAGAGCATTGGAGACAACCACAGGTTGGAGTGGGACAACTGCTCTCTTTTCCATCCCTTTTCTTATTTGACAAGTTTTACAGTTCCTAGAGTATGTGTGAGCATCAATGAATAGAGTAGGCCAATAATAGTTGGCTCTTAGTATTTTGTGAGTCGTGGTAGTCACTATGAAGTGTCCACCTGCAAGACCATCATGGAGCTCCTTCAGAACCTTGTCTGCTTCCTCCCGCTCAGGGCATCTTAAAAGTACCCCATCATAATTAACATGGAAGAGTACCGCATTTATGAGGCGATATTGTGATTATTTTAGCCTGAGATCTTTCCTTTCCTCAGGGTTTAGGTTTTCTGGGAAATTCCCATGCTGCAGAAGATAAGATAATTTCCCATGCCAAGACTCCTGTCCCAAGGATACGTATGAAGCTTCACTACCATAATTCCAATTCATTCTCCCACTTGGGGTCTTCATTTACTTGGTCATGGGCTTCAGCTGCTAGTTTACATAATCCTTGTCCCTTAACCAGTTTGGCAGGTTTTATATCGAGAGAAAATTCTTGGACCACTACCATCCAATTCCCTCTTCTTTCCCCCATCTCCTACTGAGTGACTAATGATCAGACTACGAGATGAGGAACAATGAATTTGGAATGGTTCTTTTGGATGTAAGATCTGAAGTGTTTCACTGCCTTGTACACTGCATAAGTTTTCTTGTCTATAGCAGGGTAATTTAGTTCTTCCCCTTGGAGATTAGTGCTCATAAATGAGATCGGGGTCTCATTGTTGTCATCATCCTTTTGAGTCAATATAACAACTAACTATTGGTCAGAGGAAAAAGTGTAGAGGAAAAAATATTTGCTAAAGTCGGGACTTCGCAACATTGGGGCCTGAGATATTGCAGTCTTAATATTTTTGAAAGCACTTTTTCATTCATCATCCCACTTAAATTAAACATCTTTGTAGATCATATTTTTCAATGGTTTGATAGTTTCAGTGAAATGAAGGGTTTGATAGTTTATGATTTGTTCATCTCCTTCAAAGACCTTCCAATTAGAAATATTTTTGGGCACCGACCGTTTGTAGAGTAGCTCCACAGTGAACTAGGACGCTTCATAGTCTTCTAAAGGGGATAACCTTGAGGCAATGGTAGCCAAGGAATCGACAAGAGTGTTCTTTGTTCTGGGGATCATTGAAATGTTGAAGGCTTCAAAATGTTCTATTAGTCTATGCACTTCCTGTTGATAATTCCTCATGTGGGGAGAGTTGCAGTGTATAGTGTTCCTTACTTGTCTAACGATGATTTCAGAGTCTTCGAAAACCTTTAGTTCTTTAACATTCAAGTCTATGGATTTATTGATCCCTTGTACTAGAGCTTCATACTCGACGATGTTGTTTGTGCATTGAAATTCTAGTCTACAGAACAACAAATTTTGTTTACCCTTGGGATCTGTTGGCATCAGAAGTCACTCTTGGATTGCAGTAGGACTAAGCCTGATGCCCATCATTTTATGTCACTATTTGTTGATAAAGGGTGATGAATAGAAGTAAACTCAGAACAATATCGTTCTAACTCAGAAACTAGACCAGGCATGCACATGCAGATGAGGTATTGGTTTAAATTCAAACAGTAAGTTGTAATAAGGGTGAGTAGGAGGAAGACTTCTGTGAGGAAATGCGAAGGCCTGTTGTAGGCATCGAGCTTCTAGTGGCCCGTAGAAGAAAACTTTGAACATAAGAACCTCTTATATTCAAAAGAAGAAACACTAAAAGAACATAACAGGGCTATAATAAATCCTTTATCATAACATAGTCACAACGATTCATGTGAATCTATCAATCATGAACCCTTTTAGTATGAGATCAAAACCATATGAAAAGAGAGCTTCCTTACATTAAACAAGAAAATTTCATATGTTGATACATAGCCAAGAAAACTAGTGCTTCATTAAAACATTACAGTCGGGAGCTCTGCTCTACCATCCATCCTGACAGAAATACAAAAACTGAGTATATATACTCAGAGCAATTCGCCACCTTAGCAACATGAAGGTAGCTAAGACATTAAAGTCCAAATTAGCATGTGTAGGCTCCTCTGGTCAGATGAGGACATCAGATCGGCATGGATTCTTTAGGAAAACCTGCACATAGGATGATCTTGGGCAAATTGCCTGCTAGAACCTCCATGTCTTACATTTAAGGAGTGAGGTGAGGTTTCAACCATCTCCTCCTACCTTTATTTACCTCTATCAGGGATCGAAATCGAGGCCGAGTTGAATTGGCACCTGGAGAACATGACAATGCCTCCTGCAGCTAAACCCAATGCTTTGGCCCTTTGCGCAGCTCTTTCTATCACCCCAAGTGACAACGGGCCATGACCCTGCGCCTATCTTCAAAGGATCTTTTTGCATTTTGCATTTTGGTGATTCCAAATGCAGTGGAGGAGTGACCCCCTATCTTTTGAAGTCCCGGTAGCCAAAATTCCGAAACGGCTAATCATTTTGCGTTTCGAAGTTTCCCAATTTAATGGATGAGAGACCCCATGTCTTTTGAAGTCTCGGTAGCCAAAATGTCAAAATGGATAATCATTTCACGTTTCAGAGTTTCCCAATGCAATGGATGAGAGACCCCATGTCTTTGAAGTCCCGATAGCCGAAATGTTGAAATGGCTAATCATTTCGCATTTCAGAGTTTCCCAATGCAATGGATGAGAGACCCCATGTATTTTGAAGTCCCGGCAGCTGAAATACTGAAATGGATAATCATTTTATGTTTCATAGATTCCAAATGCAGTGGAAGAGTGACCCCCTGTCTTTCAAAGTCCCGGTAACTGAAATGCCAAAATGGCTAATCATTTTGCATTTCAGAGTTTCCCAATGTAATGGATGAGAGACCCCATGTCTTTTGAAGTCCCAATTGGATTGGATGACCATGATCATTTCGTGACTTTGGCCATAAGAGATGAGCCCATGTGTTAAACCTCATGCAACTCTGTGACTCAATCTTACCTGATGACCGTCGATCTACTCCATCTATGGATCCTCGCCGTTGAAAACAAAATTCCCGCTCGCTTGATTTTAAGCCCAAAATGGACTTCTTCTATGTGTTGCGCATGGCGCTCATGACTGCGGCCTTTGAATAAAAAACATTTGATGGGATTTTAAACCCCATTTCTACACATTTACACCAAGGGCCTGAAATCGGAGAGAAACACCCCCTTGCAAGAATTGGCACTAACAAGATCAATGAGGATACACCCCGTTCCTGATCCCTCTTGCGAATTAGACCCATCAAAGTACAAGGTCCAAACTTGTGAGAGAAAACCATTAGTTTCTTTTTTCATACCACTTTCCTCCTTTTCTCTTATCTACTTTGTGGTTTTTAACAAATATTCTTGACAGAATATGGTTTCTTCTTCTGTCGTTGACAATTTTTCTTGAAAAGTCATTTCAGAGTTTTGAGTAAGAGGGACATCAAATGAGAGAGGGGAGAAATTCCCGAAATCGGAGTCATAAGAATAATTGCCTAGCACGGGGAAGTCTTCCAAAGAGGGTTCTTTGAGGGCTTCTAGGTTAGTGACAGTATGTTTTAGATATCTTTCCCTATCAATCCTGATCATATACATGTGTCCCTTTAATGGAAACCAAAGGTGAGCCCAATATGTACTAAAGTATCCGTTTAACTTCTCGAACCAAAATTGGCTAAGTAGCAATCCATAAGCTTTTGGGATATCTAATACAATGATGTCAATCACTTGAACAAATTTTGGGGGTGTCGCCATCCTGATCATAACATCCTTGAGTTCTCCCATACCCTTCACCTGGGTTATGTCTAGTTGTATCACATGTTTATCAATTTTGAGAGGGATTGTGCTTAATTTATTGCATATAGATAATGGCATAAAATTAGAGGATTCCCTTGAGTCAACCAAACAATTATGGAGGTTTTTTTTGAAGACTTCAAATGTCAAGAGGAACAGTGGGACAACGGGCTTTCCCTTTTTATCTTCAGAGCAAGTGTTTACAATTGGCTTATTTATTAGATCTGTGAGGGCTGGATTTTATCCTTGGTTAGTGCTTGTTATAGGAGTTTCTATTGACTTCAAAGCTTGTAACAGAAAGTCCTTTTGTTGGGGGATCCTACACATGTCCATGACCGAGCATCTAGGGTGGTGCTATCACAGTTCATCCATATATATATAAAATCCAAAATGTAAAGTAATCTAGACAAGAAACATTTTGACATTTTTTTCAAAAAATTCTAAATTAAGCATGAAATCAATATGCAAGTAGAGCAAAATGAAAATATAATGCATCTAAACTAATATGAGCAATCAAGATGCAAATGCAGGGGAAATAAAGATTAGTTACCTACTTACCTAGGGCATGGGCCCTGAAGAAGTCATGTGCCACCTTGGAAATAATGTTTGAGGAGAGATCCATTTACTGGTAGTGTCATCCTCCTTCCTTATGTCATGGATAAGTAGAAAGATTCTTTCTTGGACACTTACTCTATTTTTTAGGGGCCTAGCCAAAGACTTTCGAACTTTTGATGCATCCCAAGTTTTTCTCTTCTTTTGTCCCATAGTAAGACTTGATCCCCTTCCTTGAATTTCCTTTGTCTTTCCTCCTGATCAAAATTCCCTTTTACTTTCTCTTGATTCTATTACATTTGATCAAAGGCCATTCTTTGAGTTTCATCCAATTCGATGAGATGATAGATTCGCCCCTGCAATGATTCTTTATTTGTATTGAATTGTTGGGCTATTTGTTATGATGGAATTTTGATATTTATAGGCAAGAGAGATTCTAACCCATACACCAACTCAAAATGATTCTTTTTGGTGGAAGTCTTCGTATTCGTACGGTTATCCCATAGGGAGTACTTAATTTTTCTATCCCTACTCTTCTTGTTTCCTCAAACAATGTTTTTCACAATGTTCATAATGTTTTTGTTTCCAGATTCTGCCAACCCATTCCCTTGAGGATAATAATTTGAAGAATGTGACAAAACAATCCCATACTTGAAGTAAAACTCATTGAGAACCATTGAGCTAAAGGATTTTGCCTTGTTGGTGGTTATCTTAGCAGGGACACAAAGTCTAGTAACAATATTTTCCTCAAGGAATTTAATCAAGACTTCTTTCATTTCTTTCTTTGTTGGGATAGCTTCCACCCATCTTATCAAGTAATCAGTAGTGGTCAAAATCCATCGGTATCCATTACTATAGTTGTATTTAAATTCGCTAATTAAATCCAATCCTGATTGTTGAAAGGGTGCTTCCACAATGATTGCCTTAAGGGGAAGGGAAGGAATGCATTGTTTGTCGATAAAAAAATTACACGGTTGACAAGATATAACATATCGATGCATGTTGGAGAAACTAGTAGGCCAATAGTATCCTACCCTTAAAATATTATGGGCAGTGGTGTGTGCTGCAAAATGCCCTACACAATGTCCTACATGGAGGTCGGTCATTAGTTTAGCAACTTATTCTTTGTCAACACATCTAAGGATCACCCCATATAGGTTACTCCACCCAAGACCATCCTCCGTTAGAAATTCATTGCCTTAAGTCCTAGGTATCTTCTTTTATGTTCCACTAAATGGTTTTTCAAATAATAGATGATATTTGAATACCATTCATTGTTTCCAATCTCACTTATGACAATGTTGACTTGTTCCTTATCTCCTACCTCAATGACCTCTTGATTTCTTTATGTCATCATTTTTTCCATCCCTTGCCCTTTTATTATATTTCTTGTCTTGATCTCCAAATCATATTCCTATATTTGTGACACCCACTTTTTTCTTGATCCAAGGCAATCTTGTTATGACAAAACGTCCTTCACAGTGGGGTAGGGGACAAAGGCTCTGATCTTGTTGTATCCCACATAAGTTTGAAAGTGTTTGAGACATTTGACTAGAGTGTAAGCTTGTTTTTCCATAATGATGTAATTCAATTCCGAATCTCTAAGAGTTTTCCTCTCATGAAAGAAATCAGTTGTTCATCCCCTTGATCATTCTTTTGTAACAATACCCCCACAATGGTGTCTTTTGAAGAAAAAGAAAAAATAATGAAGTCTTTGAAAAGTTTTGGGATAACTAAGACTGGTGCGATAGTTATTTCCTCTTTGATGCATTGAAAGGACATCTCACCTTAACTTTCCCATTCAAAAAAAGTTTCCTTATTTATTAACTTATTAAGGGGTTTAACAATTTCGGTGAAGTTTGGAACGAATCTCCTGATAAAGTTAATCTGACCAAAGAAGAATTTCTTGTCTATAGGGAGAGAGATTTTTGTGATGGCTCCAACCCTGACAAGATCTATCGTGATTCCATCTTTAGAAATGATATGTCCCAGTAACTTACCCTTGTCGACACCAAAAATTGATTTCTTAGGGTTGAGAGAAATGCCATACTCCCTACATGTCTGGAAGATAGTTCTTAAGTGTTGGACATGTTGTTCCCTCTTTTTATGAGATGGAAGTTAGATCATATTTATATATCTCTATACATTTTTCGATTAGATCTCTGAAAGCATAGTCCATAGCACATTTAAAAGTATCCCCTGTGTTGGTATGTCCAAAGGGAATTCTTAAATACTTGTAGGTTCCCCAAGGGGTAGTAAAAGAATTTTTTAGTTGATCATCCTTCTTTACTAAAACTTGATTATATCCTAAGACACTATCAAGCATGGACATCATATGTGTACCTGTGACCCTTTGCAAAAGGTATTCCATGTTTGGTAGAGGGTAATTGTCTTTAAGCAAAGCTTCATTTAAATTTATGAAGTTTACACATATTCTGATTTCGCTAGTCTTATTCCTTACAATAAATAGATAAGATACCCATGATGAACATCTAATAGGCTCGATTATTCTTGCATCAACCATATTTTGTAACTCCTTTTTTACTTATCGGGGAAACCTTTGGGTTCATGTGCCTAAGTGTTTGCATGAAAGGATTTGAACCATCGATGAGGGGAATAATGTTGTGTATGACGTCTTCTGAGTAGACCTTTATATCTTCGTAAGACCAAGCGAAGACATATTTAAATTATATTATAAGGGAAATCAAATTTTCCCTTTTATTAGTCATTGTTCCTTTACCAAATTTAATTAATTTCAGGGATTCATCGATTCCAATGTTGAATTCAACAATATAATAACTGATTTTGTTCGAAGGTTTCCCTTTATACATATCATTTCGGTCAAAAAGATTCTCTAATGGAATAATACCTTTGGGTAGTGTTCCATCAGCTACATCGATGATCTCAATATTTTCTCTCTCAACCAATAGGTTTATTTGGGCTTCAGAGAAATCTCCCTCATTTTGGAGAAAATGAAGAAGTTGATTGTAATTATCAAAAACTTGCCAATGTTCTAAGTTGTCAGGTAACAAGGGTCTAAAATTTACTTCTACCTTGTAAAGGCTGATTTCTTTGAAAATTTGCAAGGTTGAAGAGGAAACAACAAGGTTGTATTTCAAGTGATTCTCTTCCCTAGGGATGGCCTCAATGAAAAATTTGTCAAAATTCTTTATGGCATCCCATACGACATCCCTATATTGTTTCAACCTTGGGTTTTTAGCAGCGAACTTCTTGTTGACTTTTGAAACAATTAGGTTGGAATCCCCTTTTACAAGTAGGATCTTGATGTTCATATCGATGGCGAGGTTAATGCCTAGGATAAAGGATTTGTACTCGGAAATGTTGTTTGTATAGTTTAAATCAATTTTGTATGAGAAAAGGGTAGTCTCATTATCTGGTGATCTTAAGACTATCCCCGCACTCGAGGCTACGCTTGAGTGTGCACCGTCAAAATATAGGCCCCAATATCATTCCTTTTTTCTTCATCAATGAAAAGGGAGTTTGCCAAAATAAAAGTGTTTTGTATTGCTTCTTCTAGAACCTGATGGTTTATGTTGATATGACCCATAGTACTTTCACCTTTGGTCCTATCCCGGGAAGAAACTTTCTCTTCACCTTTCAGGAATTTAACTTTCATTCCTTTGAGAGGTTCCACAAAAACTTGTTGAATGTATCACAATAAATTTTCTTAATCTTTTTATGTTGCTTTCCTCTTTTCAAATTCCAAGATCTCACTCGGTGGGCTAGGTGCCTTTTCTAACATTACCTCCCTTTGTTCTTCTAAAATATTTATCATGAGACAAGCTTCCCTTTTAGCTACCTTTTCTCGTTCCTCTTGTACGTAAATTTTGATGTCCGAGGGAAAGTTTGGTGAGACAAAATCATCAATCTAATTAATCGTAAGAGTCTCTTTAAGGAACTCTTCTTCTTGCAAGAGAGAGGGAACTAAGCTTTGTTCTATTTAACATGCTCTCTCTTGAGCCTCGAACAAAGTGGTAGGTCATATCCCAATCAAAACCCCATATGGATATTTCATGGTTCATACATAAGACTTGAGAATGGTAGCTTTGGAAGGTATTAACTCTTGAGGGAAAAATATTATGAGGGTGTTAAAAATATCATTGAAATCCTTTACATTATCCCCTGACTTTATTTTTCAACTGTGGATATGATTATGCAAGGATTGCTAATCTCTCTTTTTTCCAAATATTTTGGTGAAAAGCTCTTGAAACAGGTTCCAATTTGTTATTGTTCATGGGGAAATACCATCAAACCAATCCTTGTAATTTCCAACAAAAGTGTAAGCGAAAATTTTCATCAAGATATCTTCATGTTGGTCACAAGTTTATAGACTAAGCAGGAAAATATACAAGTGATAGTTAGGCATAGTGGGATCTTCTCCTAAAAATATGGGTAGCCACTCCTTGAAGTCCTTTGGGATTTTATGAGGGGATCCATAGATATTTGTTATGTCCAAAGGTTCGTGTGCCTCTTTGGCCCACAAGTTCCATATAATGCTTGGAGAGGTGGGTATGGGTGAGCGTGGAGTCATGTATGTAGAAGGTGAGGATGAAAGGATAGGAGAAGTAAATTAAAAGTAAATTAAAAACCATGAGGAGCAAGAGAAGTGGGGGGGTTATACTTTTTGGGTAAGGTCTCCTTGATGCCTGAATCCATTAGGACTAAAAAGAAAACCTCACGAGGATACAAATCCCCCTACATTTTTATAGAGGTGGTACTCCTCTTTCTTTTATGATACTCTTTTAAATCTAGATTTTCAAAATAATATAGGACTTTGAGAAAGTCCATCGTGGTATTCAATGAAATGTACGGATTGCAGAAAATAAAATGCTTTTTTTTTAAAGAGAATTCCTAAGAGATGACTGGGAATCTCATACATCACATATTTGAAAAAGATAAGCAAAATTTCCTCACATCCATCATAGTTAAACTAAATATTTATGATCACATAAAAATAAAAGAAAATGGTTTGCACACATAATATAACTTTAATATAGTAAACACATGTGGAGCTCAAATAAAGAAAATGATAGATCAATCTCAAATATTTTATACTAAAAAACTATAGTTATAAAACATAGTCAAAAC
>JZKD02S1626134.1:1126879-1186109 GCA_000966675.3 Picea glauca
CACACACACACACACACACACACACACACACACACACACACAGATATATATATATATTGTTTTTGGGCTTGGCCATTCACTGGGAGGGCATAGGGATCCTCCCTTAAATTCTGCAACCGATAAGTTCCTGCCCCAATCATCTCAGCCACCTGGAAAGGTCCAAGCCACATATTTTGAAACTTAGAATGCTTCCATTTTGGTTCATTTTCTCTGTCCCACTTTAGGAATAAGTCTCTTACTTCGAAGTTCTTCTCTTTAGCCTTATGCTTATCAAACCATATTTTCACTATTTGTTGGTGAGATAGGAATTTTGATTTATCCTTTTCTCTCCCTTCTTCCAACATGAGAAGAGTGTTGATTCTTTGTTGTATGGACGACAAAGGTTCCTCGCTGGAATCTTGGGCTAGTTGAAGAGATGGAAGATAAATCCCATTTGGGAGAATGGATTCTTGCACGTAAACCAGAAAGTATGGGGAATTTCCTATAGCTTCCTTGGGTGTGACTCTATCAACCCACAGAGCGTTATGGAGTAGATTATGCCAAGTCCTTCGGTTATCTGCAAACTTCTTCTTTAATATCCTCACTAGGTTCTTGTTAGTTGATTCTACCACACCGTTTCCCCATGGATAATAATTTCTAGAGTACCTAATTATGATTCCTTTGTCTAGAGAAAACTCCGTCAATAGGGTGGAAGAAAAATAAGTTGCATTATCAAAGACCAGGACAGAAGGGACAACAAACCTTGTGATTATTTGTTGTTCTATGAATTGGATTACCATCTTCTCGTTTACATGAGTCATAGGGATGGCCTCTTCCCATTTTGTGAAATAATTAGTGGAAATAAGAATGTACCTGTGTTGTTTTGAAGAGATGGGTGTAATTTCTCCTATAATATCCAACCCCCATTTCTCAAAAGGCCTAGAGACAGTCACGGGTTGGAGTGGAACAACTGCTCTCTTCTCCTTCCCAACGCTCATTTGACAAGTTTTATAGTTTCTAGCATAGCTGTGAGCATATTTGAACAAGGTGGGCCAATAATAGCTAGCTCTCAATATCTTATGAGCGGTGGTGTTTCCTAGGAAATGCCCACTGACAGGGCCATCGTGGAGCTCTTTGAGAACCTTGTATGCATCTTCACATTCAAGGCATTTTAATAGTACCCCATAATAATTAATTGGAAGAGTACCAAATTTATAAGGTGATATTGTGCAGATTTTAGCCTGAGATCTCTCCATTCCCTAGGGTTGATATTTTCTGGGAAATTGCCGTGGTGTAGGAAATAAGTTGAATTCTTATACCATGACTCTTGTCCTGGGGAGGTGTATGATACTTCTCCACACCATAGTGACATTTTGTTCTCCCATCATCTTCATTTACTTGGTCCTAGGCTTCGACAACAATTTTGCATAACCCTTGTCCTTTTACTAGTTTGGTAGATTTTATATCTAGATCAAATTCTTGGACCACTTCCATCCAGTTCCCTCTTCTTTCCCCCATTTCCTGCTGAGTAAAAAAGGATCGGACCAGAGGGTGCGACACAATCACTTTAGTGTTGTTCTTGAGGATGTAAGGCCTGAAGTGTTATACTGCCTTGTATACCGCATAGGCATGTTTATCTATAGCAGGATAATTGAGCTCAGATCCTCGGAGGTTAGTGCTCATGAATGACATTGCGGCCTTGTTGTTTTCATCATCCTTCTGAGTCAATACTGCAACTAACGATTGGTCGGAGGAGAAAGTATAGAGGAAGAAATCTCTATTGAAATCGGAACTTCGTAATACTGGGGCCCGAGATATAGCAGTTTTGATGTTTCTGAAAGAATCCTTTCGTTCATCGTCCCACTTAAATTCAACATCTTTGCAAATCATCTTTTGTAATGGTTTGATAGTTTCCGCGAAATCAGGAGTGAATTTCCTCACAAAATTGATTTGTCCAAAAAAGGACTGCATAGCTTTTTTGTTGTGAGGAAATGAGAGTTGAGTGATGGCTTTAATTATTTAGGGATCTATGTGAATGCCTTATTGAGATATAATGTGACCTAACAGTTTACCTTCCTCGACACAAAATATATTTTACTTAGGGTTTAAGGATATACCGTATTTCCTACACCTTTCAAAAATCTGAGTTAAGTGTTGGATGTGCTCTTCTCTGTTCTTTGAATACATAGTTACGTCGTCTAGATACACTACCACACACTTGTTGATTAATCCCTAAAATTCTATGTCCATGGCCCTTTGGAAAGTCACTCCTATGTTAATCAACCCGAAAGGCATGCATTTATAAGTGAAGGTTATCCATTTTCTTCAGAAGGTAGTTTTCAAATGATCTTCCTCTGAAACCAGAACTTGGTTATAACCCGAGAAACCGTCCAGTAGAGAGAAAATCTACGAGCCAGACACAGTTTGAAAGAGTTTCTCCATTGGAGGGACTAGGTGTTATTGGATAAATCCATAGGTATGGACACTAACCGATCTCCCTAGATCCACCTGGATCTAGAACAAAGCAAGACATAACATGACTCTTTCCCTAGATTCTAACCATTGAATTAAATAGGAGGCAAGAACAAATAACATACCTTATTATCGCTTCCTATTGTATTTGTTGCTTCTGCTTCACTCCAGTGCTCTCGTGCATCCAAGACCAAGACAACACAAACCAGCCAAAGTGAAGAAAGCACAGTCTATTCAACAGTTAATCTATGTATATGATCAAGGAGTTATACAATAAAGTGAAAATAGCTTTATGGGAAAGGGACATGCTACTGTATCATATTAATGGAAAGTAAAGATTACAACCTGAGCCTTGATGTTGCAAACTTCCTTTAGATGGCCCTTGGCTACGACACACACACTTGCTCACTTGCATGAAGAATATCAACTCCTTTGGATAAACTTGCTGGAGTCTCCAAGCTGCTGTAGCTTCAGTCCTTCACACAATTCTTTCACCAATTCTCCAATGAATCTTGCTTAACCTTTTCCATGAGAATTCACTCAATATATAAGAGAGAATGAATTAGTTACTTGGATAAGAATGATCCCAAAATATCATGGAATCCAGTACTAGGATAAACATTCAAATTCCAACCCGTTATTCTAGAAGATTCCCTTCTAGAAGCTTTGAGAATTCATCTTTTTCCTTTCTTTAGGAATATTTCGCACCTTAGTAGTTCAACATAGTGCGATAATTTTGCACCTTGGCTTAAGGAAGCCTGTGAGAATGGGTCGTTCTCGCAGCCAAATTTACTAGCAGCCTGCGAACTTTCTTCAAAAATGAGTTTTCTGGGAAGAGATGAAGGTAACTTTTCTCAGGAGAAAGTTCTAATGAAGATCCTAAGTACACCATCATCAATACATCATCATGATGAACAAAATCATGGGTAACACTAGGTAATTATCATTTTCTAAAGCTCTGTTCAGGTTCCTAAAATCTACACATAAGCGAATTTCTCCAGACTTTTTCCTTACAAGAACTAAATTTGCTACCCATGCAGAATGCCTAACCTGGAAAATGATCTTGGCATCTAAAAGTTTCTTTAATTCCTGATACATGAGAGGTTCCATGGATGGGTGATACTTTCAGAGCTTCTGTTGGAAGGGTTTCACTTCAGGTTTTAGAGAGATAGTGTGTTGAATTATGGGGGTACCATATGTTTTCAGATATCAATGGGACCATGCAAATATATCATAATACTGTCTGAATAACTTGAGATAAGATTTCCTTTCCTCCTTAGATATTTTCGTATTGAGGTTTATATTCTTAGGGTTTTTCGGGGCCCCAAGATTTATAGTTTCATGTAGGGGACAAGATATACCAGTCTTTGCATTTTTAGGCCCCTTAAATCGCTCTTTTAGGTCAATTTTTTTTTCTAAATCAGCTATCCCTTTCGCAATTGTGTGAGACTTCGATTTATCAATATGTTGACTCGTCCAAGGATTGGTTTTTGTCGATTTTTCTTGGAATACTTCATCGTCACTAGAAAAATATTTGAAATTATCTTGGTTAGTCAAGAAGTTTATGATCTATTCATCTCCTTCAAAGAATTTCCAATTAGCAATGTTGTTAGGTACTGATGTTTTGTAAAGAAGATCCACAATGAATCAGGAGGCTTCATAATCCTCTAGAGGTGACAACCTTGAAGAAACTATGGGTAGGGAGTCAGCCAAAATACTGTTTTCTCTGGGGATCGTTGTAATATTGAAGGCTTCAAAATGCTCTATTAACCTATGCACCTCATGTTGATAATTCTTTAGGTGTGGGGAATTTCAATGTATATTATTCCTTACTTGTCTAACGATAATTTCAGAGTCTCTGAAAACCTTGAATTCTTTGACATTTAAGTCTATGGATTTCTTTAATCCTTGTACTAGAGCTTCATGTTCGACATTGTTGTTCGTACATTCAAATTATAGCCTACAGGATAGGAAATTACATTTAACTTTAGGATCAATGAGGATGCACCCTACTCCTGACCCTTCTTGTGATTTATATCCATCAAAATATAAAGTCCAACATTGTGGGAAAGGTGCATGTGCTTCCCGTTCCCTATTACTTTCCTTTTTTTTTTTTGCCAACTCTGATATTTCTAGCGCAGGGTCTTGGCAGAAGAGGTTTCTCTCTATTGGTATTGGTAATTTCTCTTGAAACACCATCTCAAAGTTCTGGGTAAGAGGGAGGTTGGATAAGAGAGGAGACAAGTTCCCAAAGTAGGAGTCGCAAGAATAGTTGCCTAGCATAGGGAAATTTGTCGATGAGGGTTCATTCAAGGTTTCTAGGTCAGTGACAGTATGCTTCAAATACCTTTCCCTATCGATCCTAGTTATATTTTTGTATCCCTTTAGTGGTAGCCAGAGGTGCGCTTATTCTGTACTGAAGTATCCGTTTATCTTCTCAGACGAATCTCGACTTAGTAATAGACCATAGGCCTATGGGATATCTACTACAATGATGTCAATCACTTGTACAAACTTGGGATGCATTGCTATTCTAATCATGACATCTTTGAGTTCCCACATGAACTTGACCTGGGTTCTATCTAGTTGTATCACATGTTTATCTCTCTTGAGAGGAACTACATTTAAATTTTTTCAAATAGACAAAGGCATAATGTTGGAAGATGCTCCATAATCTACCAAACAATTGTGGAGGTTTCCATTGAATACTTCAAACATTAAGAGGAATGGTGGGACAAAATGTATTTCTTTTTTATCTTCTGTGCAGGTGTTCACAGTTGGTTTTCTCACCAGATCTGTGGGAGAAAGGGTCCTTTCTTGACCATTGTCAATCATAGGGTTTTCTACTAATTTTAAATCTTGTAACATAAAGTCTTTCTACTGAGGAATCCTACATATGTCCATGAATCATATATTAGCCTTTAACTTTTTCAAATCTTCAACTACGTTGTAATCCAGTTTGGGCGATTCTTGGGTATGGATGCTTATATGGTTTTTACTGAGAGAAAAAGGTTCTCTCGGGTGATCGAGATCTTCCTTACTCCATGAAGTTTGGGTGGATGTGACATATTTCGGGACAGGTGGACCTTTACTGCGTTTCTGTACCATTGAGACTTCCATGGATGGTTCTTGAGACTCAAATAGGTCGTCGGGAGGCATAGTCAGGTCAGGATCCCATATCAGCATGGATGTATCTTTTGGTGGATCAATCTCTTCCTGGTCAACAATATTCACAACCGAATTGCTTGGTTGTTCGGCCAGTGAGACTTCATCTAGAAACTGATTGACCATCAAATTCATGGCATGCACCCATTGAGGGAAGTCCCTTTCGGAGTAGTTTTTCTAGTGATAAGTATAGAATAAATTAGATGCTACATTCCCTATATCAATATTTAAGTTAGCTGGGGAGGCTCAATTACTTTGAATGGTGGTTTCCTTTTAAATAAAGGCTTATATGGCCTTTGGCCTTGGTTTCCCTCTCCTATGTTTCTCTTCATGTCTATGATCTCGTTTGATAATTTATTAACCATGCATTGTAGGTCTTCTATGTCTCCATTACCCTTGTTAGGAGTCTGTTTAGTTTGTTTCCCCAGTGGTCTAGTCAAAAGGAGTCCTCTCCTGGGAGGAAGCTGAACTTATTTCTTAACTAGAGAGACCTGGCCTTCTTTACACCCTTTCATATGGAATTCTATCATTTTGGCTTCTTCAGAGTTTTCAGCTAGGGTTCACTTGGCAGCCCTTTTTACAAACATAGAAATAGAAGCCGGGGGCGCATTAACATAAACCTCGATTTGAAATTTCTGAGTTGGTTTCACTTTGGGCTGAAACTTGTTTAAGATGGTCATGAATATTTGATTGAAATCTTTGACCTTTTCTTTCGAACTCATGGTGGCGGTGAACAATTCATCCATCAGAGCTCCTGTAGTAGTTTCCTATGCAAATTTATCTAGAAAGTCTTTCTAGAACTTCATCCAACTAGTTATAGATCTGACTGGAAGATTAAAATACCACGTGGAAGATGAATTTTCAAATGTATAGGGTAAAATCCTACAAACTACGTCTTCATGTTGGACGTTCATAAGTCTTATCACGAGTATGAAATTCTTGATATGATCTTCAGGGAAACCTAAAGTTTCGGGGTCGGATTTAGGAAGTAGCTTCTCCGGATCTCGAGGAATATTATGTACTTGTCCCAGGATGTCCATGACATATCCGGCCAACCAAGGATGATTTTTCTACGTTGGGTTTCCCCTTTCTTCATCGTGGATGTTGTTGTTTTCCATATCCTCAGAATTTTATTTGAACTCCTCTTCTTCTGAAAAATCGTTTGTCTCAGAGACGTCGTTGGTTGGTGTTTAAGGGATAAGATTCAGAGGGTGTTCGATTTCGATGATCATGAAGTCTATTAAGTATTCTATCATGTGTATGAAAACTTCGTCGGGAGTATTGACCACTAGTCTACTTATTTGTTTTGTTCGAGGAAGTATCAGAGCTAAGGGTAACGAACCAATCTGTCATGCATATGCTCTTGTGAGTCTTATAAACTGATTTAATCCCTCGTGAGGAAGAGCATAAGGTATTTTAGGGAACAATTGTTCTTCCTTGGGCTGGGGTGAGTTACTCATTTCAGGAGTACTCAACGTGTGTGGGTTGTTTTTTGAATGACTATCCATGCATGTGGGTTTTTATGAATCTGTAGACTATTTGAAATACTATATAAAATATATATTCAACCATTCATTCTCAGGCCCTCCTTTTAGCGCCAATTCTGTTGATGGGTCCTAAATCCCTGATTAAATAGTAGGAACCAAACCCACCACATAGGCCCAATTATACTGTGTATCATTTAATGGTGGAATGGCTCTCTAGATCTTGCGATCCGACCAATTTATCGATGGGCTTTATGTTTTCTTGTGAAGGATCTTCCTTCAGTCTGGACTATATCTTTTTTTATTTTCTCTTGGGTGAAACTGATTTGAGATGTAAGATAGTATAAACCAACTTGGTGACAAATGGAATTAAGTTCTAACTACCGGGGAAGAGGCTGAACTTGGGATAACCCACTGCTCAATCATGCAGACAACGATTATATACCACAGACCTAGTACTAATACATTAACTATGTGAGCATCGAATTACTATCTGAGAAACTAATAATCAGAAACAAAACACATATGTAATAACATAATGGAAAGAAAAATAATTCATCTACCATAATCATTCATCACATGATAACACAATGATTCACCTTCATCATTTAAAGTAAAGAACAACAAAATATCGCACCACATAACTTGACAATAGATTAAATAGCTCTTACTCATTACAACATCATTCATGAAACGACATAGGAAATAGTTCTTCTCTGTGTCCAATCACATGCATTTGATGAAAATAGCTTTTCTCTGGTCCAGAAGGAATTCTCAATTCATAGCAGCTTCAAAATAATTCTTAACAACTAGAAAGAAAGAGTTCTTGCAACAACCGTTGACCTCTAACTAATTGGTCGATGTCTTTATTTATAATTTAAAGTTCAACTGAAAATAATGTCCAAATGAAGTTTAAAAAAACAAAATTCGCTACGTGGTGTCATCTTCTAACAATCTCTTTAATAGTGAACTCAAAATATCCCTTGAAAAGGGTGAATTTTCTCATATTCAGACCAACTGATAAACAACTCTTTGCAAGTTTAGGCCCATGGAAATATGTGTTTTTCCATCAGAGCCACATGAATTCTTCTGACATCCATCACATGCATCTGGTACTTCACCAGACTGGTGTTCAACTAATGTAGCACAGTTCAAGCTCTAATCAGGTGATCCATAAATCGTTGCACTTCCCCTGGTTTCATGTCGATCATCTTTGCGAGTTCTTTGACCCACAGTGAATCTTGCTTGGTATGCGACTTGAATATGTCGCTTAATTCGACAAAGTTGTCGGGGGTGCCGAACTCAGGGAGTCTCATATCCTTCATTTCTCTATTGATTTTGCCCCAATGTTTCTCGAATCTGACCCACTACTCTAGAATTTCTCGGTGTGAGTCCTGAGACATATTATCCCAATACTCGGTTGATCGCTTCATGCGATTAAGACTACCTTTTCCTACCGCATTAATGCCATGTTCTTCTTTGTCTCGGCCCTGTTGGACTGCATCAATGTACTTAAGCCTTTCTACTGCTTACTACACCCTTTCATACAATCGCTCCATATCCTTGCTTGTCATGAGTGCCAGGAGAGTGTCCTTCGGGAACTCAGTTATCTTTGCAGTAAAAATGTGTCGCTCTTTTGTGAATTGGTTGTAAGCTTATTCGAACTCGCTTCTCAGATATACTATGGTCTGAGTGTCTCCCTGATAGTACTCAGCTACGTGGCATAAATGTTCTAGTTCCTTTAGGGCGGTGACCATCTCCTTTTCATCTCTTTTGGCTCTATCCAGGGTGGCATCCAAGATCACCATTCCTACGCCGGGTAGCTCTGATGTCCGGGCATCTGTTGTGTTTATCAAATTCTCCTCTGTATTGATGAGGATGGAGCGATCCAACTTGATCGTCATTTTCTTTGTGGTTCTTTGGATGATGGCTTTTATTTTTCGATTGTAGGAGATCGCATAGATATCTATTGCATCGTATACCAGCTCGGGTATCTATTGATCACCCCATGTGAGTGTGTTTCCCAGGTTAGCAGTGGTGTATATTTGTTCAAGGTCGGGTTCTTGAACTTCCGCGTTATGCTCTGAAGGCCCAGCCTCTGCCTGTCGCTTGTCAGGGACCTGAGTATTCAGCGGAGTAGAGACATCGAGCACAAACTTGTTACTTAATTTCTTGTTGGCCATTGAATCATTGATTTCCTTTATTGGATATCCTTTCTCTCGCTCATCCGGTTCAGGATTTTCCTTCACATTATCTTCTTCGGTTTCTGATGCATCGGGTCCTTTCGTTTTGAGGCCACTTTCAGCTTTTGTTTCCTTTTGTGGGACCTCCTAGGTTTGAACCTTGGGTTCAAGGGAAGAAATCTTATCAAGTCCTTTTTCTTCTTGGACATGCACATGGGTCCTTTGAGATGCCTCCAGCCTCTCATCATCACTATATACATTTATGAACTCGATCAAAGGGTTAGGCACACTTGTTTCTACTAACACCCAACCTGAATCTGGTTGAGTCGCGATACCTGCCGACGAATCGACTGGTGGATTTGTGGATGCAGGGCCATATGACCCATTGGTGTTACCAAGGTTTATGAAATCAGGGTTGATTGACTCCACTGGGCTATCAGTTGGAAGCCTTGGCAACCTGACGAGGTCTGGGTTATCCTGCATCCGGTTCATTAACAATTGGGCCTGTTGATACATGAGTCCCCCCATCCCCTGTAAAGTTTGAACCTCAAGAAAATACCTAACTTGTACTGGGGATACTTGAGAAACTTCTTCTCATTCAATGGCTTCTTGAGGAGCATCCACTGCTTCTCCCGGTTCAAATAATATTCTTCCTTCTCTGGCCCTAAGGATCTCTTGAGTTGTTTGCTCCAAGGTTATTGTTTGATCCTCTCAACTCATGGCCTTGAAACTGGTTGCTTTAGTATCATCCATCCTTTCCACCACCTAATCCCAGTCTTGAGAGTTTTCTATGAAAATTTCATCCTCAAACCAGTCATGGGCATAAGACAAACATGATGATACCTGCGATGCATGTTTTAGGACCAGACCCTTGGGATCGTGTTTGCAAAAATGACTAGTCTGGAATAAGAATTCCAATTGAATTAACCCTTATTTCTTTCCTTGCATGGTGTCCTTGACCATGTAGAAGCCAATATGAAACCCATAAGGTAAGAAGGTCTGCTTCTTGTCCTTTACTAAAGTGGTGTTATAGCCTTGGAAAATGGTCTGATAACAAATTTACCCTAATACTAGTCGATCAGGGACATATATAGGTAATATATGGAGTTCCCCATGGTGTCGAAAACCCTAATGTAGGTATCGCTCTCATATAGATACCAGTGACGTACTTTTGATACAACCCTTTTTCTTGCATTTGACAACCTTGGGCACTCTTTCTTGAAAAAAAATGAATAAATGCATGTAATAAATTGGTCACAGATAAGAGAATAGGATTTATTGTACATGTTTTCCCATAAGATGTCGAAGTATACATGGAATGGGATCTCAAAAGAGTGCTAGCTTAAGTTCATTCTATCAAAGATGTTCTTGGTGTAGTCAATGTCAAGTAGATATGAAGCCATGTAGAAGGAAGGGGTTTCTCCCTCTTTCGGTGTCTGATCTTGTCGTATGAAAGTGCTCAGTTGTCTGGAGATGATTGCACCCTAGTGTTGTAGGTGAATCCCCCTATGGACAAGTGGATTCCCTCTTGATCCTCTAGACTCCTAAGGCCAATATAGAAAAGTTCTTAACATGGACACTGACTTCCTTTTAGATCTAATCAAGCTAATAAATGAAATAGAAGGAGAAAGATATGTACCTTGTTAGTGATGTTTGTACCTACAATGTCCTGGCTGAGATTCGATCTTGAGCTCCCTAATAGGTCCTACAAAACAAACAAAGATACAATGGAATTCCTACTCTACTGAGATTAGCTCAATCATAGATCCATCTACTGCAAACAAACTCATATGGAACAAGCACAAGTTTGAAAGAAATAGGCCAAGCATTGATTATATTAATGAGAACAAGTAAAAGTACTTACATTCCTTTGAATGAAGGTGTAGCAGCTTCTTCCATTTCTCCTTGTCCAACCCCTTTTCTCAAGTAATCTCCACTAATGGATTTGATGTCATCTCACTCATGAGATCATAAGTTTGATGTAATTCCCAATCTGCATTGTACCTTTCTTCATGAGAAGGCCTCCTTATATAACCTTGGAGAGGCTCAACCACTTGAGAGATCTTTGGGATAAGTTAAGGATTCCTCTCCTTCAGTTGAGGATCTTCCCTAAGATCATGCCTTGACCATCTATTCGAATCCCACTACCTTCAAGGGTTGAGGGATTGTTCCCCGATTTTCCTCAACAAACGAAAAAATTTGCTAAACAATGGGGTAGCGCTCCCCCAAAAGGGTGCACAGGGCACTCAAACACTCCCCCAAAGAGGATCAAGGAGCTCCAGCACTCCCTGATAGTGGGTAGGGGAGAGCTCCTCTCCAAAATCCATTTTTTAGTGGTTTTTCCAATGGAAAAAGGTTTGTACTCCCTGTCAAGTGACTTCTCTTCCTTAAAACTAGTATTTGGGGTGTCTTAAGTGTCTTTGTGATGTTGTTAGAGGCACAACATAGGCATGATGGAAGTATGATGTTTTTTGACACTTGCAACACTTGTAGTCAAGATGTGACACTTGCGGACAAGATGTGACACTTACAACACTTGTAATGACGACACTTGCAACACTATCGAAGTGAGTAATATTGAGGTGTAACACCTAGTTAAAACCTGTTCCAAAAATGGCTATGATATAAGCCATAGGAATCCAAGCCTTCGAAAACCTGGCCCAGGATTTTTCCCCATGCAATTGGTAGAGGAGTTCCATTATATAGATGAAAGGTTATCTCAGATTGGCCGTCAGGTAGCAGCCAGAGGTCCGACTGGTGAGCTTTTTATCCTCCCTCCACCAGGAAGCAATAATCTTGCTGGTGTCATGTTTCTGATAGAAACTCAAAACAAAATCAGTCTTCAATCATTCCTCCATCTCCCTAAGATTGTAGTAATTATGATCTTCAATTGGGAGGAAAACCCTGACGCATCTTCCATTGTCGTCGTTAATTAAACACCTATGTGCATCAGTGTGATCAATAATCCATTTCAAAAGTTTGATGCAGGGGAAGACCGGAGTCCTTCTCGCCACCATGTGCAAGTAAGCCTTGGGGACATTCAGGAGAACTTCATCATCGAGTCTTCTCATATCAGGATCGTTGTGCGGGGTATATTCGGGGAGTTCCTCCCACTTGATTTTCTTAAAAAGTTCTTCGCAGCGAACTGTCTTGATCCCAATGTTCGTCTCTGTGTCTTTAAAGGTTGGGGGTTGGACAAGAGCCTTCTTGGTGGCTATCTTTATGATGGGCACCCGCTTTGGAGAAAATTCCAATTACCTTGCAATTGTTGGGGATGAACCTTGTCCTGCCTCTAGTTCTTGTAGCTTTGGCTCTCTTGGGGATTTCCTGGTGGTGGGTTTCTTCAGAGGCATTGTTCCTACAACCGAAAACAATCCTTTAGGCATGTGTATAGAGTAGCGTTGGATGAAAGCATATGAAATGAAGCCTAAAACACCATAAGTTGGTACATACCTATAATTCCTGCTTAAATTGTTGTTTAGTACTCACTGGACCTTGGAAGCTTTCTCCTGATCGTTCATCTTTCTCATCTGGGTGCTCTGAACTTCTTTGTGTGCAGAATAAGATCATACCCAATGACTCAAAAGAATATAACGAGAGAGATCCTACCAGTCATACCAACCAGTTAATATGAGTAATGGATGCAATTCAAAACAACCTACTATTGAATATCTACAAATAAATTCTATGTTGGTTTGACAGAGGAGGCATGGAGGGAGATGCATTGTATCAATAGGATTTAAATGGTCCTTTTGATTTGTGCATGAATTAGCAACTATTGCGCGATCCTGGAATTAATTAACCCTTTAAAGGCATCATATCTAATGTATTTTAGTGTTATAACCCTAAAATGCACCAGACATGCTTACCTGGCATCATACCATCTCATTTACCTTCTTTGTCAAGCTACTACTAAAAAAATTCTTAAAAAACACTCTTTTCAAAGGCATACGCACCCTGCTCCACTACTGCAGGCATGTGTACGCTGGCTGGCCCACTACTGCCCACGTATACCTAAAAAGCACGAAAAATGGAAAGTTGTAGACGGAACACACAGTTTTGGGTAAGTTAACTAAACTGTTTGACCTCCCATAGTCGGTCACTCAACCAAATACCTAGCCCTTTCTAGCCTATAAAAGAAGGGGTAGGGGTCTCATTTGGAAGGAGGAAAATCATAACAAAGAAACTATACCTGATTTAGTATTTCCCCTTGCCCCAACCTCTTGCAACTATTGTGTGAAGAGAATCATATACAAACACAGTTGGAGCACAGTTGAAGAGGAGCCCAGGACCAGATTCGAGGAGTAGTGTTCAATCTCACTATTGTAATGTTACTCTTGTGAAATTAATAAAATAAGTACTTTTCCCGTCCCGCCACATGAGATTGTCAATATTTAAATTTGATTATATTTTCATAGAATCTCTAACCCATTGGTTTATAGGTTATATGCATGTGGAGTTCTTTGTTTTTGTTTTATGAATGCAGGTCAGCATTGGGAGGAGAGTTGCAGTCAAGGAGCGACCAAGCATTAAAGGGATCGACATCAAACATGAAAACTAAGGTACAATAACTGGATCTCTTTAACCTTGTATTTTCATATGAATAATGGGATTTATGATTGGGATGTTGGTTAAAAGTAGGAGACTTTAGGTCATTTCTGCATGCATGATAAAACCCTTAATGATAGTCCATAGGAGGGATTTCCCACCCACAACAGAATTGGCGACCATACTGGGGATCTCTAGGGTTTTGGGGGGTACTTGTTGGGTATTTTTAATTGGTTTTACTACTTTTTTTCTGAGTTTCTGCAAAAGTATGAGCTAGTATGGATTCTAGTCTTCCATAGCAGTACTCCCTACTTCCTTAGATTGACTATTTTTTCTTTTTTTGGGAAGCCATAGAGGCATACGTGACCTGAAGAAGGTCTGAGCACGTATACACGTACTTTGACTTCATACAACTCACGTACATGCACTTGCTGCTGAAAGATCAGTCGCGTGTCTGAGTCCAGATTATTTTTTTTCAAAAAGAGGCAGTCATCGTCTCCCTTGTCAGAAGTGATCCTTCTCAGGGATTTTCTTCATCTAGTTCTAGTTTCTGTGATTGCAGTCTGTAGCCTAGGTATAACCTCATATTATCTTTGTTTTCTTAGATTTCCTTGCATCTTTCTCTGTTAGAGTGAGTTTATGTACCTTTTCGAGGTTCTCGTTCTCAATACCAGTACTCCCTACCTAAGCTTAGGTGCTTGTCTTGCTTCTTTTGAGGAGAAATAGGGGCACACACATCCTATAGTAGTCTTACACACATGCATATGTATCCTGTCTTTGGGCAGCCCGCGTGCATACACTGGCTGTTGAAGTGACAGTCCCGTGTCTGTCTGGAAAATTTTGAGGAGGTAGTCATCCTCTTCCCTGTCAAGTTTTTTCTTCAAAAGTTTTTCTTGTGTCTTTTTGGTCTCTGTCGTAGCAGTTTTCAGTTTAGGTTGTGTGCCAGTATTGCTTGCTTTTTCATTTGGAATTTTTCTTCCTTTGCTAGGCTTTTTGATGAGATAGTGAGACAGTTTGATCTGTCGTTTTGGTTGTCAGTAACTCCCCACAGTCTGTGGTTGGCTAGAAGTCCTTTTTGGCCTTGTCTTGTTCTTATTTTTTCACCTTTTTGCTTCAGAAAAGAAGAAGACATACAATTTTAAATTTTCTTGTTTTTGAAGCATAATAAAAAAAAACACAAAATCTTTTGTTTTTACTTCTTGGTTTGGTTAAAGAGTTGGTTGTTTTCATTAATCAATAGGAAAAAGATTGTTTTCATAAGTTCTTGGCTGATTGACTTAGGACAATAAGTATCTTGTATTCGAGTGAAAACTTGTTTTTATTTTTTCAGTTAACAGATCTTAGAAAGAAAAAGTTTGAAAAGTTGGTTTAAAAAAATTAAAAAAGAGTAAATTTGAATTTGTCAAGAAGAAGTTATTTTGTTTCCATCTTGTTGTTTATCTTCTCTTTCATCTCTCAAAACATCACAAGTTTCACTTTCATAAAATTTGACTTAAGACAAGCCCAAAAATTAACAATTAATTAAAATCAACTAGACTTTCTGTTTTGTAGGGTCCATCAACTAGTCTAGGCTAGAGCCTTGATTTGGGATTGGAGAGGAAACTCTTCAAGGCTGAAAAAAAAAACATAAGAGTCTATGCTAGAGAGTGTCAAAAGTCTAGTATCATAAAATTTATCTGGGACCCCCCTCTAACACAGGGGCTAAACACGAGTTCCTGTAAGGAAAGGTAGCGGAGATAACCCCTCCAAAGATGGACCAAACATAGTAGGGAATGCATATAGAGGGCTTGTCTTGGGATTCTGTTGATTGCATTTGCCATGGAGCTTCATGGGTCTCGAATTCATTCGAGGTCCTCAATCATCTTCTGGAACACTTTCTTTCAATACCCTTGATAGGTTTCAGGCTTGATACCCTGCTCATTGCGGTCCAATCGACTGTCGGTTGTACTCTCCTAGTGACTGTTTGCGCGCTGGAAACCTAGTTGCCTATCTTTCTAGTGACTTACATAGATGATTGTGGGGCTATACCGTGATACCTAGGACATACATCAGGCCACGCTTTGTAGAGTATACCCGGAGGGTGATTTCATATTCAAGTTGCACTTGCACTGGTAAGTTTCTCTACTGTTGGTTGTTGTAACTATTCTTCCAACTAGTTAGTGACTACTTGTTTGATCTCATAGGTACTTTTTTAGTGCGTGTTGGTTTTCAAATGATTATAGATTGCCCTAGTGTGTCTTTGATATTCTCACATAGTGGAGGATCAGGAGTTTTGTCGGTCGCGAAGGCTTCTAGGTCGGATGTCAGTTGACCTTGAAACCCCCCCCCCACCACTACTAAGGCGAAATTAGACCAGCAAGGGCCTTTTGAGAAAACCAAGTTACAGGAAACTATTCCCAACCCATCTTCGAGAGAATAACTTTCGATTCTGGAGGAACCAATCATTTTTTACCTCAGAGCAGAGGCTCTTGGTCCTTATAACCTTCCCATCACTGATCTATCGGTGCCCATCATCATACAGGTTCTACCTTACGAGCATCTGGTAGTGTCACCAGCAATAATGGAAGCAAACACTACCACTTCTTCAGAGAATATTGATATTTCCTTCATGACTATCACTATTGGGGGTGTTCCACCTCCTAATCAACCATCGTCGGTTCAAGCCACCATGGTCTCGACTACTTCTACCTTAGGCAGTAGTTTGATTCCATCTATGGTGGTGATCAATACTCCATTTACTCAGAATATGATAGGATCTCCTTTCTCATATGGGATGCATGGCTTCAATACAAGTACTATACTTTCCCCCTCCACTCTACAAACTTTGGCTCTCGGAGCAGGGAATTCCAATGCTCCTCTGCAAAGATCTATTGGGGGCACTTCTGCTCCCTTTATCACTTTCCCTTACGATAGGGGCCATATACCCCCTTCGTCCCCCTCGCTCAGTGGTGTTCCTCAACACTCCGTTAGGACTAACATAAACCTGTTTGGAGCAGGTATTCAAGCACTCCCTCCTTACAATATGTCGATTGGTTCAACACCTTTCTCTTTGTTCGACGTGTTTGGTAACAATGCTTTTTCGTCAGTTGCCATTTTGGCCGGGGGCAACCCCAGTTATGGACAACCACATCCTATACAGGGTATTATTCCTGCATAGGGGGCACACTTAAGAATTCCTTCCTCACAAGGATCTTGGAATCCATGGCAGGGACCAGTCCCCTTTCCAGAGATGTTGATCGAGGGAAACCTTTTCCATACCCAGTGGAACCCCAGGCAAGGCCCAACTCCTATGCTCGTCGGATCGGTAGGGGGTAACCCCTCCCAAAATCCTGGGAATGCAACACAAGCTTATCCCTTTACGTCTTATTGTAGGAACCAACAGATGATGTCTCAACAAGCACCCAATCTGTACGCTGGTCATGGTCATGGTTATTATTAGAGCCCTGGCCAACAACCTAACTTTTCCTGGCAACCTAGTGCTAGTCAAACCCCAATCTCCTTTTTCCTCGGCTACAATCCACAACCCAAACTATCGTTTCTGGAAACCCTGCACCTGCCATATTTTACAAGGCTCTTAAATGACCCCATCTATCATGATCCAAGTTGGCCTCCCATGCTGACCAAGTTTCCTTAGAACATTCCAAAGTTCGAGGCCAAGCCTAATGAAGATCCTGGTGATCATGTGACTACCTTCCACTTATGGTGCTCGTCCAACTCATTAAGAGATGACTCTGTTCAGTTGTGATTGTTTCAATGCAGTCTCATAGGGAGTGTTGCGAAATGGTACATCGAGCTCGACCGCTCACGATACGCTTCCTTCGGCGAATTGGCAATGGATTTCCTGAACCATTTCCAATTACCTATGAGATACGACGCCGACACCGAATTGCTGGCTAATTTTGAGCAGAAAAAAGCAGACCATATCTTAGATCATATTCGAGAATGGAGACATCGGAAAAGTTTTATCAAAGTGCCAGTCCCACCAACATTCCTGCTAGAGTGGTTCCTTAAGTCTTTGGTACCCCAGTTATATAAAGTCGTCGCAACATCCAGAGTGTTTTCCGAGGAAGACGCGATAATGAGAGTGAAACAACTAGAGATAATTTACTCTCAGTCTGGTTTAATCTACAAGATTTTTCCAGATGCACCGAGGTCAATCCTTGAAAAAACCAGGCAAAGGTCTGGACCACATGCTAATGGAATTATTGGTTCAGCACAAACCAAGCCCGTTGATCCATTGTCAAATAAATTGCAACAATTATTGACACAACAGACAACGACCAACCAAATCACTGGTTCGGCTACTCCCCCTACCCAAAAGTCGGATGTACACAATGTGCAAATGACAAACCCAAAGGCCACCCAATAGCCTGACGGAAACAAGAAACAACGAAAAAAGGGTAAGGGGGATAAGAAACCCACTGGTAATGCTGGAAGGGGCAACACTAAAAAGAAGAAGTCAAAGTCTCCTTGTAATCTTTTCAAGGAAGACCACCTGACCCATCAGTTCCCTCGACTTGCGGAGGCCCAGAAGTTATTGGCACAACAACAACCTACTGTGTTAATGAACTCATTCCCACATAGGCAAAATCTAACTCAAGCCTCCTCTAGCGTGGAAGGAGGCAGTCAAGGACCCCCTCCATCTTCAAGTAATCCTTCATCCGCAAATGTGTATATGATGAGAGGTGATGCCTATATAACAACTAGAGCACATGATTACGGAAATCCAAGCACCTCTAAGAAGGGTACAGAAGCCAAAAACCCACCTCCTCCTCTTCAGATTGAGAAGACGTTGGGTGAAACAATGATGCGCATCCAAAAAGGTGTGTTCAAGAAAGATTCTTACAACCCAAACAAAAGGGCCACCCAAAAATACTTTGTGGTGGAGGAATTATCACAAACCCCTTTTGCGATGTCTTCTTTGGAAGTCCTTCAGAGTTTCCCTTCCCAGAGAAAGGCCCTATTAGCTACCTCAGGCTCTGCTGAGACTTGTAATCTAGGAACAATCATGCTTTATACCTTCAACTTAAAACATCACCTTCCTTACCATGTTTCTTTTTAGATAGTAGTGGCTTACCCCACGAAAACGTTTACCCGAAATATTTTCCATACAGTGGTGGATGAGGGCGCCTCAACATGCGTGATGTCTTTGGTGTGTTGGAAGGCCATCAGCCAACCCATTTTGTCTCTGTCACCTACTCTACTTACAGCTTTTGATGGTCGTTCTTTCCAACCACATGGGATCATCCCCTCTTTCCCCATGCAGTTAGGGGGAAAAACCGTGTGTGTCGAAGTTGAAGTGGTCGATGTGTCCCTTGACTACAATGTTTTGTTAGGAAGGAGTTGGACCTATGCTATGCAAGCAGTGGTCGCGAAATTATTCCGGGTCTTGTTGTTTCCTCATGAGGGCCAAATTGTGATCATTGATCAGTTATCCTTCTCCCGTCCTAACCCTTCATTGGGAGTCTCCATGGTCCCGATGATTGATAACCCCCAGCCTGGCACCATCAATGTAGGGGTTGGTTTGTTCCCATTATTGATGGGTACTTTCGATTACTCGCCTCTGATCGACAATGTCCATTATATGACGGTTTTCCCTAATCGGCCTTGGGATGAAATTTTTCAAATCTCGTCATTTCGCACGACGTACTTTCACGATCCATGGACCCTTTCTTCCCCATCTGCTACGATGGAAGGGACAGAACACCATGGCATGTCCATGCCTTTGTCCGTGGTAGAAATTCCATACTCAATCATTCAACGAGCCTCTGCCGACCCTGATCCGACTCCAACACAAGAGTTAGATCCGGTGCTCGAGCCTATTTGGGCTCAAGGTTCCATTGCTGATACAAATTCTTTAGACTTAGTATTGCCTTCAGACTAAGGGATTATTGAGGCAATGACTAGTCCAGACAAACCCTGGGATGATCTTCATCATAGATCTTACTTCCTCCCAGATTTAAGACAAATTGAAGCAGGAGAATTCACTTTGACTATGAATGGAGATAAAGATTGTCCTTTTCCACCACACGTGGTTTACACTGAAGGAAATATGGCAACAATAGTCGAAATGATACCTATTGACATCTCTAGAACCCCTGACATTGTGGAGAATATCTTCGTTGGAGCGAACTTCTCCCCCGAGGAGATTCAAATCTACACATATTTATTTAAAGAATTCCGTGATGTGTTTGCCTGGTCTTATGAGGAAATTCCATGCATAAACCCAAGCATTGTCGAACATGAAATCACGACTTATCCTAATGTTAAGTTGGTCTGGTAAAATATTCATCTGGTCAATCTTAGGAAAGAAACAACTATCAAGGCTGAAGTAGAGAAACTACTTAAAGTTGGTTTCATCTACCCCGTCCAGTTGAATCAATGGGTGTCGAATCCCATGCCAGTCAATAAAAAATAGGGTACGATTCGCATATGCATGGACTTCCGTGATCTGAACAAGGCCTTCCCAAAAGATAATTTCCCCACACCATTTATTGACCATATAGTTGATGAATGCACATGATGCGAGGCCTTTTCATTCATGGATGGTTTTTTGGGATACAATCAGATACAAATAAAACCCGAAGACCAACACAAAAGTGCTTTCATCTGTCCATGGGGTACATTCTCTTATCATAAGATGCCTTTTGGTCTGAAAAATGTTGGAGCTACGTTTCAACGGGCCATGTCTTTTGCTTTCCACGACCTCAAACACATAGTCAAGGCTTATCTCGATGATTTAGCATCATGATCTTGAAAGAGAGATAATCATCCAGAACACCTCTGACTTATCCTTGAACGATGTTGCTACTACTGAATCCGCTTGAATCCAAACAAGTATAGTTTTTGTGTCACATCAGTTCGTCTATTAGGTTTCATCATTTTGAAAACATGGATCATGGTCTATCCGCTTAAGGTTGAGGCAATAGTTCAATTGCCTCCTCCGTGCACCATACCTCAGCTTCAGAGTCTGCAGGGAAAAGTGAATTTTCTATGGCATTTCATTGCAAACTATGTCAAGATCACAAAGGGTTTTATGTGTTTATTGAAGAAGGAAGCTCCTTTTCATTGGGACAAAGCCACTCAACACTCTTTTATAGCATTGAAAAGTTCCCTCATATCAACCCCTCTGCTTCAGCCACCCAATTATAATAAATAATTTTTATTGTACTTGGCCACTGCGGAGTCGACCATCGGTATGGTCTTAGTTCAGGAGGATGATTTACTCTCAGAATAAGTGATTTATTACCTAAGCTGAGGCCTAGTTGGACTGGAACTCAATTATTCCCATATTGAAAAACTTGCATTGGCAGCAGTTCATGCTGCCCAACGATTCTGTCATTATATTTTGTTTCGCAAGACCACCGTCATTGCCATCGTGAATCCAATTCAATACATATTGACATGATGAGTCATCAGTGGAAAAATAAGTATATGGATAGTTTTCCTCCAGGAATTTGACATGGAATTTGTTTCGGTGAAATCCAAAAAGTCGATGGTCTTCCCGGAACTCATATCGGAACTTCTGGTCGAATCAGGTGATGTTATACCCGACGAGTCGCCTATCGAAGGAGACATGTTTTTTATCGCTTCTTCTGACCCCTGGTATGGGGATGTGCTTGTCTATCTCCATACTTTGAAGTGTCCCGCCTCTACTTCTCGTGATGAGAGTCGCCGTATACAGGTTAAGAACTATCTCATACTCGAGGACACATTGTATCGTTGAGGTGTAGACTGTGTTCTTCACTGATGTATCACTCATGAAGAAGAAAAAATCATTCTTAACGATTACCAAACTGGAGCATGTGGCGGTCATTTGTCTGGGTTGGCAACAACCCAAAAAATTCTATGAGCCAGTTACTTCTGGTTGACATTAATCAAAGATTGTGTTGAATCAATCAAGAAGTGCCACCCATGTCAGATCTTCTCTCGGAAGATGAGGGCACATTGCACTCCCATGTTTCCCATTATTATCGTTGGTCCCTTCACTAAATGGGGGATTGATTACACTACATGAAACCCCCCTTCATCAAGGGGGCACCGCTATATAATTATAGCAGTCGATTATTTCACCAAGTGGGTCGAAGCTATGCCAATGTTCAAAGATGACGGGGAGACATCAACTCTATTTTTGTTCAACCAGATAGTAGCAAGGTTCGGTGTCCCAAGAGAGATTGTCACTAACCATGGTAGTCACTTTCAAAACAAAATGATGACCAATTTAACATCAAATATTGGGTTGATGTAGGAACATTCAAAACTTTATTACCCCCAAGCGAATGGTCACGTGGAAGATGTAAATAAATCTCTTAAAACCATTCTACAACGAACGATCAATTCGGCCAAGTCAAATTGGCATTTGATGTTATATTCGACATTATGGGCTTACCAAACATCTGTTAAGACTGCAACTGGTTTCTCACCTTTTCAACTCATTTACAGGCTGGAAGCAGTCTTGCCTATAGAATGCCAGATCTCATCGTTAAAGTTGGCAGTACAGTTATTTCCAGATACTTCACCACTTGAAGAGTGGTTACTATACCTCGAATAGCTCAATGAACAATGTCATGATGCGACCTTATCTAACGAGGCTCACAAACAAAAATTCAAGTTTCAGTATGATCAGTCCATTCATCCTTGGATTTTCTCTAAAGGCGACCTTGTTCTGGTCTATGACCAAGATAAGGACCCCCTGGGGGTAGGCAAGTTCAAACCCATGTGGTTCAGACCTTTCATCATGAAATAAGTACTACAGAAGGGTGCTTATCATCTGGTGGAATTTGAGGGAAATGTTTTGGCAGAGCCTAGAAATGGGCTCTACCTCAAGAAGTATTACTCATAGGTGGGTCTCCTTGGGTGACGTTTTGTAATATATGTATAGTCTTTGTACTATTACTTTTTGTTTTTTTTGGTTTTATGGATGTGTCATTTTTTGATGTCATCTTTTTCACTGTGGCATATGTTAAGTGAATTAGAGGTGTTCATTGGATTCACGGACGACACTATCCAACACACTCGGAGGCTTGCCTCTACAGTTTGGGTGATTTTCACACCTCAGGGCCAGTTGCTATCTTCAGGAGGTATATGTTTAGGTGACACCACAAATAGTGTCACCAAATACAACGCAATTATTGAGTTACTTCGTGACACTTTGTCACTTGGTATCTCTCACCTTTGGGTCTATTTAGATGCTCAGGTGGTTGTGTCTCATTTAAATGGAGTCTACCATGTTCATGATCCTACTCTACACTGACGATTCCTTAGGGTACATCTCTTAGAACGAAGCTTTGATTATATTACATATTTTCATGTTCCTAGGAGATTAAATCAAGTTACAGATACTCTAGCTAATCAAATATTAGATTGGCATCTTGCACACATATAAGAAGGACATAGACATGCACATGTAAATATATTCATAAAGTAGATGTAATCCATAAGACATAAAAAGACATAAAAATCCATATATAATAACAAAAATATCAGAGTACATGGGTGGATGCAAGCACCTCAAAAATATGTCCAGTAAAGAGTCACGGGGCTTATTCCCTCAAAAATATACAAATAGTTCCCTCAGCACGTAAGTAGTCCAATCTATCTAAGGACGAGGCCTATTGGCCCTGTTATAATGATCAACGACATTTTCCAAATGTCGAAAGAGTCGGACCCACGTCCGTGGTGCCCCCACTACATGACGTTGCATAGATGGCAACAGATCCTCGATCTCTTCCATGGGGACTATACGAGTGACCGAGGTAAAGTTCCGCTCTACCCATCTCAATACGCTCTCAGCCTCTTCGGCTGGAGGTCCCCCTGTTTCTACTGGTCTTCCAACTGTAGTTGCTCCTGCCTTTGGTCGAGGACGTCGCCTATTCCTTGCAAAGTTAATTGGACGCACTGGCCCCACATCTGCACATAACACATACTTACTTGTCAGATACTTTGGTATATACAAAAAATGATATATATATAAAACATAAAAATTAAATAAATTTGAAAAATAAAGAAAAAACAAAGCATACCTAACTCTCCTCATACCACTCTGGGAGGTACACCCATGTCAGGGTCCCTGGAAAAGTCAATTATGGCATAAGTATAGTCCTCTATCACCGGAATATGTCGAGACTACCAGTCGAAAAACTTGTCATCGAAGGCCTCAATATCCCTCCCTCCCCCCTGTTGCCCCCCTGACATGGCAACAACGTCGCCCATCTATTTACTGTTGGAGAAGAGGCTACATGCCCTCGTATAATCTCCCTCAGACTCAGACTAGACACCCTCTCGAATAAGAAAGTACAAAGGATAGTACCAAACCCAAAGTTTTTGTTCGACACTCTGTCAACTACCTTTTCATGCAATCTAGTAACGTAGTACTCCAGTCAAAAATTTGTGCATTTAAGCACTGAACCGCACAATTCATGTGCACCTAGGAAGCCTGGTGTAAAGCTGCGGATCCGGTAATCTGCCCAATGAGTAGAAATATCGCTTTCAGTGATAGGTTGTTGATCTTGTGAACCGGCACTTGAGTGACCACCATGTCAGCACCTTCCTCGCAATGGAGGTTAATCAACTCTGCTATGTTGTGAGGCTCGGAAGGAAAAGTGCGAAGATTGACCGGTTCCCCTCTCATTGAGAGGCCAGTCAAAAAGTATATATCTTTAGTCGTTGGAGTCAACGACTGTCCCTCAAGCATGAATGCCTCCGCATCTAGGTTCCAGTAATAGATCAAGGAATTCAATAGCCTAGGTTGTGCCCACCTAAATGCACTCTGGAAGAACTTAAATAAGCCACATTGAGCTAGTGCAGCTACAACATCAGGGTCATCTGAGACCGCAACATCAAAATCCTCATGCTCTCTCTCCCTCCAATGGACATACATCCTGCAAATGACAAGTCCAAGGGGGATTAGCCTTTGCATTTTTAAATTTGTTTTCTTATCTTATAAGGTATATGCGGGCTATAATGCACACAGTCACGTGTGCACATGTACAGTCTTTCCTCTGCACGCATGAACACGCGGGTTGTCTTAAGACAGCCCGAGTATACATAGGGCTGACCTTTTTAAAGGTTGACTCCCCCTCGAAAAACAAAAACAAATGCTTAAATGAAGTATTGAAATGAAAGGGGGGTTAGTATGTACTTACTTGGTCCAAGAGGAAGTTTGTTTTGTCCACTGAAGCTCCCGTAATCAATTATTTTCACAAAGGGTTATTTTTGTCTTTTTAGCCAATTTCACAATTTGCAATAGTGATAATGAGCTGTCAGCTTCTATTTATAGACTTTTGGCCACTTTTTGTCAATTTTTTAACCCTTTTGTCATTTTTTTCTAAATTGAAAATCATTGAGTATGGTTCAATAGTTTTCTATGGATTGTTATGATAAGTGTTACTTTGGGTATTGGGAAATTTTTTGGAGATTTGGGTCTTTTTAAAGGTCCTTTGGTAAAAATTCATTTTTCCCAACTTGTTGCATTTAAGTTAGGATTCTACCTCCACTTTTTGCATCTCGTTGTCTTTATCACTACGCCATAGGATTGATCCCACCGATTTGTGACACAAAACCATCATTGCTTATTTAGAAGTGTCGTATTTCAACGGTAGAGCTTACCTTAACATGGATGCCTTAGGTAGATCCTAGTTGCATTTTGGTGTCCACGCCATCACTAATGACTATAGGCTCAAGAGTCCCTATTATTTTATCCTGATTACGAGTTTGAGCCTCATTTGCATGATGCACTATCACTCTTGACCTCACCCTTAGGACTCCTAGAACATATCAGGTCTTCTTTTAAGCCCTTTTTAGACCCTCTAAAAATGAAAAGATTGTCGAGCAATCTTGTTTACCTTCATGCTCACTAAACTGAAATTTGAAGTCACGTCTATCCGATGGTATTTTACACCTTTTTCGGTCCATATGTTCAACTGTACGAACAAATTTATACTCTAGGAGCTTCAATTCCCTAGAAGAGTATTCTCAGGTATAATTTTAACCCTTTTTCGGGCCTGAGGGAGTAAATTTATGAAAAAGGAACCCCCACAGAGTCCATAGTTAATCTCTTTTTAGACTCCCTAAAATTGAAAATATCATTGAGTGACCTTATTCTTTCACACTAGTTAAATTGGTCTAGAAGAACATTCCTGATGGAGTCCATAGTTAAGCTTTTTTCAGACTCTTTAAAAATGAAAAAATGGCCAAGTGATCTTGCCTTTATCACACTCATTAAAATGGTTTTGAATAGACGTCTGGATGGTGCTAGTTTACCCCTTTTCCAAGCCGACTAGACTATCTTTGAAAAAGGTACCTGAGTGGAGTCTCCTTTTACGTTTTTTTAGACTCTCTAAATATGAAAAACTGTCGAGCTTACCTTCTCTGGGCTCATTAAAATTACAACGAAGGACGTTACCATTGTGTGTCTTATTAATCACATTTTGATACCTGCATATTTGGCCTAATGTCGGCTCCATGTTGCTCTCAACTAAACCATCTGAAGCATGCCTTATATGCAAGCCCTGTAGCATTGTTCTTCTGCGTCTTGACACCTTTGGCCCATGTAAGATTTTTCCCGAGTGTCCTTTTCTTGCATATGTCCCTTTTCCCTGAGAATCTATGTATTCTGTGCGCTTGGAACTAGTATGTCTGTGACACTCAATCCTCCTTTGTAACGTAACATTCTTTTATTCTTTTTCAAGCTTTCCAAAATTATTGAAAAAAACAAAAAAAACAAATATAACTCAAAAAGAGGAAGGAAAAAGTATTTTCTTTTTATTGGTAGCACAATGAGTCACCCTTGGACAAAGCACATCATTTCGTTTGTTCGTCAAACCCTGGGATTTAATATGACCTTACGAAGTTGTTCTCTCTACATAGAGTTGTGTCCTCCTCCATTTGGTTATTCTTCCAAACATATGGAGAGTTTGCGGTGCCTCCTGCATCATGAACTTATGTCAAAATATCATGCTGCCTGAGTCTCATCTTTTGTCATGCTATTGTCCAAGGGAAGTTATTACCAAGCTTGAGTCATCCCCCTTTGCAGATTGTCTCTTTCCCTCATGCTCGGTCATCCCAAAATCCCAATCAAGTCTTTGTTCAAAATCCATGAAGCTCTCAACCTGATTATCAAAATCTTCTAGTCCATTCCTGACAAGCCATCGAAGACCTCTGGGTAGTGAATTTGTACACTCATATTACACTCCTACCCGAGTTGTGAATATTTTGAAGTTGTTGCTCGAGCTCTGAAGGCCTCATCTCTAGCCATCAGGCCTTATTCGCTTCCTGAAGATGGATACTATGCATGTATATCTTTTTGATTTCGAGATGTAGATAGATTGTGTATTGCTCATGGCTACACTTTATATAGTTATATGACATGGATATACAGTGTATTTGATTGGTAGCCATGATTTTATTTCATTCTGAGCATGGGTATGCCCGCCTCGGTGAGACAATTGTTATTTTTCATATGGCACCTCCTGAATTATGGTTCCTGGACTCACTTGTTTAGTACGTTGGTGAAGATTGATAATGTATTTCGACCATCATATGCTCTTCTGACCTCACACATTAGGGGGCATCTGTTATAGCCCTAAAATGCACCAGACATGCTTACGTAGCATCAGGCCATCTCATTTACCTTCTTTGCCAAGACACTACTGAACAACTTCTTAAAAAAAACTCTTTTCAAAGACATACGCACCCTGCTTCACTAATGCACACGTGTGTATGCTGGCTGACCCACTACAACCCGCGTATACCTAAAAACCATGAAAAATGGAAAGTTGCAGATGGAAAACACAGTTTTGGGTAAGTTAAATAAACCATTTGACCGCCCGTAGTCAGTCACTCGACCAAATACCTAGCCCTTTCTAGCCTATAAAAGAAAGGGTAGGGGTCCCATATGGAAGGATGAAAATCATAGCAAAGAAACTATACTTGATTTAGTATTTCCCCTTGCCCCATCCTTTTGCAACTATTGTGTGAAGATAAGCATATATAGAAGCAGTTGGAGCACAATTGAAGAGGATCCCAGGACCAGATTCGAGGAGCAATGGTTGATCTCACTATTGTAAGGTTACTCTTGTGAGATTAATAAAAGAAGTACTTTTCTTGTCCCGCCACATGAGATTGTCAATATTTAAATTTGATTATATTTTGATAGAATCTCTAACCCATTAGTTTATAGGTTATATGCATGTGGAGTTCTTTGTTTGTCTTTTATGAATGTAGGTCAGCATTGGGAGGAGAGTTGCAGTCAAGGAGTGACCAAGCGTTAAAGGGATCAACATGAAACACATAAACTAAGGTACATTAACTCGATCTCTTTAACCTTGTATTTGCATATGAATAATGGGATTTATGATTGGGATGTTGGTAAAAAGTAGGAGACTTTGGGTCATTTCTGCATACATGATAAAACCCTTAATTCTAGTCCGTAGGAAGGATTTCCCACCCACAACACTTAGGGATAAAACGTCCCATCACGTTTCATTTCTTAGTGGACAGATAGAGAATCAGTGATATCCTCATGTATGTTTTCTTTGGTCTCCTCCTGAGAAAACCTTCGATGTCGATGAGCTTCATTACTCGATGTTGATGTGGCAGGACTAGTTCAAGGCACAATCATGGGTCTCGGGAGCTAGTAGCAACTTTAGGGAAAACTATATCATATGTTTAACCACTTTGGAAGCGACATGTGACAATTGAGGATAGGTCGTTTGACCATACATATCAGTCGGGGATGGGTTTTTAGCAGAACACTTGTGTATTAAAATAATCCTGGGATTTTCGATGTCAAAAGGTCTCAGGGATCGACGATCAGGGATAGTTCAAGTGCATAGTTTCTTTTCAGGCTATAATATTCATAAATCCCCAATGCTGAAAACATTTTGGAAGTCTACAATTAGTGATATCATTCCTTTACTCGCGCAACGCTTATTATTTTCGTTCTTCCCTATACCGACGAGGATTGGTCCTTGGCGATATTCTTGCGTTGGTTCCTGTCATGTAATAGACTCTTGTCTGTCGACATTGATGAAGATCGGGGATCGGCTACTTTGGTCTTATCGATCATTTTTCACCACCTCTAATCCTTCCCAATGTCGAACTTCTTAAGAGCATTAGGGAATATTTTTGACTTTCGATTCCTTAAGTAAATGTTAGTCCCTTTTAAAGTGTTACACCTCAAAATTAATCACTTTGATAGTGTCGCAAGTGTCATCATTACAAGTGTTGTAAGTGTCACATCTTGTCCACAAGTGTCGCATCTTGACCACAACTGTTGAAAGTGTCAAAAACATCATACTACCACCTTGCTTATGTCGTGCCTCTAACGACATCATAGGGACACTTAAGACACCTCAAAGACTAGTTTTGAAGAAGAGAAATCAATTGACAAGAAGTACAAGCCTTTTGCCACTGGAAAAAACAATCAAATATAGATTTTGGAGAGGAGCGATCCCCTACCCACTGTCAGGGAGTTTTGACACTCCATGAGCCTCTTTGGGGGAGTGTTTGAGCGCACTGTGCACCCTTTTGGAGGAGCACTACCCCTTTTCTGAGAAAGTTTTGGGTTTGTTGAGACAAATCAGGGAAGAATCCCTCAATTCCTAAAGGTGGTTGGATTCAAATAGATGGTCAAGGCATGATCTTAGGGAAGATCCTCAACTGAAGGACAAGAATCCTCAACTTATCTGAAAGATCTCTCAAGTGGTTGGGCCTCTCCAAGGTTATATAAGGAGGCCTCCTCATGGTGAAATAGGGGAGGGAGATTAAGAATTACATCAAACTTATGATCTCATGAGTGAGATGTCATCAAAGAAATCAATGGAGATTACTTGAGAAAAGGGGTTGGACAAGGAGAACTCAAAGAAGCTGTGGCACATTCATTCAAAGGGTTGTAAGTACTTTTACTTGTTCTCATTAATAATCAATGCTGGCCTGTTTATTTCAAACTTATGCTTGTTCCATATGAGTTTGTCTGCAGTAGATGGATCTGTATTTGAGCTAATCTCAGTAGAGTAGGAAGTCCATTGTATCTTTGCTTGTTTTGCAGGACCTATCAAGGAGCTCAAGATCGAAGCTTAGCCTAGACTTTGCAAGGACAAACATCGCTAATAAGGTACATATCTTTATCCTTCTCTTTCACTCATTAGCTTGATTATATCTAAAAGGAAGTCAATGTCCATCTTAAGAACTTTTCTGTCTTGGCCTTATGAGTCTAGAGACCAAGAGGGAATCCACTTGTCCGCAGGGGGATTCACCTACAATAGCAATTGGCGAGTCCACTGGGGAGGAGCTCTGATTTTTGTTTCCATTCCTAGATCTTGTTTTGGCCCTTTTCCCACTCACTTGACCTTCTCCATATTGTCTTTTTTATTCTTAGATTTGTTTGATTGCCTCTTTATGTCATCATGATCATCCTGATTGACTAAATTTCCTTGATTTTTTGAGTTTCTGGGCATTTTTATGAGATTTTGCAGCAGAGCACTCCCCTTCCCTTCTTATCAGAGTGCCAAAACTCCCTGGTGGTATTACACAGAGTGTTGGAGTGCTCTGGTACCCCTTACACCAGAGCCTGCCCCATGTTCAGTGAAAAACCCTCTAGTTTTTCAATTTCTAGGTTCAGTTTTTGCCTTTTTCATTTGCTCAGGGTCTCATACTCTCAGTCCATCTTGGTATTGGCCTTCAACGCCCTGTTTTCTAAGGATTCATCCTCTTTTGTTTAGATTTTTTGAAATTTGTTCATACTTTTCAATAACTCTTTGTCCTTCGCAATTTGAAGTCAAATTATCGTTTTCTTCTCGTTTATCTGAATGAGTGAAAACTTTGTAAGGAGTTTCAAAGGTATTTTGTACTTTTCTTTCTGATATTTGATTCATCTTGTCCAAGCTCTTTTTCCTTCCTTTTGAGTTTTTGGATTTATGTTTCTTGTTTGATCACAACAAGGGTGTCTTTTGGTTTATGTGAAGTTTGCTTCCAGATTTCTTAAATCTCACAACTCTTGAAGTCTGAATAGCATATGAAGCTTTACATCTACTGGTTATTAGTCACATATAAACATTTTAGCATTGCATTGGATTCCTTATTGAGGAATATTGCATGAGGTCATTTCATCTTAGTGTTTGACAGTGGCAAGAAAATCCTTCTCCTTCCCTTAATTAGACATTCATTGAAAGAAAAGATTGCTTATCATTTCTTATGCATGTTTTGGGAACTGAATCATAATATCATTCAGTTTTCACTCTCATACACCTCTGAGTAAACAATAGCCACTAAAATCAATGCTTAACTAAAATTTATCAAACTTTTTACATCTTTGTTAGAAAACCTACATTAGTTTAAGGTGTAGGGCTTTGGAATAGGTTGAAAGGATAACCTTCCAAAGCTATCAAAAAAACTTAGCATCTTGCGATAGGGAGAGCAAATCCAATTGTCGTATAGGCTTTCTAGGATCCCCCTCTCACACAGGGGTTATGCACGAGGTCACATTCAGGTGAGTTACGAAGATTATCCCTCGGTGGTTCAACTGTTTGTAGTGGTCAGATCGTATATTGGGGGTCACTTGAGGGTATACCCACGATTATGTGTGGGAGCCTCTCGAGTTCATTTCATACTTGTTATCCTACCCATACGTTCTGACTGGACTGTCGACTATACCCTCCTAGGGGATGACTGCAAATTGGTGATCTTAGTAGCCATAATCTTTAGGGTCTCACACAAGGTGACGGTGAAGGTAAGTCTCACTATACCAGGAACAGATATTGGTCAAACTCACTAGGGCTCCTTGGAGGGTAAATCCACAATTACTGCATGGAAGCTTGCACCAAGGCATAATTCTGTTAAGCAGGTTTCCAACGTAACTGATCCACCCTCTTTATCCCCTCCTCTTACTATTTTGATCTTGCAATGTTGGATTTCATCACCAACTAGTGGTTTCATTGTCGGAAGGTTTTGTTTGATTGTTTTCTTCTCAGATTCATAGCGTGTGTTGGTTTTGTTACGTAGTGGACCTTAGGTCAAGTCAGTGTTAATGGCATCAAATCCTGAGAGTACCAATGGAGGAATCCCTTCTCCTAGGGAACCTTATACATTTCCTTCATTTCGAAACTTTGGTCCTTTTTACATTTCCACACCGAGTCTTCCGGGACTCACCATCGGATTACCGGTTTGGTTATTCCCCACTCCGGTGATCTCGAATCCTCCCAATGTTTCAACTGCACCTAATACTTTATATGTCAATACACCACCCACACATCAATCTCATGTTGAATTTTCGCCTTCTTCACCCATTAAGTATCCTTCCCTTTCTCCTTCTTCACCTAGTGAAATCTCTAAATCAAATAGACAGGTTGATCAGAAGAAGAAGAAACAAAAAGAGAAGAAGAAGAAGAGCCTGAAAAGGACCAAGTCTCCAACAACATCAGATGTTGAATCCCAACAACCAACTACTATTAATAGTACTGGGAGTGTTGATGAGGTCAACAAGATTAAAATGAAGAGTCTTAAACCAAAATTCCCTTGCAGTCTTTGTAAGGATGACCACTTTCTAAGGGATTGTCCTGGTATTCCCAAGGTCTTAGAAATGTGTTCCTCCATGTCATCGGCCTCTACTAGTCATCTCGGTAATACCCCGTCAACTAGTGACATTAAGGTTGGTAAGAAGAAGACAATTGTCAAATTCCCTTGCATGTTATGCAAAGGTGATCATTATTCTCACCTTTGTCCTTGTATGGATGAGGCTTCTTCTCTTTTGGAAAAACTTCAACTTCCAAAAGGTTATCATAAGCTTTCCCCCAACCCATTGTTAGTTGATGGACTGGTCAATTTGGTTCCATCCCCGGTCAGTCCGGTTGATCAGGTGGTCAATCCAGTTTCCTCCTCGATTGAACCACAAACCCAGGTAGTTGATCCATCTTTGTCATCGATCAACCCTACTCTTCATCAAAAGAGTGTAACCCAAGTAGTTGATCAGTTTTCATCCTTGCTCAACCCCACTCTCCTGTTAGAGAGTGACACCAAAGTGGTCGATACATCTCCACCCGTCGACCCCATTCTCCCCTTGGAGAATGAAACCCAAGTGGTCAATCCGATTCTGTCGTTGGTCGATCCCACTCCTCCTTTGACAAGTGCGAAAGTGGTTGATCCAGTCCCTTCCTCAATCAATCCCACCCTTCATCTAAAGAGTGCTAAAGTGATTGTTATGGTTATGTCATCATTCAATCTCACTCTTCCTCTAAAGAGTGCCCGCGTGGTCGATTTGATCTCATCATCGGTCGATCCTACTCTCGGAGTAAACCCGATATTGCCTAGATTTTTCTCATTGATACAACATCTATCATGTTGGGGGACATTCTTCCTTCTCTCATGAAACCCCCTCCAAACAATGAGGCCATCCTTTTTTATTGGGGTGCGCTAACTGGACCTCATCTTCCCTCTCACATTCCTTTCCATATTATAGTACAAGTTTGTGGTTGGGACATTCCTCAAACACTAATAGATGAAGGCGCATCCGTTAGTATTTTGTCCTTTGTTTCTTGGCACGCTTTGGGTTGTCCTCAGCTTGTGCCAATTACACAGAATCTATTATCTTTTAACAAAAGAACTAGTCAACCTTTAGGGACCCTTCCTTAGTTTCCCATAACTTTGGGAGGGAAAACTGTCTTTATTGATGTCATGGTAGTCCAAGACCCCTTGAACTTCACTTTAATCCTTGGGCGGGATTATTTCTATGTCATGAAATCTATTGTCTCCACTCTTTTTTGCATGTGATATATTTCCCTCACGATGGAAGAATTGTGACTATTAATCAACTTTCCTTCATCGGTCCTGACTAGATTACCTCCCTGAATGGTTCTTATATGACAACAGTATCGCCCCCGCTGCATGCCAATTATGTGTCGTTGTCTCCCATGATTTCAACTTCTGATGATTTGGATCCAGTAGTTGACATGGTGATCTCTTTGATAGGGATATTGGAGCCTGATATCCTTACCCTTGTCGCGGCCCTCGACATGTGTTCCTTCCAGAGTGATTTTCTTCCATCCAGTGAAGATCTCTTGGAAACCATGACCGAGTTTTGTCCCTTGACATGGTGTCCTTCCAGCGCATTATTTTCTTGGAAGCCATGATCAAGAAGAGTCCATGAGAGTAGTTTTATCTTCTCTGTGGAAAACTCGTTAAAAAATGAATCAGAGGCTACGAGCATAGTTTCTCTCTTCTGTAGCAAACTCATTAAAAAATGAAATAAAATCTGGGGATTGAACCCAGAACCATGAGCATAGTTTTCTTTTCTCTATAGAAATCTCATTAAAAAATGAAATAGAGGTCACGAGAATAGTTTCTATTCTCTGTAGAAAGCTCATTAAAAAATGAAACAGAGGTCACGGGCACAGTTTCTCTTCTCTGTGGCAAGCTCGTTAAAAAATGAAATAGAATCTTTGAGCATAGTTTTCCTCTCTCTAGAAAGCTCGATAAAAAATGAAACATAAATCTAGGTATTGAACCCAGAGCCCTGAGAATAGTTTTTTTCCTGTTTCAAACTCATTAAAAAATGAAACAGTCACCTCTCTTGAACCTTCGTTTCATCCACTCTTATCCTTTTTCTCCATCTAGTAGAGAAATTGGTGACAACCTCAAAGTTGGTGAATGAATTGAAGCTTGGAGGGCATGTCTCCAGCCTTTGATGATAATTCTAGAGTTAATCCTCCACCTTTCAAGCTAGGGGCATACCGAGCTTAGTCTTTGTTCTTTATTGTGCTCGAAAATTCATGAGAATGCATCCGGGTAAACTTTTATCTCTTTTTTGGACCTACATGGATAAACAAAAAAGGAACCCCCTGGAGTTTTCTTTGAGCTCTTTTCAAACTCTCTAAACATGAAGATATTTCTGAGTGATCTTGCTTCCTTTCCCACTCGTTAAAAGGTTTGAAAGGGCGACTTTCGAGTGATAATTTATCTCTTTTTCGGCCTCACAAGACTAACATTACAAAAAAAGACAACATTGGAATCGTCTTTAAGTTGTTTTCAGACTCTCTAAATATGAAAAATCACCGAGTTTACCTTCTCTGGACTCATTAAACGATCATACATTGAAGGGCCCATATGAGACTGAAACCTTGCTTCTTCCAGTTTGTTAAACAAAGGAAGAGGGACTTACCAAAGGTGAGTTATATCGAGCATGTTTTACCCTCCTCAAGCTCATTAAATTAAAAAGAGCTACTCATCTATCTGGATGGGGGAAAAATTGAAAGAAGCAAGCCAAGCTGTTTTTTGAGAACACTACCAGTAGCTCTTACGGTCACCCTTGAACATGACACTTTGTCTTTTCACGCATTTTAATTCGTTGAAACTCTGCACTGAGCCAATTCTCTCAGTTTCTTTTACTCCTTTGGGTCACCTGACGAAATTCACAACATCCACTTCATCATCATGTTTTGGTCCATGTCACATTTTTTTTGTTGTGCCTCAGTGTTCAAGGGAAGTATTTGCCTCGAGAGTCACCCATAAAAAATATCTTGTTTCAATACCCATGTCATTCCATGTTCATTTTATCTACCAATTACATCTCTATGTCAGTTTCATGTCGTTGATGGGGGATACATCAAGACCCTCCTTCTACGAGTCTCTTCCTGTCGACTTCAACACATTATCTAGGAGATAGACTTAGAAACCAGTTAGTACCTTGGGACCTGTATGCTTCAATGGTAGGCCTCCTCGTGTCCGAAAGTAGGTTTACATCATTGACCTCTGATCAGATGATTCCATGGATGTTTGAATTCATCTCATCTATTCACATTTGTCGAAATCTACTAGAGTACCTTGGGAATCATTGACATTAATGGTGATTTCTCTCACGCTTGTTAACGATTTACCTCATTGACCGGTAATCAAGTGGTTTCTGCCATGTTCAACATCAAGACATCTATTCACATGGTTAGATTTGTAATACATCAGGATTGGTAAGAAGACCCTGGGTTGATTTTTTCACTCTTATGTATACTTTTGCCAGGTTGCAAAGGAGTTCTTTTGAACTATGGCACATATACTGTTACATAGATCCACCTTGTATTGGTCATGGCTATGTCTTGTCATCTCATATATCCACTATGTATTCTTCGTGGCTACGATAAGTTAAGCTCATAGGATTATAGATCCACATTGTATCTTCAATGGCTATACCTTTTTGTCAATATAATTATGGATCCGCAGTGTATTTTATGGCAGCCATACCTAAAAAATCTTTATCACTCAAGCATAGGTATGCCTGCCTTGGATTTGAAACATGTCATAATATTTGTTTGATGGTTGTGTGCATCTTTTTCCAGTTTCTCTGCATCCATACCCTTGCTCGAAAAATTCTACAAAGTACTTCAATCATCATTATCTTCTAACTTCATACTTTGGGGGGCAATCTGTTACACCCCAAAATTACTCACTTCGATAGTGTCGCAAGTGTCATCATTACAAGTGTTGTAAGTGTCGAATCTTGTCTGCAAGTGTCGCATATTGACCACAAGTGTTGCAAGTGTCAAAAACATCATACTGCCACCTTTCTTATGTCGTGCCTCTAACGACATCATAGGGACACTTAAGACACCTCAAAGACTAGTTTTGAAGAAGAGAAATCAATTGACAAGAAGTACAAGCCTTTTGCCACTGGAAAAACCACTCAAATGTAGATTTTGGAGAGGAGCACTCCCCTACCCACTGTCAGGGAGTGATAGCGCTCCCTGAGCCTCTTTGGGGCAGTGTTTGAGTGCTCTATGCACCCTTTTGGGGGAGCACTACCCCTTTTTTGAGAAATTTTTAGGTTTGTTGAGACAAATCAAGGAAGAATTCCTCAATTCCTAAAGGTGTTTGGATTTGAATAGATGGTCAAGGCATGATCTTAGGGAAGATCATCAACTGAAAGAGAAGAATCCTCAAATTATCCCAAAGATCTCTCAAGTGGTTGGGCCTCTCCAAGGTTATATAAGGAGGCCTCCTCATGGTGAAATAGGGGAGGGAGATTAAGAATTACATCAAACTTATGATCGCATGAGTGAGATGTCATCAAAGCAATTAGTGGAGATTACTTGAGCAAAGGGGTTGGACAAGGACAACTGGAAGAAGTTGTTGCACCTTCATTCAAAGGGTTGTAAGTAACTTTACTTGTTCTCATTAATAATCAATGCTTGGCCTGTTTCTTTCAAACTTATGCTTGTTCCATATGATTTTGTCTGTAGTATATGGATCTATACTTGAGCTAATCTTAGTAGAGTAGGAATTCCATTGTATCTTTGTTTTTTTTGCAAGACCTATCAGGGAGCTCAATATTGAAGCTCAGCCTGGACTTTTCAAGGACAAACGTCGCTAATAAGGTACATATATTTCTCCTTCTCTTTCATTTATTAGCTTGATTAGATCTAAAAGGAAGTCAGTGTCCATATTAAGCACTTTTTTATCTTAGCCTTAGGAGTCTAGAGACCAAGAGGGAATCCACTTGTCCGTAGGGGGATTCACCTACAACATAAAGTTATGATGATTTTCACATGCTCAAGGAGACTTTAAAAGACTCAACATGAAAACACAAAATGATAAACAAAGGAAACAATTTTCATACTAAAGTGGAAATCAAACATTGCAAGAGATCAAGTGGTACCCAAAAAGTAAAATTTGACACAGGATTTTTAGGGTGTGTTGAGTGCTCAATAAATGGCGACTTACTGGGTGAAAGAAAAATCTTTGTTCCTTCCTCAGAGCTCGGCTTATACAAAAGAAGATGGAGAACTTAACTGGTGTTGAATCCGAGCCTCTTTAACCTTTGGATTTGAAATCCTATGGTTGATGTTTCCGGGCCTGCCCATGGGGTTTAATCCTTTATTATTCCTCCTTTGTTTCCTTTAATCCTGAAACATGCCCATTTTACCAATGTTTAGCAAAGCATTTACTGGAATGAAGCCTTTAATTACCTCTACTCACTTGCTTCGGTGTCGCTTCACTGCCAGCAAGCGTCCATAGCCTCGGCGGAGTCACCCCGACATCATAGACCTTTCTCCACTACCAATGAGCGTCCATAGCCCCAACAATGATATCTTCATACCCTCTCCTACTGTTCACTCTTTTGATAATATCAATTTTATTTTAGCATGATGCCCTGAGCGAGTGGGAGAGGAGGATTTATGTTTATTTGCAAGGTGAGATGGTTAAGGTGGATCATTTACTAGCTTTTTCTTCTGGGTTCATGTAGTATTTCTATCTTTCCTTCTTTCCCTTAAGGTATTACCAAACCACCAAGCAGACACTTCTGGCATTTCTCCAAAGTTGTTCATTTTCTCAGGTTAGATAGAGAACTCCTCAAAGTAACCGCAAGTTCCCTAGTGATCCTCGTGTTTGTAAGTGAGCGACAAGTTAGAAACAGAGTTTTCTATGTCACATGGTTTCAAGGTCAACCATTATCTTGCTAAACACAACTTTCAAAAGCACAGAAATCCGGAAAGAAAAGAAAACAAAAAAATTCATTTTGTAGTCGTGAAAATACTCAAAAAGAACATAAAACACTGATATATATATATATATATATTGTTTTAGTGGAAATATTGTTTTAGGGCCTGGCCATTCACTAGGAGGGCATATGCTTCCCCCCTTAGATTTTGCAACCGATAAGTGCCTGCCCCAATCGTCTCATCCACTTGGAAAGGTCCAAGCCATAGATTTTGAAACTTAGAATGCTTCCCTTTTGGTTCATTTTCTCTATCCCACTTTAGGACTAAGTCTCCTACTTCAAAGTTCTTCTCTTTATCCTTATGCTTATCGAACCATATTTTCACTATCTGTTGGTGAGCTAGGAATTTTTACTTAGCCTTTTCTCTCTCTTCTTCCGGCATGAGAAGAGTGTTGATTCTTTGTTGTATGGCCGATGAAGGTTCCTCGCTCGAATCTTGGGCTAGTTGAAGAGATGGAAGATAAAGCCCATTTGGGAGAATGGATTCTTGCCCATAAACTAGAAAGTACGGGGAATTTCCTATAGCTTCCTTGGGTGTGAATCTATCCGCCCATAGAGTGTTATGGAGTGTATTATGCCAATTCCTTTGGTTATCTATAACCGTCTTCTTTAATATCCTCACTAGGTTCTTTTTAGTTGATTCTGCCACACCGTTTCCCTATGGATAATAATTTGTAGAGTACCTAATTATGATTCCTTTGTCCAGAGAAAACTCCGTCAATAGGGTGGAAGAAAAATAAGTTGCATTATCAAATACCAGGACAGAAGAGACACCAAAACTTGTTATTAGTTGTTGTTCTATGAATTGGATTACCACCTTCTCATTTACATGAGTTATAGGGATGGCCTCTACCCATTTCGTGAAATAATCGGTGGCAGTAACAATGTACTTGTGTTGTTTTGAAGAGATGGGTGTAATTTCTCCTATAATATCCAACCCCCATTGCTCAAAAGGCCTAGAGACAGTCACAGGTTGGAGTGGAACAACTTCTCTCTTCTCCTTCCCATTGATCATTTGACAAGTTTTATAGTTTCTAGCGTGGGTGTGAGCATCTTTGAACAAGGTGAGTCAATAATAGCCAACTCTCAATATCTTATGAGCGGTGGTGTTTCCTACGAAATGCCCACTGGCAGGGCCATCATGGAGCTCTTTCAGAACCTTGTTTGCATCTTCACATTCGAGGCATCTTAATAGTACCCCATCATAATTAATTCGGAAGAGTACCAAACTTATAAGGCGATATTGTGAAGATTTTAGTGTGAGAGCTCTCCTTTCCCTAGGGTTGATATTTTTCGGGCAAGTCTCGTGGTGTAGGAGATAATTTAAATTATTATACCACAACTCTTGTCCTACGGAGGTGTATGATACTTCACCACACCATAGTGCCATTTCGTTCTCCCATCCAGAATCTTCATTTACTTGGTCCTGGGCTTTGGCTGCAAGTTTGCATAACCCTTGTCCTTTTACTAGTTTGGCAGGTTTTATATCTAGATCAATTTCTTGGAACACTGCCATCGAGTTCCCTCTTCTTTCCCCCATTTCTTATTGAGTAAACAAGGATCGGACCACAGGGTGTGGCACAATCACTTTAGTGTGGTTCTTGAGGATGTAAGGCCTGAAGTGTTTTACTGCCTTATATACGGCATAGGCCTGTTTATCTATAGCAGGATAATTGAGCTTAGCTCCTTCAAGATTGGTGCTCATGAACGACACTAGGGCCTCGTTGTTTCCATCATCCTTTTGAGTCAATACTATAGCTAACGATTGGTCGGAGGTGAAATTATAGACAAAGAAATATCTATTGAAATCGGGACTTTGTAATACTGGGGCTCGAGATATAGCAATTTTCATGTTGTTGAAAGCATCCTTTCGTTCATCATCCCACTTAAATTCAACGTTTTTGTGAATCACCTTTTGTAAGGGTTTGATAGTTTCCATGAAATCGAGAGTGAGTTTCCTCACAAAATTGATTTGTCCGAAAAAGGATTGCATAGCTTTCTTGTTGTGAGGCAACATGAGTTGAGTGATGGCTTTAATTCTTTCAGGATCTATGTGAATTCCTGCTTGAAATATAATGTGACCTAATAGTTTACCTTCCTCTACACCGAAGATAGTTTTCTTAGAGTTTAAGGATATAGCATATTTCCTACACCTTTTGAAAATCTGAGTTAAGTGTTGGATGTGTTCTTCTCTGTTCTTTGAATACACAGTTATGTTGTCTAGATACACTACCACACACTTGTTGATTAGTCCCTGAAACGATACGTCCATGGCCCTTTGGAAGGTCGCTCCTACATTAATTAACCCGAAAGGCATGCATTTATAAGAGAAGGTTCCCCATTTCGTTTGGAAGGTGGTTTTCAAACGATCTTCCTCTGAATCCAGAACTTGGTTATAACCTAAGAAACCTTCCAATAGAGAAAAAATCTCCGAGCTAGACACCGAATATAGGATTTGTTCCATTGGCAGGAATGGGTAATTATCCTTTTCTGAATCTCTGTTGAGGTTCCTAAAATCTATGCATAAGATAATTTCTCCAAACTTTTTCCTTACAGGAACCAGATTTGCTACCCATGCGGAATGCCTAACCTGGAAAATGATCTTAGCATATAAATGTTTCTTTAATTCCTGATACATGAGAGGTTCCAAGGATGGGTGATTTTTTCGGAGCTTATGTTGGAAGGGTTTCACTTCGGGTTTTAGAGGGATAGTGTGTTGAATGATGCGGGTATCATACGTTTTCAGATCTCGATAGGACCATGCAAAGACATCTTGATATTGTCTGAATAAATTGAGATAATATTTCCTTTCCTCCTTAGATATGGTCATACCAGGGTTTATATTTTTAGGGTTTTCCGGGGCCCCAAGATTTATAGTTTCATGTAGGGGACAAGAGCTACCAGTCTTTGCATTTTTAGGCCCCTTAAATCTCTCTTTCAGGTCAAACAAATTTTCTAAATCAGCTATCCCTTTCAGGATTGTGTGAGACTTCGATTTATCAATAGGTTGACCCATCCAAGGATTGGTTTCTGTCAATTTTTCTTGGAATAATTCATCGTCAATAGACAAATGTTTGAAATTATCTTGGTTAGTCAAGAAGTTTATGATCTGCTCATCTCCTTCATAGACTTTCCAATTAGCGATGTTGTTAGGTACTCACAATTTGTAGAGAAGCTCCATAATGAATCGAGAGGCTTCTTAATCCTCTAGAGGCGACAACCTTGAAGCAACTGTGGCTAGGGAGTCAGCCAGAATATTCTTTGCTCTAGGGATCGCTATAATATTGAAGGCTTCAAAATTATCTATTAACCTATGCACCTCCTGTTGATAATTCTTTAGGTGCGGGGAATTGTAATGTATAGCATTCCTTACTTGTCTAACGATAATTTCAGAGTATCTAAAAACCTTAAATTCTTTGACATTTAAGTCTATGGCTTTCTTTAATCCTTGTACTAGAGCTTCATATTCGGCAGTGTTGTTCGTACATTCAAATTCTAGCCTACAGGATAGGAAATGGCATTTACCTTTAGGATCAATGAGGATGCACCCTGCTCCTTAACCTTCTTACGGTTTAGATCCATAAAAATATAAAGTCCAACATTGTTGGCAAGGTGTTTGTGCTTCCCGTTCCCTATTACTTTCCTTTTTTTCTACTGCCAACTCTGAGCTTTCCAGCGCAGTTTTTTGGAAAAAGAGGTTTTCCTCTATCGGTATTGGTGATTTCTCTTAAAACACCATCTCAGAGTTTTGGGTAAGAGGGACGTTGGATAAGAGAGGAGAAAATTTCCCAACATAGGAGTCGCAAGAATAGTTGCCTAGCGCAGGGAAATCTGTCGATGAGGGTTCAGGTTTCTAGGTCGGTGAAAGTATTCTTTAGACACCTTTCCCTATCGATCCTGATCATATTTTTGTATCCCTTCAGTGGTAGACATAGGTGTGCCCATTCTGTATTAAAGTATTCATTTAACTTCTCAGATCAATATTGACTTAGTAATAGCCCATAGGCCTTTGGAATATCTACTACAATGATGTCAATCACTTGTACAAACTTGGGATGTGTTTCTATTCTAATCATGACATCTTTGAGTTCCCCCATGACCAGGGATGATTTTAAGGATGGAATATTATTTTAAAATGTAGAAACCTTGGCAAATCTTACTAATCCTTCATATTCCAGCTATAAATGATTGGTGATATTTTTGTAAAAATATTCCAATTTCTAAGGATTTTATATAGCTTTTATAAATTTTTGACGATTTTTAAGGTAAAATAATTTTATCCTATAGAATTTGGGCGAATCATTTTTAAAATAGATAATCTCGTTTTACTTTATATCGAGCATTTTTCGTCACCTCTAATCCTTCCCGATGTCGAAATTCTTAAGTGCGTTGGGGAAGAGTTTCGACTGTCAATTCCTTAAGTAAATGTTAATCCCTTTTAAATTTATGATGATTTTCACATGCTCAAGCAGACTTTAAAAGACTCAACATGAAAACACAAAATGATAAACAAAGGAAACAATTTTCATACTGAAGTGGAAATTAGACATTGCAAGAGATCAAGTGGTACCCAAAAAGTAAAATTTGACACAGGATTTTTAGGGTGTGTTGAGTGCTCAACAAATGGCGACTTACTAGGCGAAAGAAAAATATTTGTTCCTTCCTCAAAGCTTGGCTGATACAGAAGCAGGTGGAGAACTTAACTGGTGTTGAATTCGAGCCTCTTTAACCTTTGGATTTGAAATCCTCTGGTTGATGCTTTCGAGCCTACCCATGGGATTTAAACCTTTATTATTCCACCTTTGTTTCCTTTAATCCTAACTAATGCCCCTTTTACCAACATTTAGAAAAGAATTCACTGGCATGAAGCCTTTAATTACCTCTAATCACTTGCTTCGATGTCGCTCCACTACCAGAGAGTGTCCATAGCCTTGATAGAGTCACCCCGACATCACAGACCTTTCTTTGCTGCAAGCGAGCATCCATATCCTCGACAGAGTCACCTTGACATCACAAACCTTGCTCCACTGACAGCGAGCATCCATAGCCCCGACGGAGATATCTGCATACCCTCTCCTACTGTTCACTCTTTTGATAATATCAATTTTATTTGAGCATGATGCCCTGAGTGAGTGGGAGAGGAGGATTTCTATTTATTTGTAAGGTGAGATGGTTAAGGTGGATCCTTTACTAGCTTTGTCTTCTGGGTTCATGTAGTCTTTCTAGCTTTCCTTCTTTCCCTTAAGGTCTTACCAAACCACCAAGCAGACACTTTTGGCATTTCTCCAAAGTTGTTCATTTGCTCAGGTTATATAGAGGACTCCTCATAGTAACCATAAGTTCCCCAGTTCTCCTCATGTTTGTAAGTGAGAGACAAGTTAGAAACAGAGTTTGATATGTTGCATGGTCAACCATTGTATTTCTAAACACAACTTTCAAAAGCACAGAAATCGGGAAAGAAAAAAAAACAACCAAAATGCATTTTGCAATCATGAAAATACTCAAAAAGAACATAAAACACTTATATATATATGTAATGGAAATATTTTTTTAGGGCCTGGCCATTCACTGGGGGGCATTAGGTTCCCCCCTTAGATTTTGCAGCTGATAAGTGCCTGCCCCAATCTTCTCAACCACCTGGAAAGGTCCAAGCCACAGATTTTGAAACTTAGAATGCTTCCCTTTTGGTGCATTTTCTCTGTCCCACTTTAGGACTAAATCTCCTACTTCGAAGTTCTTCTCTTTAGCCTTATGCTTATGAAACCACATTTTCACTATCTGTTGGTGAGCTAGGAATTTTGACTTAGCCTTTTATCTCTCTTCTTCCAACATGAGTAGAGTGTTTATTCTTTGTTGTATGGCCAACGAAGGTTCCTCGCTGGAATCTTGGGCTAGTTTAAGAGATGGAAGATAGAGCCCATTTGGGAGGATGGCTTCTTGCCTGTAAATCATAAAGTACATGGAATTTCCTATAGCTTGCTTAAGTGTGACTCTATTGGCCCACAGAGCATTATGGAGTAGATTATGCCAATTCCTTTGGTTATCTGCAACCATCTTCTTTAATATCCTCACTAGGTTCTTGTTAGTTGATTCTGCCACACCGTTTCCCTATGGATAATAATTTATAGAGTACCTAATTATGATTCCTTTGTCCAGAGAAAACTTTGTCAATAGGGTGGAAGAAAAATAATTTTCATTATCAAAGACCAATATAGAAGGGACACCAAACCTTGTGATTAGTTGTTGTTCTATGAATTGGATTATCACCTTCTCGTTTACATGAGTCAAAGGGATGGCCTCTGCCCATTTCGTGAAATAATCGGTGGCAGTAAGAATGTAGTTATGTTGTTTTGAAGAGCTGGGTGTAATTTCTCCTATGATATCCAACCCCCATTTCTCAAAAGGCCTAGAGACCATCACAGGTTGGAGTGGAATGACTACTCTCTTCTCCTTCCTAGTGCTCATTTGAAATTTTTTATAGTTTCTAGCATAGGTGTGAGCATCTTTGAACAAGGTGGGCCAATAATAGCCAACTCTCAATATCTTATGAGCGGTGGTTTTTCCCGTGAAACGCCTGCTGGAAGGGCCATCATGAAGCTGTTTCAGAACCTTTTTTACATCTTCACGTTCAAGGCATATTAATAGTACCCCATCATAATTAATTTGGAAGAGTACCGAACTTATAAGGCGATATTGTGCATATTTTAGCCTGAGAGTTGTCCTTTCCCTAGGGTTGAGATTTTATGGGCAAGTCTCGTGGTGTAAGAGATAAGTAAAATTCTTATACCATGACTCTTGTCCTGGGGAGGTGTGTGATACTTCGCCACACCATAGTGCCATTTCGTTCTCTCATCCAAAATCTTCATTTACTTGGTCCTGGGCTTCGTATGCAAGTTTGCATAACCCTTTTGCTTTTACTAGTTTGGTAGGTTTTATATCTAGATCAAATTCTTGGACCACTTCCATTCACTTCCCTCTTATTTCCCCCATTTCTTGTTGAGTAAACAAGGATCAGACCATAGGGTGTGGCACAATCACTTTAGTGTGGTTCTTGAGGATGTAAGGCCTGAAGTGTTTTACTGCCTTGTATACCACATAGGCCTGTTTATCTATAACAGGATAATTGAGATCAACTCCTTTGAGATTGGTGCTCATGAATGACACTGGGGCCTCATTGTTTTCATCATCCTTCTGAGTCAATACTTCAGCTAACGATTGGTCGGAGGCGAAAGTATAGACGAAGAAATCTCTATTGAAATCGGGACTTCGTAATACTAAGGCCCGATATATAGAAGTTTTGATGTTCTTGAAAGAATCCTTTTATTCATCATCCCAATTAAATTTGATGTCTTTGTGAATCATCTTTTGTAAGGCTTTGATAGTTTCCATGAAATCGGGAGTGAGTTTCCTCACAAAATTGATTTGTCCAAAAAAGGACTGCATAGCTTTCTTGTTGTGAGGCAACGGGAGTTGAGCGATGGATTTAATTCTTTTGAGATCTATGTGAATGCCTGCTTGAGATATAATGTTACCTAATAGTTTACCTTCCTCGACACCGAAGATAGTTTTCTTAGATTTTAAGGATATGGCGTATTTCCTACACCTTTCGAAAATATGACTCAAGTGTTGGATGTGCTCTTCTCTATTCTTTGAATACATAGTTACGTCGTCTAGATACACTACCACACACTTGTTGATTAGTCCCCAAAATTCTACATCCATGACCCTTTGGAAGGTCGCTCCTGCCTTAATTAACTCGAAAGGCATGTGTTTATAAGCGAAGGTTCCCCATTTGGTTTGGAAGGTAGTTTTCAAACGATCTTCCTTTGAATCCAGAACTTGGTTATAACCTGAGAAACCGTCCAGTAGAGATAAAATCTCCCAGCCAGACAAAGTTTATAGAAGTTTCTCCATTGGAAGGAATGGGTAATTATCCTTTTATGAATCTCTGTTGAGGTTCCTAAAATCTACGCATACGCGAATTTCTTTAAACTTTTTCCTTACAGAAACCAAATTTGCTACCCATGTAGAATGCCTAACCTGGAAAATGATCTTGGCATCTAAATGTTTCTTTAATTCCTGATACATGAGAGGTTCCAAGGATGGGTGATAATTTCATAGCTTTTGTTGGAAGGGTTTCACTTCGGGTTTTAGAGGGATAATGTGTTGAATGATGCAGGTATCATATGTTTTCAGATCTCGATAGGACCATGCAAAGACATCTTGATATTGTCTGAATAACTTGAGATAAGATTTCATTTCCTCCTTATATATGGTCGTACTGAGGTTTATATTCTTAGGGTTTTCCGGGGCCCCAAGATTTATAGTTTCATGTAGGGGACAAGAGGCACCAATCTTTGCATTTTTAGGCCCCTTAAATCTCTCTTTCAGGTCAAATAGATTTTCTAAATCAGCTATCTCGTTCGATATTGTGTGAGACTTTGATTTATCAATTGATTGACCCATCTGAAGATTGGTTTTTGTCGATTTTTCTTGGAATACTTCATACTCAATAGCCAAATCTTTGAAATTATCTTGGTTAGTCAAGAAGCTTATGATCTGTTCATCTCCTTCAAAGACTTTCCAATTAGCGATGTTGTTAGGTACTGACAGTTTGTAGAGCAGCTCCACAGTGAATCAGGAGGCTTCATAATCCTCTAGAGGTGATATTTATCTAGATGGATATCGATGGCCACCCAACTTTTCCAACTGGCTCAAAACAGTTTTCTGACAATTTTGGCAATTCACTGTTTTTAGCAGTTTTAACTTTCAGGGCCATTTTAAGGGCCTAAATGAAGGTTTTTCAGGATAGAGCTCCTCAATGATAGTTGAAGGCATTATTGAGACCCCAAAATGAATCTCCTCGATGATACCTTTCCAATAGGCTATCACACGCCTAAAACATAGATCGTATGCAAAAATTACGACCTTGGGAAGTTGATGTACTAACTTACCCAAACGGGGCCCACATGATTTTTGGCGCTTCATCTCCTAGGGTTAGGTTTTTAGATGTCTAGGGTTTTGGTAATTCTTTCTTATTGTAAAAAGGCCTTCAGAGCCTCACTGTAACCTTCTTCTTGAGAATGTGCGCTGTCGTCACATATCTTCTCAGAGATAAGCCACCACCATTCCAGCAAGCTTGTTTCCGCTACATTTTACATTTTCATTTTATTTCGTTATTGAATAGGAAACCAATTTTACTGTATCTATGTTATTTTGTGTTAAGAACTTGTTAATAATCTATGTTCATTTCGTTCTACTCATAAAATCCAGATCAGTGGTATTAGAGTGGTCTTCTCCTTATCGTCTTAATGCATGTCCCCAACGAGGTTGGAGTACAAAGATTTGGGTCTCAAGATTGTTTCTCTTGAGGAAAGAAGCTCTCGCACACCCAAGCAACCTCCCATGACAGGAGAAAAGAAATATGAAAGGATAGGAGATCCTTTCAAACTGTTGATTGAGGAATCCCTCACGCAACAAAGGAACGAGATGATGGATAGTTTCGTGAAAATCCTTCGACGGCTACCAACAGGCGACGCATATTCTTCGAACAAAGGAACCGCCCCCTTCAAGGTAAAAATAAACTTCAATATTCCTATATTTGAAGGTCATATAGATGCAGATGTTGTAGACAAGTGGTTGAATCTACTAGAAGGGTATTTTTCTGTCCATAACTTTTCGAATAAAGAAAAGATTACTTTTGCGCTCCTCAAAGTCATTCCCCATGTCAAAGATTGGTGGGAAACTTTCTGTGAGCAAAAGGAAACAGAGAAAACCTCATTATTTTCAGTCACGACCACCTGGGAATCCTTCATGGATGCTATTAAGGAACAATACTACCCTGTCGGAAGTTATGACAACCTGTATCCCAAATGGACCACAATGCGGCAAGAAAGAGACCAAGCAGTGCCAGATTTCAAAAATATCTTCCATACCTTGAGCACCAAGTTGGGTATCAAAGATTCAGAGTGACATATGGTGCTCAAGTATCATGGTGCTCTACATAGATACATCTATACTGAAATGAAATTTCTGGACATCTCATCCTTGGGCATGGCCTACCGATATGCCGTCAAAATCGAGCAGAAGCTCAAACAAAAGACGTTGCAATTTGGGCCTGGGAACCCCTCACAACAAAAGCCAGGAAAGGGAGGCCCCAACCCACTAAATAAAGGATAGAGAAAAGATGGACAATATCAAGAAAAATAGTCCAAGCTGCAAGCAAAGAAGGACACGGTAAAGACAAAGAAAGATACCGGGAAGTGGTGCGACTTCCATAAGAGCCCTTGGCATAACACTGTTGACTGCCACTCAAAGAAGTCACTGGTGGCCGAAGTGAAAGCCTCTAAATCAAATGCAGATTATGACTCTGAGAAAGAACCAGAAAGGGGAAGACACATCATTGACGCGAAACCCAGTGCCACCGTTGCTACCACCAAGCTCCAGCCTGGTGAACCAGATGAGCCAGAAGAAGGAGAGTGCCTCTTCCATTCACAAATGTGGGTAAAAGGCACCCCGCTACACTTCATCATTGATAGCAGTAGCCAAAAGAACCTCATCTCAACAGAGGTCGTCAAGCAGTTGACCCTGCCAACAACGCCACACCCACAACTGTACACCATTGGATGGCTCTGCCAAGGAAGTGATCTTCGCGTCAGCCAACAGTGTCGACTGTCACACGGCATCAAGCCCTTCAAATACGAGGTATTGTGTGATGTTTCTCCTCTCGAAGTTTGTGATGTTCTTTTGGGACAACCTTATTTATGGAAATGTCATGTTGTATATGAGTCTAGGCCTTGTAGTATTATTATTACTTTGAACAAGAAATTGTACAGGATACCCAAGGCAGTCCCACCTAGTTCTATTTCCTTGATCTCTGCTAAGAAATGTAGGAAGGTCATCTCTTAGACAGGGAAGTTTATCTTATTCATGATTTTCTCTCATAATAAGTGAAAGATCATAGCCACATCTAGGGTCTCTGCGGCCGACCTCTCCACAGAGCAGAAGCAAGTAGAGAAGGTCATGGAAGAATACTCGGATATCTTCTCCTCACCTATAGGGCTACCTATGCAATGCCAGGTCAAGCACCCCATCGATCTGACCCCTAGCGCACCACTATCCAATGGGCCAGTCTATCGTCACTCTTTGTTAGAGAATGAGGAGATCAAGCAACAGATCTAAGAACAGCTCCACAAGGGGCACATCCACCCTAGCTCATCACCTTGTGGGAGCCCAATCGCGCTGGTACAGAAGAAAGATGGGACCTGGTGACTCTGTATTGATTACCGAGCTTTGAATAAAATCACAGTCAGGAATCGGTACCCGATTCCTTGTATCGATGACCCCCTTGATCAACTTATGGGGGCCAAATACTTCAGTAAGATTGATCTAAATTCTGGCTACCACCAGGTACTGATAGAACAGACAGATGTATGTAAGACCACCTTCAAGTCAAAGGAAGGCCTTTTTGAATGGTTGGTCATGCCCTTTGGTTTGAAAAATGCTCCAGCCACTTTCATGAGGATGATGGATGATATCCTGTGACCAGTCACCAATAATTTTATATTGGTGTATCTGGATGACATTCTAATTTACAGCAAGACTTGAGTCGAACACTTGCAGCATATTCAACAGGTTTTGCACACCCTGCGACAGCACAAGCTATACACCAACTTAGAAAAATGCTCCTTCGACATGGACATGGTCCATTACCTGGGCTGCATCGTTTATCAGCATGGCGTACATGTGGATCTAGTCAAGATCCAAGTCATCCATGACTGGTCAGCCCCAACAACACTCACTGAGCTTCGGAGCTTCTTGGGCCTTGCCAATTTCTACCGCAGGTTCATGTTGGGTTTCTCCCATATTGCATGGGCCCTCAGCCAAATAAAAAGGGGTGGTGGTAAGGAAAAAATTGCGTGGGGTCAGTCCCAACAACAAGCGTTCGATGATTTGAAGCAATTCTTGTGCTTAGCCCCAGTACTTTCACTACTATACCTGCAACATCCTTTTGATATCAAGACAGATGCTTCAGACTATGCTGTGGGGACCGTTCTCACTCAACACAACCACCCCATGGCCTATCATAGGAAGACACTGTCAGATACTGTCCGTAAGTACCCTACTTACAACAAAGAAATGCACTTCATTGTGAAAGCATGCTGCCAGTGGAGACATTACATTCTTGGGAAGGAGACAATCATCCACACTGATCATAAGACACTATAATTCATGCAGACACAGGGAAAATTGTAGAATGACCGCCATCAAAAGTGGTCCACATACATGCAGCAATTCCACCTCAACATCAATTATAAAATAGGAAGCACCAATCGCGGCGTTGATTGCCTCAGTAGATCGCCAGTCGTAGCACTCACCACGGTGCTAGAATCTTGCAGCCATGAGACATCTGGATGGCCCTAACTCTATGAGATAGACCCTAACTTCGCCACCACCTACCAAATGTTGGGTGCAAATGCAGTTGTTGATAATTTCCATCTTCAGGATGGGTTGTTGTCTCGTCTAGGCCATATCTGTGTTCCATCAAGTGAGTGAGCAAAGCTGATCTGGGAAGCCCACTACAGTCGGGTGGCAAGACACTTCGGTGTCGAAAAGACAGTGGTGATGCTACAGAAACATTTCTGCTACCAAAACTTCGACAAGAGGTCAGCAAGTATATCAGGTCCTACACTGCCTATGCTATTTCCAAACCGACCACTAAAAAACAAGGCCTGTACACCCCTCTTCTCACTCTTGACAGGCCACGGGAATCTATCTCAATGGACTACATGTCGGGCCTCCCATCCAACAAGCGGGGAAATGACTGTGTTTTTGTGGTTGTTGATTGCTTTTCTAAGATGGCGATTCTGGTTGCCTGTAAGAAGAGCATCACAGCAGAGGCCACTGCCAACCTCTTCTTTGAATGAGTCTGGGTACATTTTGGAATCCCACAAACCATTGTCTCAGATTGGGATAGTCGATTTCTTGGCACATTCTGGTCGAGCCTCTGGTCACTATTGGACACCAAGCTCACCAAATCCACGACCTTCCAACCCCAGAAAAATGGCCAAACCGAAGTTGTAAACCAAATTATTGTGCATATCCTTTGCATGTATAATTAAAATCACCCTTACACATGGGATGAGAGCCTTCCCTATGTCCAACATAGCTACAACCGAGCCCTGCATAGCTCAATCGACCACATCCCCTTTCAAGTGGGGTTGGGATTCCAACCATTGGGTCCCATAGATGTTGCACCTCCCCTTGCAGCCACCTCAACCGACTCATCTCTTGATCCTATTGAAGTTGAAAAATCCACCCGGTTCATTAAGCGGATCTAGCACATCCACCAACATGTTCAGGATATCCTACAGAAGTCCCATGACAAGTACAAATAGTTCCATGATCAACATCGGGTGCCACATAAGTTTCAGGTGGGCAACAATGTTTGGTTGCACTTGCAGAAAGAACGCCTTACAGGACCCCATCAAAAGCTTCTCCCACTCCATTATGGGCCATACACTATCACCAAGGTTGTGGGGGATAATTCTTTTGAGCTCAACATTCCTCCTTTCCTTGGCCTACACCGAGTGTTCAACGTGGATCTCCTTCGCCCTTATTTCCCACCATTATTGGACACCTCAGAAATAGAAGAACAACTGAAACCAACAGAGATCAAACTTGACTGCATACAACAGGCATCCAATGATTAGATTGTGGACAGACAGATCAAGGGCACTCAAAAACAAAGGATCCAACTTTATCGAGTCATCAAAGAAGGGCAGCTCTTGCACCAAGGCAAGTGGCTCACCCGGGGCCAAGTTTAGCAGAAATTTTCTCATCTGATGGGGGAACTCAACGCAATGGAGACCATTTCTTCTTAAGGAGGGAGTATTGATCCATATGGATATTGGTGGCCACCCACCTTTTCCAACTGGCTCAAAACAATTTTTTGACAATTTTGGCAATTCACTATTTTTAGCAGTTTTAACTTTTCGGGCCATTTTGAGGGCCTAAATGAAGGTTTTTAATTATCAATATCCTAAATGATATCTGAAGGCATGATTGATCCCCAAAAATTAATCTCCTTGACGATACCTTTCCAACGAGCTATCACACGCCTAAAATGGAGATCGTATGCAAAAGTTACAACTCCAGGAAGTTGATGTACTAACTTACCCAAATGGGGCCCACATGACTTTTGGCGCTTCATCTCCTAGGGTTAGTTTTTGGATGTCTAGGGTTTTTGGCATTCTTGCTTATTGTAAAAGGGCCTTCAGAGCCTCATTTTAACCTTCTTCTTGTGAATGCGTGCTGCCGTCACATCTCTTCTCAGAGATAAGCCGCCACCATTCTAGCAAGCTTGTTTCCACTGCATTATACAGTTTCAGCTTATTTTGTTATTGAATAGAAAACCAGTTTTACTGTATCTCTGTTATTTTGTGTTAAGCACCTATTAATAATCTGTATTCATTTCATTCTACTCATAAAATCCGGATCAGGCAGCCTTGAAGCAGATGTGGCCAGGGAGTCAGCCAGAATATTCTTTGCTCTGGGATCGTTGTAATATTGAAGGCTTCAAAATTCTCTATTAACCTAAGCACCTCCCGTTGATAATTCTTTAGGTGCAGGGAATTGCAATGTATATTATTCCTTACTTGTCTAACGATAATTTCAGAGTCTCCGAAAACCTTAAATTATTTGACATTTAAGTCTATGGATTATTTTAATCGTTGTACTAGAGCTTCATATTCGGCAGTGTTGTTCATACATTCAAATTCTAGCCTACAGGATAAGAAATGACATTTACCTTTAGGATCAATAAGGATGCACCCTACTTCTGAACCTTCTTGTGATTTAGATCCATAAAAATATAAAGTCCAACATTGTGGGCAAGGTGTGTGTGCTTCCCATTCCCTATTACTTTCCTTTTTTTCTGCTGCCAACTATGAGCTTTCCAGTGTAGGTTCTTGGCAGAAGAGGTTTTCCTCTATTGGTATTGGCGATTTATCTTGAAACACTATCTAAAAGTTCTAGGTAAGAAGGATGTTGGATAAGAGAGGAGAAAAGTTCCCGAAGTAGGAGTCGCAAGAATAGTTACCTAGCACAGGGAAATCTATTGATGAGGGTTCGTTCAAGGTTTCTAGGTTGGTGACAATATGCTTCAGATACCTTTCCCTATTGATCTTGATAATATTTTTGTATCCCTTTAATGGTAGACAGAGGTGTGCCCATTCTGTACTGCAGTATCCGTTTAGCTTCTCAGACCAATCTCGACTTAATAATAGCTCATAGGCCTCTAGAATATCTACTACAATGATGTCAATCACTTGTATAAACTTGGGATGTGTTTCTATTCTGATCAATGAGGATGCACCTTGCTCCTAACCCTTCTTGTGATTTAGATCCATCAAAATATAAAGTCCTACATTGTGGGCAAGGTCTGTGTGCTTCCCATTCCCTATTACTTTCCTTTTTTTCTGCTACCAACTCCGAGCTTTCCAACGCAGGTTCTTGGCATAAGAGGTTTTCCTCTATCGATATTGGCAATTTCTCTTGAAACACCATCTCAGAGTTTTGGGTAAGAGAGACATTTGATAAGAGAGGAGAAAAATTCCTAATGTAGGAGTCACAAGAATAGTTGCCTAGCATAGGGAAATCTGTCGATGAGGGTTCGTTCAAGGTTTCTAGGTCAGTGATAGTATGCTTCAGATACCTTTCCCTATTGATACTAATAATATTTTTTTATCCCTTCAGTGGTAGCCATAGGTGCGCCTATTCTGTACTGAAGTATTCATTTAGCTTCTCAGACCAATCTCAACTTAGTAATATCCCATAGGCCTCTAGAATATCTACTACAGTGATGTCAATCACTTGTACAAACTTGGGATGTGTTTCTATTATGATCATGACATCTTTGAGTTCCCACATGACCTTGACCTGGGTTCTATATAGTTCTATCACATGTTTATCACTCTTGAGAGGAATGACATTTAACCTTTTTCAAATAGATAGGAGCATAATGTTGGAAGATGCTCCAGAATCTACCAAACAATTGTGGAGGTTTCTATTGAAGACTTCGAACGTTAAGAGAAATGGTGGGACAAAAGGTATTTATTTTTTATCTTCTGAGCAGGTGTTCACAATTGGTTTTCTCACCATATCTGTGGGAGATAGGGTCCTTTCCTAAACATTGCCAGTCGTAGGGTTTTCTACTGAGTTTAAAGCTTGTAACAGAAAGTCTTTCTGCTGAGGATTCCTACATATGTCCATGACTGATATATTATCCTTTAAATTTTTCAAATCTTTAACTACGTTGTAATCCAGTTTGTGCGATTCTTGGGTATGGATGCTTAAAGGGTTTTTACTGAGAGCAAAAGGTTGTTGTGGGTGGGAAATCCCTCCTACAGACTAGAATTAAGGGTTTTACCATGCATGCAGAAATGACCTAAAGTCTCCTACTTTTTACCAACATCCCAATCATAACACCCATTACTTATATGCAAAATACAAGGCTAAAGAGATCCAGTTACTGTACCTTAGTTTCCGTGTTTGATGTCGATCCCTTTAATGCTTGGTCGCTCCTTGACTGCAACTCTCCTCCCAATGCTAACCTGCATTCATAAAAGACAAACAAACAACTCCACATGCATATAACCTATAAACTAATGGGTTAGAGATTCTCTCAAAATATAATCAAATTTAAATATTGACAATCTCATATGGCGGGACGGGAAAAGTACTTCTTTTATTAATCTCACATGAATAATCTTACAATAGTGAGATCGGCCACTGCTCCTCGAATCTGGTCCTGGGCTCCTCTTCAACTGTGCTCCAACTGCTTCTATATATGCTTCTCTTCACACAATAGTTGCAAAAGGTTGGGGCAAGGGGAATGCTAAATCAAGTATAGTTTCTTTGTTATGATCTTCCTCCTTCCAAATAGGACCCCTACCCTTTCTTTTATAGGCTAGAAAGGGCTAGGTATTTGGTCGAGTGATCAACTATGGACGATCAGTTGGTTTAGTTAACTTACCCAAAACTATGTGTTTCGTCTGCAACTTTCCATTTTTTCGTTCTTTTTAGGTATACGTGGGTTGTAGTGGGTTAGCCAGCGTACACATGCGTGCAGTAGTGGAGCAGGGCGCGTATGCCTTCAAAAAGAGTGTTTTTTAAGAAGCTTTTTAGTAGTGGCTTGGCAATGAAGTCAAATGAGATGGCCTGATGCCAAGTAAGCATGTCTAGTGAAATTTAGGGTTATAACAGATGCCCCCTAATATGTGAGGTCAGAAGAGAATATGATGTCTGAAATACATTATCAATCTTTACCAACATATCAAACAAGTGAGCCCAGGAACCAGAATTCGGGAGGTGCCATCTGCAAAAATAACAATTGTCTCACCGAGGCGGGCATACCCATGCTTGGAATGAAATAAAATCATGGCTACCAATCAAATACACTGGAGATCCATGTCATATAAATATATAAAGTGTAGCCGCGAGCAATACACAACGGATCTACATCTCGAAATAAAAAAGATATACATGTATAGTATCCATCTTCAAGAAGCCAATAAGGCCTGATGGCTAGAGATGAGGCCTTCAGAGCACGAGAAAAAGCTTCAAAATCTTTACAACTCGGGTAGGAGTGTAATATGAGTGTACGACTTCACTACCCAGAGGTCTTCGATGACTGGTCAGGAACGGACTAGAGGATTTTGATGATCAGGTTGAGGGCTTCAAGGATTTTGAACAAAGACTTGATTGGGATTTCGGGATGACCAGGCATGAGGGTAAGAGACAATTTGCAGAGGGGGCTGAATCAAGCTTCGTAATAACTTCCCTTGGACAATATCACGACAAAATATGAGACTCAGGCAGCATGATATTTTGACATAATTTCACGATGTAGGAGGCACCACAAACTATCCATATGTTTGGAAGAATAACCAAACAGAATAGGGCACAACTCTATGTAGAGAGAACAGCTTCCTAAGGTCATGTTAAATCCCAAGGCTTGACGAACAAATGAAAGGATGTGCTTTGTCCAAGGGCGACTCATTGTGCTACCAATAAAAAAGAAAATACTTTTCCCTTCCTCTTTTTGGGGTATATTTGATTTTTTTTTCTTTTTCAATAATTTTGGAAAGCTTGAAAAAGAAAAAAAGAATGCTACATTACAAAGGAGGATCGAGTGTCACATGCATGCTAGTTCCAAGCACACGGAACACATGGATGCTCAGGGAAAAGGGACATATGCAGGAAAAGGACACTCGAGAAAAATCCTCCAGGGGCCAAAGGTGTCAATACGCAAAGGAAAAGTGCTATAGGGCTTGCGTATAAGGCATGCTTCAGATGGTTCAATTGAGAGCAACATGGAGCCGACATTAGGCCAAAGAGACAGGTATGAAAATGCGATTAATAAGACACGCAATGGTAATGTCCTTCGATGTAATTTTAACGAGCCCAGAGAAGGTAAGCTCGACAGTTTTTCATATTTAGAGAGTCTAAAAAAATCATAAAGGAGACACCACTGGGGTACCTTTTTATAATATAGTCTAGTCAGCTCGAAAAAGGAGTAAACTAGCACCGATCAGAGGTTTATTCAAAACCATTTTAACGAGTGTGATAGAGACAACATCACTCGGCGATTTTTTCATTTTTAAGGAGTCTGAGAAAATCTTAACTATGGACTCCGTCAAGAATGTTCTTCTGGACCAATTTTAATGAGTGTGAAAGAATAAGGTCACTCGATGATCTCTTCAATTTTAGGGAGTCTAAAAAGAGCTTAAATATGGACTTCGTGGGGGTTCCTTTTTCGTAAATTTAGTCCCTCAGGCCCAAAAAAGGGTTAAAATCATACCTGAGAATACTCTTCTAGGGAACCGAAGCTTGTAGAGTATACCTTTGTTCGTATAGTTGACCATCCAGATCGAAAAAGAGGTAAACTACCACCGGACATACATGATTTCAAATTTCAGTTTAGTGAGCATGAAGGTCAACAAGATCGCTCAGCAATATTTTCATTTTTAGAGGGTCTGAAAAGGGCTTAAAAGAAGACCCGTTGTGGGCTACAACTCATGTATGAAAATGGTTCAGGTAGAGCCCACTACTAGGCTTAGACCAAGAGTGTCTTCGATAGTCAACTTGGAAAGTCTCCCAAAAGGGAAGAAAACACAAACCACGGTGTAAGTCCTCTCGCGGTATAGAAACCGTAGTCATGGCTTCAAGGATAACCTCATTTAAAGGCAATTCAAAATCTGATAAATCACACAAACGAGGGTCTCCAGTCCCAAATGGTGAAGTAAACTGACCATACTCTATATGACGATGGAGGTTTGTTGGGCCCCAACAACTCCCCTTATATTTTTACAAAATTTAAAGGGCCCCTATTAAAATCTTGATAATTATAATGAGCTACAGAATCAACCTTTTCAAATAGTTCCATTTCTTCGCTTTCTTTGAGACAAACTTAAGACATTCACTTTAGTATGAGTCATTTAGTACAAGAGTATATGTCAAAAGTTTAAAACGAGCATAAAAATCTCAATTTAAACAAAAACGTTAATTTTTATCAAATGTTTACTTTTGTTTAAATTATGATTACGTGTTTACTCTTTTGCTCATTAGAAAGTTTGACTATTTTGAATAATGTGTTCAATACTTCATCAAATAATATCTTGGTTGGTTTCTCATTTTCATGAAATCATTTGGTGATATTAATTAATTAAATTCTTTTTCCATTTTGCATCTCATAATAATAATAAAAAATAAAAAAGAATTATCTATGATTTGTTTGATTTTATTATCTTCTCCATTAACTTGAAGCTTCTAGAATTAAGATCATATTTGAAAGGAAAATATAAATAATGTTTGTTTATAAGTTATAGTTAGTTTAAATTCATTTTTTGATTTTACTAGATTTTGTTTTATTCACAATTTTTAGGTTATTAATTTAGGTTCTTTCTTGTTTCACAAGTTTCTATTATCAAATATTTGATACGGATCTGATCATGGATTGATTTTATTATCCAAATACGTTCAAGATGATTGATAGAAAAATAATTTTGGATTTCTACAAATAATTTTATGAGCAAGAACAGATAAAATTTGGAAAGGTGTCAAGATCAAACACTCGATTTTGCAGGACTGATTGCAGCCAAACCATGAGAAATTTGGAGAAACGGTTGAAAAAAAAGAACCAAAATGGACCCATTTGCCTTCCGCGTAGAGATTTTCCCAAAACAATGCACGCTTTGAGAGATATTTGGGTCTATTTTAGAGGAAAATTTCAGGTGGTGCAAATTAATAGTGATGCCCAGACTGTTCATTCATTTTATAAATATATGAGAAAGATAAGAGCCATGAGGATCCAAGAATTGGAGAGGAGGATTTTAATCCTTTCTCTTTTGTATATTATTGCTTTTGTAAAATTTTTATTTCTTTTTAAATGGAGTAATGGATGGTTGAAAGCTTTGGGAGAATGGATGAGTATTTTTAAAGAAGAATATGGAATTCCAAGTTGCTTAATGGTTTTTGTCCTGTAAGTAAAATGGTTTTATTTTCATATAATATCTTCATATTCTTTCAATAATTGATTATGCATTGATTTAAATAGCTTTAGTCTTTTTTATCAATACATGGTTAATTATTATTATTTATATATTAATTTTTCCAATCTTTAAGAGTTTATTATCCAAAACAATTCTTCCACGACCACAATATGGGCATGTGATTTTGAGAAAGACTATGGGAAAATAATTCATCTTTGGCTTTAGACCTGTATGATACTTATTCCATTTTATTTTTTCATTATTGTTATATTATGAAAATGTTATAACGGTTGATTTTAGCTTTAGCTTGTCAATCATATGGTGTTTTCATACTGTTAAATGTTATATGCTGCCCATAATTTCTTATTC
>JZKD02S1626135.1:21321-32043 GCA_000966675.3 Picea glauca
CCTCAACTACCAACCCTACTCTCCACCCAGACCCATTCCCCTATCATTGGCTCATCCCACCACGCACAATTCTATCCCTCCCTCTGATAACTCTAACTGCTGCAATTTGTTGACCATGAAGCGAACTAAGCAAGGTGACTAGCATGAATTTAGCAGGCAATGTCATGACCGTTGCCCTAAACCCCATGCCAAAAGTTATTTCTATCAGAAAACCACCCAGTACATAACCAAGGCCCAAGTGGATGCCATGAAGGCCACAGAGAATTTCCATCGCAAGTTTTCTAAGGACATCAAGAACAAGGTAACTTCCATGGAGCAGGCTATCGGCCAAAAAGGAAGGAAGTTTTCCAATCTCCAATTGGAACACTAAGTAGATTGGAACACTAAGTGCCAGACACCGAGTTTTCTAGGTCCAGAGACACCAAGGTCTTTAATCTCATTGAGCTTTATTCGTTGAAGAATTCCTTCATAGCCCAGGTGATGGACTAGAGAGGACGACAACAACAGGGTATATTATAGAAATTAGACTTGTTAGACAAGTTCATAGCCCAGGTGATGGACTAGAGAGGACAATAGGGTATATTATAGAAATTGGACCTGTTAGACAAGAAATTTGAGGCAGTTTGCAATGCAATCTTTGGCGGCATACAGATCATTGTTTCAAACCACATAAAATCACAAGATGTTCTTGTTGCAGTGGTTGGCCAAGCTCAGACTTCTGAGGGTACACCATCCAATCCCATCAGGATGGTTGACGACCCAGAAGACCCTATGGACAAACAAAACGGGTAGTACCTTTTATTGGCTCGATATGGCTTTCATGTATTTTTCTGATAGGGTGTATAGGAACAACAACGCTCTTTCTAGATTTCTGTTATAGGGTTTCTTTTATGATTATAATCAGTGATGTCAAGCTACTATATGCAACTAGTCTTTGTCCTCCTCAGCGTCATTTTGATCCAAACTCTAGGCCTTTTTTGAACTGTTGTGAACATGTTTTCCCTAGTGGCAGGTCACAAACAGTCTTGTATGTACTCTCACTGTGATATATTGATATAAGGATAGTGAGATTGAAAAAAAAAAAAAAACAACCTTTCCCTTGATTAAAATCTTCTTGTTTGATATCCAAAGGATATTTTGGAGACATGGGAAATTATCTTTTAAAATTCCCTTGTACAAAGATTGCCAATCTTTAAAACCATTATAAAGTCCTTTCCCTTAATTTTTGCAATCCTTTAAAACCATTCTAAAGGCATTTCCCTTAATTAAAAACTACGTTAATTGGTAGCCAAATGATTGTTCTTGTGGAAAGATTTGAGAAGATTATATCTCTTGGAAACACACTAAAATCCAATCTGGAAATCCCTCCAATTAGAAGATGGTGTAAAGTTAACAATCTTTCAATTTTGGCACGTATCTCCTCATGGGCTAATTCGCATTCTTCCCCTTTCGAAGAAGTGGACACATCCCATTCCACTTTTTAAAACTATGAACACCCTTTGTACCTTTGCTCACCCAAGCTCTGGAAGGGAAAGCTCCAATAAATAAAGGAATAAATGATATGTAAACAAGGGTACCCAATCAAGAAAATGCATTGTTAAAGAGACACCTCAAACTTCATGGAATGGACACATCCTTCCTCTCTCTAGAAATCAAATGAAACAAGATCTGATTGAGTTATTCCATCCCGAAACTTGACTTCTTCTAACTTCTAAGCACATGGGACACTGTCAACCGGGGAGAGCCTGGTGAAACAAGGAATTGTTGGTCCTTCAAGATGTGCTTTATGTTGTGTAAACAAGAAACCCTCTTCAAGATGTGCTTTATGTTGTGTAAACAAGGAACCCTCCTTTCCTATTTTATTTGAATATTTTGTCACCTCCAAAGTCTGCAACTCCCTGTTTACTAAAATGGGTCTCCCCTCCTCTATTACAACATCTTCTAAAGAAGAAATGTTTTGTAAGTGGTTTCTCTTATACCTTGAAGGAAAAACAAGAAAAAATTTAAGGGAATTTGGAATATTACTCTCTTGGAAGATATGGCTGCTCAAAATGACAAGATATTCAATGACAAAATGGTATATCCTGAACACGTCTAAACAGCCAATGCCAACTTGATTAGACAAATGTTTATTCCAAAATTTAAGGTGAAAGTGGGCAGAGCAAATTAAGCCAACATGAAAAAGGTTCGAAGACTACTTATGCTTTGGCAAATTGGGAAGAGAAAGGGATAGAAACCAGTATCAAAAACAGTAAATGTGATCCCATTTAAATGATTATAAAGATTGGATTCAAAAAAGTTTAAACAATGCCCTTCGATGGAGAATCAGAGGGAAATCCAAGCCCTTCGATTAGTGCATGGATAATCTTAACACCAAAAGGAAGAGTAGTTAAAAAAATGTTAGACTTGGTAGCTCGGAAGTACTTCTGCATTGGCGGCATCCAGTATGTGGAAGTGACCGAGCATATTTCTCCCTAGTGACTTTATAAAGTATTTTTATAAAGTGATTTTATAAAGTCAAGTTTAGCTTTTTTAATTTTTAATGTGTGAAAGTGACTTTATGAGGGTGTAGGTCACTTAAGTGACCTCAACGGATGATTAAGTCACGACCGTTGATCTCATCAAGGCAAGAGTTGATCTTCATTGTCAATATCATTGGAACACCAAGGGTTAGGGTAGTTACCTAAGTAACCGGATACGTCCTAAACTTGTGTGTCGTGTGTCCAGTGAATCCGACACGATTCACCCTGACACGTGTCGGATTCGTTGGTTCAACGTGTCTTGGGAACGGGACACGTCCTAAAAACATGTCCGACACTTTAGCAACCAGTGTCACGAATTTAGGACACGTGTCCCTCAAAAAGGCAGTCTGCGGACCCTTAAAAACGTTTTTTTTGCTTCATTTCACCCACAGGTTGGAGCAGCAAGAGAGTTAGAGTGCAGCAAAGGGCTTTGGTGGAGTGTGAGAAGGGATTCCAAATGCCAAGCAAGTGGATTTGTCCACCATTCTTCAAGTTTTTTTCTACAACAGCAGTCCAAGAACTTTGCTACAACAGTCATGGCTCAATCATCAAGGGCAGCTGGAAGAGGGCAAAAGAAAGGGAGGGATTTTCCCACTAATGTTGTCCCCCCTCCTTCATTTTCAACAGGGTTAGCTAGTGTTCCATCTGTTAGAAGTGGGGCTGCAGCAACAAGTTCAGAGGCTGAAAAACATGCTTTTTTAGCAAGGCAGCAAGCTCAAGAAGCAAAGTATCCATTGTGGATGTATGTCACAAGACATCAAGGGCCCGAGTCCAAATTAAAGGGGGGAGGTAATATTCTTTAGACATGTAATTTTTGCAAAAGTCAATTTACAAGCACCTACTTCCGAGTAAAGGGCCATTTGTTGGGCACACCTTGTGGACTTGGACCATGTCAAGGAGTGAGTGTATCCAAACAAAAATAACTAGAAAGAGAGGCCAATGTTGGCGAGGGGATCATGGCAATGGCATCTAGGAAAACCAAGAATGAGGATCCTCTTCCATTCTTGAGGAAACCATCTAGCAAACACCCATTTGAGGGTGGGAGTGCAGCAACAAGAAAGAGACCTACAATGGGTCCAATGGACAAGATATTTCAGCAAGAGAGGTGAGATGAGTTGGATCTTACAATTGGGTTTTTTTTCTATCTCAACTTCATCTCATTGAATGTTGCACGGTCTCCTTTGTTTATTGAGATGTGTCGAGGTCTAACTCAAGGGGCTCCACCAAGGTACATGCCTCCTAGTTCAGAGAGGCTAAGAACCACATTCTTGGTTAAGGCAAAGAGGCAGGTGGAGAAAATGCTAGAGCCTATTAAAGCAGCTTGGCCCTCATCTGGTGTTAGTATTGTTTCAGATGGATGGACAGATGCAACACGCTATCCATTCATCAACTTCATGGTGTCCTTGAATGGACCAGTTTTCTTGAAAACAGTGGATGCTCTTGGAGAATAAAAGGATTCACAATATATGGGTGAGTTGTTCATTAAAGTTATTGAAGATGTAGGTGTTGATTCTTGTGTGCAAATTATTACAGATAATGCACCTGTTTGCAAGGCTCCTGCCATGGTTGTGGAAGTTAAATATCCACAAATATTTTGGACACCTTGCATTGTTCATTCCTTGAATTTAGCACTTAAATCCATTGCTTCGGATGTGACATGGATCAGAAATCTTATTGAGGATGCACGTCATTCATGTAAAATTTAAATGTTTACAATTTTATTAATTATTTCATTTGTGTATGTGTAATTCATAATAATAATAATATATATATATATATATATATATATATAATGTGTCCTCCGTGTCATGTTTCCGGGGGTCATCGTGCCCGTGTCCGACACTCGTATTTCCGTGTCCTCTGTGTCCCGTGTCCACATGTTTGGTGACTTAGGTAGTTACACATTGAATCATGCTTAAAGGGAGCACTAGAGGAGAAGAGGGCACACTTTTTGAGGAGAGAAGAGAGGGAAGGTGAAGAGGCACACATCCCAAGAGATTTTGAGCTTAGAAAAAGAGCACAACAACAAGATTGGGTTTGCACGCATCCCAAGGAGGAGATAGGCAAGCATCCAAGAGGAGTTTCAGCATTTTGTAGCATTGTTCGTACAATAGTTGAAGGAGGAATATGTATAGCATTAACTGTTACTTGTACAACTGACAAAGAGCACGAAAATCGAGGCAGCCAACTCTATTATAGTTTGGCACAATTTTCAAGGTATTATGTTGAAGGAATTTGTACAACTGAGGATTGTACTTCTCTGTCAAGTCTGGGCACATATTTTGAGGGCCGTACTACTGTATTTATGTTGTACATGACCATATAATGCACAAAAATCAAGGCAGTTGGGTTTGACACAAAAATCAAGGAGTTCATGAGCAGATTTATAGAGATAAGTTGTTGTGAATTAATGTTGATATTGTTGTTGTTGTAAACTCAAAAAAAATTCCTCTAGCTCAATAATAAAAATCTCCTTGAATTGGTTTTCCCCTTGTGGGTTTTTCCAGGAGCATTGCCCAAAATTTCTGGTGTTAAATGTGTGGTTAGTGTGTTGTCTACTGTTCATTTTTTCCACTGCTATATTTTTCAGATTGCTCAATCTTGTATTTCGGCTCATAGTTATATTTCAAGTTATATTTCTACATGGTATCAAGGCTAGGGATCTGAAATTCAGTGGACAGCTTCAACACTAGGACAACAATGACTTGTTAGGGCATCTGCTTGGAAGGAGGGGAAAGAAAGGGTCTTTGTTAGTTGGACAAAGATGACTTCATGTCTCAAGTATGAAGATAGGCTGGAGGTGATCTCCAACTACCTGCAATGGAAGGTAAGGATTACAAGTGTTCTCAAGGAGAACAAGTTGTGGTCGTTTGCAAATACCATTGTGCCAGTACCTTCGTCAGATCCCATTGCTCTGGACGTTCATGAAGTGAAGCAAGGGCTCAAAGAATAATCTTGGACGGAGTCAGAGACCACCTTATTCCACATTTGGCTGAGAAGCAAACAGCCAAAGAGATGTGGGATGCATTAAAGAATTTGTACGAGGCAAAAAACGAGAACCGAAAAATGGCTCTCCGAGACAAGCTCCACAGTACTAGGATGGTTAAGAGAGAGAGTGTAGCCTCCTACCTCACTAGAGTTGCACAGGTGAGGGATGAGTTGGCAGATGTCAGAGAAGTTATTCCAAACTCAAAGTTGATGCGCATAGCCTTCAAAGGCTTCACCAAGGAGTGGGAGGTTTTCGTGAAGTGTGTGATGGGAAGAGAGAAACTTCCAAACCGGAGCAGATTGTGGGTGACTTTACTCGGGAGGAGATCCGAGAGGGGTCTCAGAGTAGAGATCAGGAGAAGGCGTAGGATGGTTTAGATGAGAAGGATATTGCTCTTATGGGAAAGAGCAAATGGAAGAAGGACATGAGCAAATTGAAATGCTTTGCATGTTACAAGACTGGCCACTATGCTAGTCATTGTCCGAACAAGAAGAAGAAGCAGGAACCATAGGTGTTAGCATCAGCCGAGGTTGCTAAGTTCGTAGAGAAATATGAGAGGGAATTTTCTTGGATGTTTGGTCCTATAGGCAGTGGTTGTCCAGTGTTCGAGGACATTGAAGCGTGGTTTGAGGATAGCGGAGCCTCTCGACATATATGATGGGAATGAGGTTAGTGTTCCTTAGTCTTTCAGAAATAGACTCGGACTGCTTTGTGGATAGTGGGGTCGGCTCACAGCTTGTAGTGAAGGGGGTTGGAAGTGTTAAATTCCAACTAGAGTCAAGAGGTTTTATGGAGGTAGCCGAGGTGTTGTTTATTCCAGAGATGACAGTTAACTTGCTCTCAGTGTCAGCTTTTGAGATTGATGGATTTGGAGTTGCATTCTTCAGTGGATGTGTGTTTTTATATCGTGAGGGAGCTACTCCAAACACATCAGTGTTGCTTGGTGCCAAGCATGAGAGATTGTACAGGTTGTTGGGACATCCTGTGGTTGGATCCAGTGAATTTATGGATTCAAAGTCTGTGTCGAAGAGTGGGCAGGTTGCACAGTAGAGAGAGTTGATATCAAGGACTCGATCTTCTTCCAATGTTCTCAGAGGAATCAGTTGGTATGAGTTGACACAAACAAATGCTCATGAGAGTGTGGAGACTCCTAGGAGCATGTTTTAGTTCATGGATCAACGGAGGTCGCAGCAGAGGCTTCCAGTGCAGTGGGAGCAGAGACCTCTAGTTCAGAGGGAACAACTACAACAGCGGATGGGATGATGGATTTGGAGATAGATTCTGGTGTACGTACCAAAAGTGCCTCCCTCGCTAAGAGGGAGTGTTAGACTTGGTAGCTCAGAGGTACTTTTGCATTGGCAGCGCTCAGCTTGCGTAAGTGACCGAGCATATTTCTCCCTAGTGACTTTATAAAGTATTTTTATAAAGTGATTTTATAAAGTCAACGTTTTAATTTTTAATGTGTAAAAGTGACTTTATGAGGGTGTGGGTCACTTAAGTGACTTAATGACCTCAATGGACGATTATGTCACGACTGATAATCTCATGAGAGTAAGATTTGATCTTGACCGTCAATCTCATTGGAAGACCAAGGGTTAGGGCAGTTACACATTGAATCATACTTAAATGCAGCACTAGAGGAGAAGAGGGCGCACTTTTTGAGAGAAGAGAGGGAAGGTGAAGAGGCAGACATCCCAAGAGATTTTGAGCTTAGAGAAAGAGAGCAGCAGCAAGATTGGGTTGGCACGCATCCCAAGGAGGGGATAGGCAAGCAGCCAAGAGGTGTTTCAACATTTAGTAGCTCTGTCCATACAGCAGCTGAAGGAGGAATCCATACAGCATTAATGGTTGCTCGTACAGCTAAGAAAGGGCATGAAAATCGAGACAGCCAGCTCTGTTATAGTTTGGCACGATTTTCAACGTATTCTGCTGAAAGAATTTGCACAGCTGACTGTACTTCTCTGTCAAGTCTGGGCACATATTTTGACGGCCGTACTGCTGCATTCATGCAGTACATGACCATACAGTACACAGAAATTGAGGCAACTGGGTTTGGCACGAAAATCAAGGAGTTCATGTGCAGATTTATAAAGATAAGTTGCTGTGAATTAATGCTGATATTGCTACTGTTGTAAACTCAGAAAAATTTCCTCTAGCTCAATAATAAAAATCTCCTTGAAGTGGTTTTCCCCTTGTGGGTTTTTCCAAGGGCATTGCCCCGAATTTCTGGTGTCAAATGTGCAGTTAATGTGTTGTCTACTGTTCATTTTTTCAGCTGCTATATTTTTCAGATGCTTAGTCTTGTATTTCAGCTCATAGTTCCAGTTGCATGCATGTGATTTTCTTGCTTTATTGGTGAATATCTATTGGAGACTGAAATCTGTTATGGACTAAGTATTTGAAGTTGTATTTCTAAAAAAATTCGTTTGGAACATTGCAGTAGCAACCAACAACCACGTATAAACATTGGCAGTACTCAAAAGGATTACTTCTATTAAAACTTAAAAGAGAACACCTCAGAAGATCTAATAGTACTTGGCGACTCCCAAGTAGTAGTAGCTTTGTTACTGGGAATCTCAAGCTCTTCCAATGTCAAGATAGAGAGAAACATAAAGAGAACTAGAAAGACTCTAAGGAGGTTCCACAGTTGGGAGGGGCAGCACGCTCTCTAGGAATACAATTCTGAAGCAAACAACATGGCAAATTTATCCATCCAAAACCAATACAAACATGTCTGAATTTTCCATGAATATGGCACACAAACAATGAAGGAAATCTCAATGTCATGAAGACAGATCTCAGTATGGAAGCAAGAAGGAGCTATAGTATCTTAGCTTCAAGATATAATGTTATGACTCAGCTGTCAGACTATATTGGGAGCGTTTTCCTAGTTTAGTGTGGTAGGCTTCTCCTCTTCTTCTCCATGCTTCCTCTGTTCTCAAGTCTCTGTGAAGGATTGGCTTCCAGCATTAATTCTTGGCAAGCGAGACCAACAACTATTGAATTTCCCACTCCCTACAAAGCAAACTTCAAGAGACCAAATCCCAGCTTCAAGAGGCTGGCAACTTCAAGACATCAAATCCCAGCTTCAAGGCCTCTAGCGAGCTGAGGCAACAGATAAGTTCCATCGAACAAGATGTGCTTTCTTATCCCAATATACTGGCGTCCATGTTCAGCTTTCGAGAAAGAATCTCCCATCACAGGGGAGCGAAGGCTTTGCTTCAAACACTTCAGGCTCTGGTCCAAAAGACACTCCTCTGGAGGATACCCAGTTGGAGATTCCTGTAAATGAAGAGGTAGCTCAGCAGGCCAAGAAGTTGCTCGACATATTAACAAGTGATAACGAATAGTTTTGAAAATCATGCCAAAGCAGTATTGAGGAATTATAAACAATATGGATGTCTGACTCAGTAAGTCAGTTTCAATGTATCTGTTTATATAGGTAAGCATCGGTCTTAAGTATGCATCTCAGTGTTTTCTAATTATGTTCAGGTCCAATATGCATACTGTTGTTTTGAGAAAAAGATACGCACCATAGTCAGGGGAAGTTATTTATAAAAATCTTTACAAGCTGAAATCCTGGATGGATCACAATGAGTTCGGTAGTACAGTTTTGCCTGTAAACCAGACTGCACAGTATGTAAACTAGCTTTGGAAATATAATACAAAATGTTCTTGTCTAAACAAACAATGACTTAGTGTTCCCTTTTATATCCCAAAGCACTATAGATGTTAGATCTAGAATTTCTAGAATAATTTTGGCTGTACCTTTCGTATCTTTTTCTAAATCTGAATCGGTCAACCTATCGTGCTGTTCAAACTCAACATGAAAGCCTTAATACTATAGACAATGTAGCATCAAGATGGGGAGAAAGGGACTACTGTGATTGCAAGTAGTAAACAACGAGAATGTGCAAAGTTTGTTTTCCATGCTTTTATTGTAGTTCTATGCATAGCTCATTCTTCATGGGACTAGAATGCCCAAATTTTGTTTTCCATGATTTTATTGTAGTTCTGTGTATAGGTCATTCTTTATGGAACTAAGCCTAGGCGGTAATAACCAGCACAGTTTAAATAGATAAAGAAGTTTTCTTCCTTCCATTTCTAGTTCCGTTCCTGAATGATACAAATTCCTTTACATATCCTGAGCTTTTACAGAAGTGAGTGAAGCTGAGCTGCAGTATAGCTGATGAAGTTGAGCAACAAAGTAAAGAGGGAAATTATATTCCAAAAGCTTGAAACACAGAAAGGTTTGAAGCATAAACAAGTGAAGAAGCTGAAAAACCCACCAACAAAGTGGTAACTGGAAAGGAAAATATAATTATAGTTTTTTTGGGAGTCAACTAATCTTTCATATGGGCAATTTGGATTTTCATTACTAATCTTCATGGCTGAACTTGGCATTTAGCATTTTTTTTTTTTAATGACTAGGGGAATTGGCAACAATGGCAGTATCATACTCGCGTGACATGGGGTCGAATCTTGCCGGCTACCTTATAACCTTTAGAAAAAATCACACATCCCACAAACACACCTTAGAATAAATCGAGGTTTAAACTCATGACCTACGTAACAGCACGAACGCCTTAACAATACATTCACTAGCCACTAAACCAAACTCCTGCAGACTACATTTAGCATGTTAACTACATTTTTTATCCATAATAAAATAGAAAACTGACAAATAATGCATAACTTCTTATATAGGGAATAACTTCTTCCTAAAAAAGAAAATAGAATCTGGAAATCCAAACAGCCTCATTAAATTACACAAAAGAGATTGTGGCCATATGATTAAGAAATCATTGTCAGTCGGGTTGTGATCCTGGGGTAGACCAATGGGAATTTTCACCTGGTTCGAGTTCGGCTACCTTGAAGTTCAACAAAAATTTGGACATTGAAAATCTTGGTAATAAAATTTGGCAAAATTTGAAAATTAAAAAATATATATCATAAAATTTAATACATTCATAAAAAAATATATATATAAGATAAAAATAAAAATATCATGCAAATAACATCAAAATACATACATTTATTTTGAACTTATATAATTTTATTCATATAATTTTTATGAAAATCGTTAAATTCAATTATATATTATATAAATTATATATGCATAAATTAAATTTTATATATAAATTTATATTAATTCATAATCTAATTATATTATACTAATTTATATTAATTATACCTAAAGTCTATATGTTA
>JZKD02S1626136.1:2157-19825 GCA_000966675.3 Picea glauca
CACAACTCAATCCATTTCACTTGATTAGCATGGTTCATCCGAGGATGGTGACCTGACACACATGAGGTACTCTTAGTCATTGTTTCATATAAAGTTTCATATTTAACACAGTAGGAATTTAGGTTAGGATCATGAGTTGAAGTTAGATAATGGATTATTATTGCTTGGAAGTTATGCCTTTTGTCTTGTTTCATCTTGGTGGCCATCTTATGTGCCCTAGTACAATGTTGTCACTCTTGGGGAAAGGGGTACTATTAGGGGCTTTGCTAGGGGTAACATACCACTTCCTTCCATACTTAACACTTTTCATGTTGGGGCCTTCCGCAATGTACTTATCTTTTGGAATGGCTGTGATGGCTGTGACATGTACACCAAAAATGCATGTACCTTCATGCAACTGCTAAGGTATAGAATGTCGAGGTTGATGCAGCTGCTAAAGAATAAAACAAAAAACCTATTTTAAAAGAAAGAATAATGGGATATAAATTACCAATTCAAAAGCTAGAGGTTAGCTTGAGCTCTACCCCCTCGCTATGAGGTGATCACCCCTAGTCCTTGTTGATTAAGGTTGATTATCAGTGATGTCAACCCTTGAAGAAAGTCCGATAGCGAATTCCGATAGCACAAAGGTTTGGGTAATGGAATAATGGTATGAGTTTTAATATATTTGCAGGTAATACTATTCTATATGAATAGCACATGTCATGCCATTTCCGGTGGTATGTGGAACGTCACATAACTCCTCACGGTTTGAGAGTTATGGCCTTACGAAGTTGGAGGTCCCTCATATGTAGGCTTGAAGCTCCAAAAGGTCAAAGAAGTCAAAGAGATTGCAAATAAGAAATTATTATTTAAATAATAAAGTGAAGAGACAAAATCAAAGAAGATTATTTAAATGATAAAGTGAGATGACAAAGTCAAGGAAGATTATTTAATAATAAAGTAATGGAGAACTTTCTAATTATAGAAAGTGGTTAACCCTAAAAATGAGGAAAATAGGAGAACTTTCTAATTATGGAGAATGGTTAACCCTAAAAATGAGGAAAATAGGTTAAGTGACCTAGAAATGGAATAAGTGACTTAGAAATAGGTTAAGTTACCTAGAAGATGCTTTTAAGGAAGCCAATTGGGGAGTATAAATAAGAGGCAAGGATCTCTCATTTAATATCACACTTGAGCATATTGAATATCTATAGGTGACTGAGGTAACCAAAGGATATCTAAGCCGAATTTCAGAGGGAAGGTGAATAAAATAAGGTCAGAATTCAAGGGAGGATTAATTCTTTTGATGATGCTTTCTAAGATATGTTATTTACATATTATCTCACCATTTTCACAATAAATTTTTTTCTTCTAGAATGATTCAGACCATGAAATTGATAGGCCATTGAAGAAACATATCCAAGTATATGTGGTAACAATTTCAGCTTGTGGGTCGTTGTATTTTTGGAGTTACACTTCGTGGAAAATAGGGTTTGTGGCTAGTCCTGAAACCTGTCTAAAATAAGTGTTTCGGGTAAAAACATCATAACTTCTTCATAATAGATCCAAATTTAGTAAGACCAAATGTGTTAGTTAGACTGCAGTCTTTATTATTCAGTGTAACATTTTCAGATCCATTCAACAAATATTCCGTGCGAGGAACACTCTACAATGTCGCTCTCTAGAATAAGCCAGAGTTCATCAAGGTATGCCATTTTTGATATAACTCATTTTCTAAGAGGTTCCAAGTAGTGACACCTAGAGGAATTGCATAAAACATACTAAACAACATTGTGTACTATTTTCATATCTTTATTCATTACAAATACATAGTTATGATTATTTCAAGTTAGGGTTGTCGACTAATCCCAAACTAGTTATGTGAGACTAAAGAAAAGTTTGATGAAAATGCTAGTCTTTTGTTGTGAAACTTAAAAAAGGTTTAAAGGTATGTGATCATATACACCAGGTCTATTACAGAGTTACAAATCATATTTGGATGATGAAATTGATGAGGGATTTTGGTTAAGGTACATCTTGGGTACATGGTTGAGACAAGTAGTTGATGAGTTGACACATACATGAGGTGTATAGTTAATGGTGTTAGTAAATATTGATGAGTCATAGTTGATGAGTAATTGATACATGATTGGTACATACTTGGTACATGGTTTGTAATACCCTGTTTCCCCCAGTCTGTAAAAATAACTATATTGGCCAAGAACTATGACAAACTCAAAGATGTGAATGTTTGAATTGACAGACCTTTGTATAAAAGGTCGATGAATGTAAATTATATCATGAATATGTGTCGCATGATTGCTGGGAGGGGGATGTGCTGAAAGAGACCATGATGGCTAATGAGAGGTGGTGGAAGGGGCCGGGAATGGCTGCGTTAACTTCCATCGAACCAAAACCGTACTGGTTTGTACGTGCTCGAAAACCAAAGCTCACTCTCTGACCCCGTAATGAATTACCTGCCAAGATGGTAGGTGGGGAGGATCCTCAAGAGTAAATGAGGGGATGGGGGCGAACCGCCCATCTGTAGAAGCTCTCAGACCTGACCATGGACGGAGAAATTCTCGCCACATGCAACCTCACAAGAAAGGGAAAGGAAAGAAGTGTGGAAGAGAGGAAGGGGAGAGCGTGCGCGCGACAGGAATCGCGTAAGGAGAACCGGAGGAACTCCGAAACTACAGAGAGTCATGAACAAAGGAGAAGGGGAGTAACCTTCATCCTGGACTTCCGTTGAGCTGGGAGTAGGAGACTGAGTCTCAAAGCATCGTGGTCTAGCTCGAGGGTGGCTAGTGGTAAAACCGGTTGGAATCACTGAGCCTATGGTTGGGTGGAAATGAGCACCCGTCTTAGCATTCACATCATGTCTGGAATTTCTTATAAGTGTTATGTCTTGCATTTGGAATTGAATGTCATGACCGCATGCTCATTTTTATATGCTCATAAATAGTTTCTGTATTGAAGTGTTTTCCTTGTGCTTTGATTGGAAATAATGGACACATGCTTATACTGATATAACTACAAATCGATCAATGTATAGAATGTATAAGTTCAGGATACGAGTTCGTTCCCTTGAGGATTGAACCATCTAACTTGACTCGTGCTATCCCCTGGTTTATCCTCTCGAAGGCACCCTTTTTTTTTGAGAAAGTTCCCTCGCATTCCAGAGTCGGAGTGAGCCCCTTGAAAGACTACCATTGTAGTAAATCCGCGAGTTTACCTTGCCCCTGTCGCGAAGTAAATGGGCTTTGGAGTTTTGGTTCCCGGGAAACCCAGGTGCGAGACCCCTCGTCTTCTCACATCGCAAAATCCTGACGTGCGAAACCCCGAAAAGAGCTTAGTGTAAATGGGCTTCGAAGTTTTCGCTCCCAGGAAACCCAAGGGTATGAACCCCTTGTCTTCGCAAGTTGCGAAATTCCGGTACGCGAAAACCCGGTATGAGAAATCCTGAAGCGGTGTAGTGTGAATTGATTTCGACGTTTCGGCCCTTGGGAAACCCAAGGGTATGGACCCTTGTCTTCACAAGTTGTGAAATCCTGGTACACTAAATGCCGGTATGTGAAACTCCGAATCGACTTAGTGTGAATAGGATTTCGGGTTTCGGGGTTTAAAGAGTCGAAAGACTCGACTCTTGGGCATCGTTGAGTCGCGAAATGCAAAAGGCGCCTCTTGGCTTAGCCCGAGGTCATAACCGATGATCACATGGAAGGGAAGCCTGCGCTTGGTGTTTGAGTTGTACACGATGGATTTTCGACTCCCGGGAAACCCAGTGGTGAGACCCCTCGTCTTCGTACATCACGAAGTCCCGACTTACGAAACCCCGAAAAGAGATTAATGTAAATGGGCTTCAGAGTTTTGGCTCCTGGGAAACCCAGGTGCAAGACCCCTCATCTTCATACATTGCGAAATCCTGACATGCGAAACCCTGAAAAGAGCTTAGTGTAAATGGGCTTCGGAGTTTCGGCTCCCGAGAAACCCAGGTGCGAGACCCCTCGTCTTCGTACATCGCAAAATCCCGACATGCGAAACCCCGAAAAGAGCTTAGTGTAAATGGGCTTCGGAGTTTCAGCGCCCGGGAAGCCTAGGTGCGAGACCCCTCATCTTCATATATCACGAAGTCCCGACTCGTGAAACCTCGAAAAGAGCTTAGTGTAGATGGACTTCGGAGTTTCGGCTCCCGGGAAACCTAGGTGCGAGACCCCTCGTCTTCGCACATCGCGAAATCCCGACATGCGAAACCCCGAAAAGAGCTTACTGTAAATGGGCTTCAGAGTTTCGGCACCTGGGAAACCCAGGTGCGAGACCCCTCGTCTTCGTATATCGTGAAGTCCTGACTCGCGAAACCCCGAAAAGAGCTTAGTGTAAATGGGCTTCGGAGTTTTGGCTCCCAGGAAACCCAGGTGCGAGACCCCTCGTCTTTGCACGTCGTGAAATCCTGACATGCGAAACCCCAAAAAAAGCTTAGTGTAAATGGAATTCAGAGTTTCGGCTCCTGGGAAACCCAGGTGGGAGACCCCTCATCTTCGTACATCGCGAAGTCCCAACTCGAAAAACCTCGAAAAAAGCTTAGTGTAAATGGGCTTCAGAGTTTCGGCTCCCAGGAAACCCAAGGGTATGAACCCCTTGTCTTCGCAAGTTGCGAAATTGCGATACACGAAAACCCGGTATGAGAAATACTGAAGCGGTGTAGTGTGAATTTATTTCGGCATTTCGGCCCCCGGGAAACCCAAGGGTATGGACCCTCGTCTTCACAAGTTGCGAAATCCTGGTACACGAAATCTCGGTATGTGAAACTCCGAATCGGCTTAGTGTCAATAGGATTTTGGGTTTTGGAGTTTGAAGAGTTGAAAGACTCGACTCTCGGGCATCCCTGAGTCGCAAAATGCAAAAGGCACCTCTTGTCTTAGCCCAAGGTCATAACTAATGATCACATGGAAGGGAAGCCTGTGCTTGGTGTTTGAGTTGTACACGACGAATTTTCAATGAAAGAACCAGTGGATTGGTTTAGTGAAGGTCCCGATCGGAAGATCTAGCCTATGCTAAGACCTCGTAGGAATTCGGGGACTCTGTCCCTCGATAAAGAAGGAGAAAGAAAAATGTGAAAAATCTATTATGCCATAGTGGGTGTGTGACAAATTGGTATCAGAGCATGGTTACAACACTTGGCCTGCTTGGGCTCATGAACGGGTTGCGCAAAGACTCCATTCGAAGTACTCTTAAAAGGAGTAACCTTCTATCTTAACCCTCCTTAATCACAAGTCGAAGTTAAGAATGAAATCTCCTATTGTGTGTATGCATGTGAAAAATATGAATTATGTGATGGTTATGAATGAATATAAATATTGACTAACAACAAGCATTTTTATTTTGCAGAAAAGTGGACGATCAACCGCGGGAAACTGCAGATGCATAGAATGGTTACTCACCATGAAGTGGGAGATGGCTCCCACAATAGAGATGAAGAGTCTGATGGAAGGAGGGCAGTAGGGACCCCTCCAGATCTAGCTAAGACTGTGAGGAGCCTCATGGTCAAACTACAGAGCTGCAAGGCCGACAACGAGAGGATGATAAAAGAGCAAGAAAAGAAAACGAAAATTAATGTAGTCTTACTGCAGAGTTTATCCGACATACAAAGACAATTGCAGCATGAACCTGACACCAGTCCCGCAGACCGACGACAGACAAAGAAAAGTCGAAGTCCACCTGAGATACAGAAACGTGGTCTTTTAAGTGGCCACACTGGGAAGAGCACCTCGAGGAAGGTTCACCCCAGAGATAAGGGACAAGTGTCGGACGATTCCTCTGGAAAGGAATCTGGTGACTTGGAGGGATCTTCGAACAATAGAACTAGTTCTTATTCCCAAAGAAAATAGAAGAAGTGAAAGCATTCGAAGAGTCATAATCTCGAAGAATTCAGGAAGGTCAAATCACCCTCTTTCGACGGTGAAATAAAGAAGGGAGAGGAAGCAGAGGCCTGGCTTCTTGGACTAAAGAAGTATTTCAGATTCCATGACTTCTCAAAAAATTTGAAGGCCCGAGTAGCCACCTTCAACTTGAATGGAAAGGCTTCCATTTGGTGGGAAGACCTTAAGAATGTAAAAGGGATTCACAAAGAGGGCTTGTCTTGGGAACGGTTTGAGAAATACTTCAGGAAGAAGTATCCGTCGAAAAAGTATTTCGACAAAAAGACTAAAGAATTATATGAACTCAAGCTGGGGAAACTCACCATAGAGGAATATGTCAGCAGATTCCTTGAGTTGCTGAGGTACATACCCTATATAAAAGAAGAAAAGACAAAGGTGCAACGATTCATCAACATACTACCTAAGGACTATCAGAACAGGATTGAGTTTGATGAGCCAAGGACCCTAGAAGACACTATCCAAAAGGAAAGATATTGTTATGAACAACTTGGGCATCGGACAAAACCTCATGAAGGCTGGAAGCAAAAGAATAGTTCAGGATTCCAAAAAAAGGGGTTTAAGTCTCCAAGATTTAAAAATTATAAAAAGGACTCAAGGATGAGCTTCCCAACCCAAAGTTTACACCAACAGAATTTCCTGTCCTAGAGTGGAAATAAACCTTTTGGATCTACCCCAGGAAGGATTGATAACCCAAAGAAAGAACCCTTGAAATATTGGGGTTGTGGAGAAGAGAATCTACTGAGGGACTGCCCGCACTAACAACAGAACAATCAGAGAATTTACAACGTTCAAGAAGCTACCACCGTCAATGACGTGGCCAAGAGTATGCCACAAATTTATGCAGCCGTGGAAAATAAACAAGCTGACCACCAAGATTCAGTGGTGGAGATGGAAGGTATGATCACCGACCATCTAGTGTCTATTCTAATTGACCCTGGTTCAAATTTGAGTTATATAGCTCCTGAGGCTGTTGACAAGTTTAAATTACAGCCACATAAACACGCCAAGCCATGGTTGGTATAGTTAGCCACCGACAGCGAAAGAAAAGTGATGGAAGTCATACCATCTTTCCGATTCACTATGGGTGAATTCCCCACCCAAGCAACCCTTAACATATTACCCCTAGGATCGTTTGATCTGTTGATTGGTATGGACTTGCTAGCCACATATAAAGCCAGACTAGTCTGTTACCATAAAACCTTAGAATGTGTAAGTGAAGAAGGGAGAAGGATAACCCTTCAAGGGATCCAAAAACCTGTCTCAGTGAGACGAATATCATCCCTACAAATGATAAAGTGTTGTAGGAAGGGATGCCCACTATATGGGATACATGTGTTGGAATCAATTAAAGGTGGAAAACCAAGCCTCGAAGACCACCCCACACTAAGAGAATATAGAGATGTATTTCCGGAAGAGGTACCGTGTCTACCTTCGAGAAGGGACATTAACTTCTCGATATAACTTACACCAGGAGTGGTGCTAGTGTCTAGGACACCCTACAGAATGAGCACACCCGAACTAGTTGAACTTAAATTACAATTAAGAGAAATGATGGACAAAGGCTATATCTGGCCCAACGTGTCACCATGTGGAGCACCAATCCTGTTTGTTAAAAAGAAAGACGGTACCCTTCGACTGTGCGTAGATTATAGATAACTCAATAAGGTAACCATAAATAACAAGTACCCCTTACCCAGGATCGATGACTTGTTTGATCAATTGGGAGGTGCTTCCATCTTCTCAAAGATTGACTTGAGATCTGGATACCATCAAGTCTGAATCAAGGGTGAAGACATCCAAAAAACTGCCTTCAGGACGAGATATGGTCACTATGAGTTTGTGGTAGTACCATTTGGATTAACCAATGCCCCTGCCACTTTTATGTGCTTGATGAACAATGTGCTTAGCAAATTCCTAGAGAAATTTTTACTGGTTTTTATTGACGATATATTAATTGACTCCAAGAATAGAGAGGAACATGAGGAACACCTTAGGTTTGTACTTCAAGTGCTAAGAGAACATCAGCTCTATGCCAAATTTAGCAAGTGTGATTTTTTCTAGAAGCAAATACATTACTTGGGCCATGTCCTATCTGAAGAAGGAGTAGTAGTAGACCCTGACAAAATCAGGTCTATCATGGAATGGCCTACCCCTAAGGATGTTTCGTATATCAGATCCTTTATGGGCCTAGCAGGATACTATAGGAGATTTATAAAAGGATTCTCCAAGATTGGTTGTCCAATCACTGCCCTCCAGAAGAAGGGGGCTAAATTCACATGGACACAAAAATGTGAAGAAATATTTCAAACCCTAAAGCATCTACTGACCCACGCACCTGTGTTGAAGATCGTTGATTTCGAAGCTGACTTCCTCGTGTGCACAAATGCCTGCAAGGAAGGGCTCGGAGGAGTCCTTATGCAAGGAGGAAGTGTAGTCTGCTATGAATCCCAAAAATTGAATGAGCACGAAGTCAACTATGTGACCCATGATTTAGAGCTGGCCGCCATAGTGAACGCCTTAAAAATGTGGAGGCATTACCTCCTGGGAAGGAAATTTGTACTTATGACAGACCACTGTGAATTACAATATTTTTTTGACCAACCAAATCTCAATGCCAAACAAGCTAGGTGGATGGCCCTCCTTAGCGAGTTTGATTTTGAAATCAAACATATTAAAGGAAGGGAAAATAAGGTGGCCGATGCCCTTAGCAGAAGTATAAAAACAGTTCACCTGGCAGCAGTGAGCACCTGTGAGACGGATGTCGAGGAAAGAGTCAGGAATGCACAAGAAACATACACATTCTTCCAGACCGTGACCTCATACCTGGAGCAAGAACCCACAGGGATAAAGTATGAAGGCTACCAGATGATAGATGAAGGTATGCTAACTTACAAAAATAGATTGTATATTCCAGATTGTGATGACTTGAAGAGGTTCATAATGGATGAACTACATAAAATACCCTATACTGGTCATCCAGGATACCAGAAGATGATCACGGCCACCAGGAAACAATTCTATTGGTCTGGATTGAAGAAAGACATAGATGAATACTTAGCCAAATGCATAGAGTGCCAACAGGTTAAAGCAGAACACCGACACCCCACAAGATTATTACAACCTCTACCAATCCCAGAATGGAAATGGGAAACCATCTCCATGGATTTCATCATCGGATTACCAACCTCGACCAAACAGAATGATGCCATCATGGTAGTGGTGGATAAATTGAGCAAGTCTGCTCATCCCCATCAAGTCGACTTGCAAGGAAATAGACATCGCCAACATATTCATGAAGGAGATATTCAAACTACATGGTATGCCTAAAGAGATCGTGTCTGACAGAGACACGGAATTTACTTCCAACTTTTGGAAATCCCTGATGGTTGGTCTAGAGACCAAATTGCTGTTTAGCACAACCTATGATCCTCACACCGATGGACAGATGGAAAGAGTGAACCAAATATTAGAAGACATGCTAAGGATGCATGTAATGCATCAGCCCAAAAAGTGGGAAGACTACCTGCCACTGGTGGAATTCGCCTACAACAACGACTACCAAGAATCCCTGAAGATGAGTCCTTTTGAAGTCCTCTATGGTAGGCCGTGCAACACTTCAGTAGTTGGAGTAGTCCCATGAACAGAGTTACTATTGGATCCAACATGTTGAAAGAAATGGAACTACAAGTGACTCAGATAAAACAAAATCTAAAAGTCGCTCAAAACCGACAGAAAAGTTACGCCAACCGAAAGATAACTCCAAGAGAGTTCAAGGCGGGAGACCATGCATATCTTAGAGTTAGACCCAGGAAGAGTTCCCTGAAGATGGGAGCTTGTGCCAAGTTGGCAGCTCGGTATTGTGGACCCTTTGAAGTTCTAGATAGAGTGGGACCCATAGCCTATAGGCTAGCACTTCCTCCCACAGTAAAAACACATAATGTTTTCCATGTTTCATTATTGAAGAAATATGTACATGATTCTAATCATATAATTGACTAGTCTGTGATCCAGGTGGAAACGGAGGGAGAATTCCTACCAGAACCTCAATGCATACTGGACAGAAAGGAAACCCCGCTCAGGAACCGAACCGTTGAACAGGTCAAGGTATAGTGGAAACATTTTGGCCCAGATGAGGCTACATGGGAAATGGAAGATTCCATGAAACATGCATATCCGATTTTGTTTACTTCTGTACCTACACGTCATATTGATAAATAGAACATCGAGGACGATGTTCCTTTAAGGGGGAGGGAATTGTAACACCCTATTTCCCCCAGTCTGTAAAAATAACTATATTGACCAAGCACTATGGAAAACTCAAAGACGTGAATGTTTGATTTGATAGACCTTTGTATAAAAGGTTGATGAATGTAAATTATATCATGAATATGTGTCACATGATTGTTGGGAGGGGGATGTGATGAAATAGACCACGATGGCTAATGAGAGGTGGTGGAAGGGGCCGAGAATGGCTGCGTTAACTTCCACCGAACCAAAACCGTACTGGTTTGTACATGCTCGAAAACCAAAGCTCACTCTCTGACCCTGTAATGAATTACCTGCCAGGATGGTAGGTGGGGAGGCTTCTCAAGACTAAATGAGGGGATGGGGGTGAACCGCCCATCCGTAGAAGCTCTCAGACCTGACCACGGACGGGGAAATTCGTGCCACACGCAACCTCACAAGAAAGGGAAAGGAAAGAAGTGTGGAAGAGGGGAAGGGGAGCACGCACGACAAGAATCACGGAAGGAGAACCAGAGGAACTCCAAAACTACAGAGAGTCATGAACAGAGGAGAAGGGAAGTAACCTTTGTCCTGGATTTTCGTTGAGCTGGGAGTAGGAGATTGAGTCTCAAAGCATCGTGGTCTAGCTCGGGGGTGGCTAGTGGTAAATCCGGTTGGAATCACTGAGCCTACGGTTGGGTGGAAACAAGCACCCCTCTCAACATTCACATCATGTCCGGAATTTCTGATAAGTGTTATGTCTTGCATTTGGAATTGAATGTCACGACCGCATGCTCATTTTAATACGCTCGTAAATAGTTTCTGTATCGAAGTGTTTTCCTTGTGCTTTGATTGGAAATAATGGACGCATGCTTATACTGATATAACTACAAATCGATCAATGTATAGAATGTATAATTTCAATATACGAGTTTGTTCCCCTGAGGATTGACCCATCTAACTTGACTCGTGCTATCCCTTGGTTTATCCTCCCAAAGGCACCCTTTTTTTCTGAGAAAGTTCCCTCGCATTCCAGAGTCGGAGTGAGCCCCTTGAAAGACTACCATTGTAGTAAATCCGCGAGTTTACCTTGCCCCTGTCGTGAAGTAAATGGGCTTCAGAGTTTCGGCTCCCGGGAAACCTAGGTGTGATACCCCTCGTCTTTGCACATCGCGAAATCCCGACATGCGAAACCCTGAAAAGAGCTTAGTGTAAATGGGCTTTAGAGTTTTGGCTCCCGGGAAACCCAGGTGCACGACCCCTCGTCTTCGTACATCGTGAAATCCCGACATGCGAAACCCCGAAAAGAGCTTAGTGTAAATGGTCTTTGGAGTTTCGGCTCCCGGGAAACCTAGGTACGAGACCCCTTGTCTTCGCACATCATGAAATCCCGACATGCGAAACCCCAAAAAAAGCTTAGTGTAAATGGGCTTCGGAGTTTTGGCTCCTGGGAAACTCAGGTGCGAGCCCCCTCATCTTCGTATATTGCGAATTCCCGACTCGTGAAACCCTGAAAAAGAGCTTAGTGTAAATGGACTTCAGAGTTTCGGCTCCTGGGAAACCTAAGTGCGAGACCCCTTGTCTTCGCACATCGCGAAATACCGACATGCGAAACCTCGAAAAGAGATTAGTGTAAATGGGCTTCGGAGTTTCGGCTCCCGGGAAACCCAGGTGCGAGATCCCTCATCTTCATATATCGCGAAGTCTCGACTCGCGAAACCTCGAAAAGAGCTTAGTGTAAATGGGCTTCGGAGTTTCGCCTCTTGGGAAACCCAGGTGCGAGAGCCCTCGTCTTTTCACATCGCGAAATCCCGACATGCGAAACCTTGAAAAAATCTTAGTGTAAATGGACTTCAGAGTTTTGGCTCCTGGGAAACCCACGTCCGAGACCCCTCGTCTTCGTACATCGCGAAGTCCTGACTTGCGAAACCCTGAAAATAGCTTAGTGTAAATGGGCTTCGAAGTTTCGGCTCCCGGGAAACCTAGGTGCGAGACCCCTCGTCTTCGTACACCGTGAAGTCGCGGCTTGCGAAACTCTGAAAAGAGCTTAGTGTAAATAGGCTTTGGAGTTTCGGATAACCGGAAACCTAGGTGCGAGACCCCTCGTCTTCGTATATCGCGAAGTCCCAACTCGTGAAACCTCGAAAAGAGCTTAGTGTAAATGGGCTTCGGAGTTTTGGCTCCCGGGAAACCCAAGGGTATGAACCCCTCATCTTTGCAAGTTGCGAAATTCTGGTACGTGAAAACCCGGTATGAGAAATCCTGAAGCGGTGTAGTGTTAATTGATTTCGGCGTTTCGGCCCACGGGAAACCCAAGGGTATGGACCCTCATCTTCGCAAGTTGCGAAATCCTGGTATGTGAAACTCCGAATTGGCTTAGTTTGAATAGGATTTTGGGTTTCAGGGTTTGAAGAGTCGAAAGACTCGAATCTCGGGCATTGCTGAGTCGCGAAATGCGAAAGGCGCCTCTTGGCTTCGCTCGTGGTCATAACCGATGATCACATGGAAGGGAAGCCTGCGCTTGGTGTTTGAGTTGTACACGATAAATTTTCAATGAAAGAACCAATGGATTGGTTTAGTGAAGGTCCCGATCGGAAGACCTAGACTACGCTAAGACCTCATAGGAATTTGGGGACTCTGTCCCTTGATAAAGAAGGAGAAAGAAAAAGGCGAAAAATCTATTATGCCATAGTGGGTGTGTGACATGGTTGGAGGCACTTGTTAGTAGTATTGTTGACACATGGTTTATGGATGATGTAGCATACTTGTATTGGTATATTATTTTAAACACATATTGATCTTGGTGATGATTATGAGTTGTTGTGTTATGATTGGTTGATGCACATCTTTGAGAGTTGTATTGATGATTGATATTGATGAGTAGATCTGATTTGGTTGATAAGATTGATGAGACAGGTTGTTGTGACATGTTATTTGTATATGTTTGGTGCATAGTTGATGCACTTGTTCATGGTACAGGTTGAGGTACAGGTTGGTGCATGGTTGATGCACTTGTTTATGGTATCGATTGATTACAGGTTGGTGCATGGTTGATGCACTTGTTTATGGTACATGTTGATTACAGGTTAAGATACAGGTTGATGCATGGTTCAGGTTATTGGTACATGTTTGGTGCAGGTTGATTGGTACATGTTAATATTATGGTAGCTGCGGGAGGTATTTACCTCCACGTGTGAACTTGACGAGAATAGAAGACTCCAGAAATCAAGAGAAAACCCTAATGAGTTGGCTAATAACCCTAGAAGCCTTGTCGGCTCAAGAAGATAATTTATATTAGGTTATTAGCCTCCAAGAGAAGAAGTTGGCCATAAATAATAATAATATACTGAACAGACACATATCCAGAAGAAGAAGTCGGCCCCAACAAATCTGACAGAACCAGTATAAATATAGGGCACCAGTTCTCATTTTGACACATCTTAGAATTGTAGTTCCCAGTTTGGTGCGCACTGCAGTTCCCAGTTTGGTGCGCACATGTGAAGGAGGGTTGCAGGTGCAACTGCAGCAACAACTAGTTTTCAGTATTGGCTTGGACTATCTCTTGGCTAGGGTTTGGACTATCTGATCAGCTATTGTTGGTACGCTATCCTTGGAGGAAGATGTGCTACACCTTGTTTGGATATCTAGCCTAGGTTTTTCTTCCAGAGTAATTCTCAGTCAAGGTTAATGTGCTCGGAGGGTGGCTTCGGCCTATGGTTGGGTGACGAGGGTATCGTCAATGGTAAAATGAGCACACAATCTTCTATATTCTAACAGGTTATGGGCCCACACCTCCTTCATTCAGTCTAAACGTTGGAAGGAAACATAGCCGCTAGGATATTGAGCTCGTTGGGGAACTTCCGCTAGGGTTACTAGCAGAAGTAGCTCCCAAGACACTGTCGCTAGGGTTACTAGCAGAAGTAGCTCCCAAGACACCGCCGCTAGGGTTACTAGCAGGAACAATTGCTGGTCAAATCTATGGTTTGACCAAGTCAAGAAATCCATGACTAACTCTATGAAGTCTGAGAACAAGTTAGATGGAGCCTCTAACTTTAGAGCTTGGAAGACAAGGATTTACCTCATCCTTGCCAAGAATAAAGTACTGGATATCGTGAAAGGAAATATCGTGAAGCTAGAGTTTGAAGAAGGAAAAGAGAAGGAACCGTAGAACATTGCAGCTATGGAGAAGTTCAAAGATGTTGACATCATTGCCATGAGTATCATAGTGGATTCCATAAAATACCACTTGATACCCTACATCTCCCATCTTGATTCATCGAAGAAGATGTATGATGCCCTAACAAATCTCTTCTCAGTCATAAACATTGGACAACTTATGAGTCTGAAGAATGAGCTCCGTGACATGAAGATGAATGATGATGATAACATAACATCATACTTTGTAAGAATATCCCAGTTAAGAGATCAACTACAAGCTATTGAAGAGATCACTTCAGAGAATGAATTGGTTAACATATTACTCAATGGTCTTCCCAAGACATGGGATGCATTTTCCATAAGCATGAACACAAGGAAGGCGTACCCGAAATTTGAATAACTTTGGACTTGCCGTGCTCAAGAAGAATCAAGGATCAATACAAAAGAGAAACCCCAAAAGAAGTACGACGATCAAGCTTTCACAGCAAGATTCAAGAACTTTAGGAACAAATTGAAGTTTGGTTCAAGGAGGAAGCCAAATCAAGAGAAAGACATTTCAAAAGTACAATGCTTCAACTGTCAAAAGTACGGTCACTACAAGAATCAGTGTCCCGAGCTAAAGAAAAGGAAGGAGAAACATGAAGCATCGATTACCGAAGAAAAGGAACCTACAAAGAAGACTAAGCAGGATGGAAGAGACTTCTTCTTCTAAAAGGTAACAACACTCTTCTTATTTCTTGTACATATCTTGTTTGCATCGTCTTTGTACATATCTTGTATATCTATCTCTTGAAAGATAATGTGTTCCAAGAAGAACTATACCTATGGAAGAACAAAGAAGATGAAAATGGATATCATTAGATAATATACATGAAAAAATGAAATACAAATCATGTGAAAGCTATTAAGCCGAATCAATCATGAAAAGACTTAGAAGAAGCAAAGACAGAAAGAAGTCAACAACCGAGAGGAAATTGGAAAAATACTTATGACGTTTTGTAGAAGATAACAAGACGGAAGCGTGGACTCTGTTAGACAAGAGAGCCAATTATATATTGTAGAAGACAATAAGGATGCAGATGGAAGCATGGACTCTATTAGATGGAGGGAGCCGATTATATGCACTCCTACATGAAGCAAGGGTTAGGAGGGAGCTAATCCTATGATCCATTGAAGATGATGAAGTATATATATCCATGGTAGTAACCATGAAAAACAGTACGTGTTCAGTTCAAACGCAGAAGAAGACTTCTTCGAAGAGAAGCCTTAAAGTATTCCTAGTTGTCCATCCAGATCCGTGATCCTATGATGAAAAGAGAAAGTGGAATCTCTAGGGAATGGAATCTATAAGAAACTCCATGGACCCAAGAGATAAATAAAAACATGAGGATTCCAAGAAAGAAAGAGGAACCAGAACAACCAGTCATTGTATCAAGAATCACAAGATTATCAGCCTGATATGAACTCACTAAAAGCAATCAAGCAGAAGAACTGAAAGTCGTGATGAAGAACAATGTATGGAAGACCTATGAATGAAAGCATTGCGATATCTAGAACCAGAGGTTCTCCCAGATGGAGGGAGAAAACTATGATGATTACTTGTTCTAGTAAACCGGACTTATCTCCACATGAGTCATTATATCATCCGCAACATCCATAAGTTGGAGTTCTACATCAGATGAATACAAAGAATGTTCTCTAGAGAAATTGAATAAAGAGCATATGAAGAGCAATCTCAAGACTTTGAGGCATACCAGAAAGAGACTCTTGTATGCAGATAGAAGAAGATAACTTGGTGGAAAACCTCTAGTGCACAACAAAAGTGTGGTGAATATTTCCTATAACATGAAGATGACTACTCAGTAGATCAGATCTCATGATAACAAAAGAAGTGCCACATATATATGTTCTAGTTTTCCAACAATGATATACTCTATTGTTCAGATCTATATGAAGCCTTCACAGTGTTCCAGACTAAAGTACATTTGAAATCAAGCATTACATTATCCATGATGAAGACCAGAAAGGAGAAAATGGGTCTCCAATACATAACTCCACAGATGAGCAGATAAGCAAACATTTTGGTAAAGATTCTATCCAAGATGAAAGAGTTTGCATACTCAAGCTAGAGCCCATGGAAACAACTTCCTTCTTATTGGAAAAGGAAGAAATGACTCTCCAAGTTAGGAGGGAGCACTGAAAACATTATTGAAGACATTCATCTTTTAAAATTGAAAAATAGTCCATCTTGGACAAATGCTTTCCTGTTCAGAAAGTGGATTGAGACTTCTGACGGACAATCACTTTCCATTATGGTTAACATGGGATTTATTCTGATTACTGATGTATCATAGACAATGACTTCCAATTGTGGTTAACATGGGGAGTGGTCTAGGGCAGTCTCTCTTCTTGAGGGTTACTCAAGAAGACTAGCCCGCCTCGCCGGACAACGATTTCTCATTGTGGTTAATATGAGGAATGGTCCGTTTTAGTGGTTGATGCAGGACAATATTTTCCTCTTGTGGTTAATGGAGGAAATGGTCCGGACAGTCATTCCTTAGGGTTTATACATTCTCTCCAGGGCGCACTTTGATTAGTGTAGGAGGAATGGCATAGGGTGGGGAATGGTCCAGGCTCAACAATAAGGGACAGAAATTCCTTAGGGTTGATACATTCTCTACAGGGTGCACTTTGATTAGTGTAGGAGGAATGGCCCAGGGTGGGGAATGGTCCAAACTCAACATTCCTTAGGGTTATACATTCTCTCCAGGTTGCACTTTGATTAGTGCAGGAAGAATGGCCTAGGGTGGGGAATGGTCCATGTTCAGAAGACAGGACAATTATTCTTCCTTGATTGAGAAGAATAGTCTAGATATCTCATTGTTCTACTTTGAGGGCAGATATTCTTTCATATCTCACAAACGTGAGTGAAAGATTGGCCCAGATGATTTAGTTTATATCATAACATTGTTTCTGTGCAGGTTGTTATCAGATGTTTGTTATGAAAACTGTATGACAGTAGATGTAGACTACTGTGGTGGATATGTTCCATTGTTCGTGAGGCAAATATTCTTTTAGAGCTCACAGATGTGAGTGAAATATTGGCCCAAATAATTAAGTATATATCATAACATTGTTTCTATGCAGGTTGCTATCAGATGTTTGTTATGAAGACTGTATGACAGTAGATGAAGACTACTGTGGTGGATATGTTCCACTGTTCGTGACTATACATTACTGATCAAGTACCTGTGTGTTACTTGGTGTGGTAGTGAACCACTGGATTGTAGTTATGTACTACTATGGATAGACACAGTTGTGTTCTATTTTTGTTCTAACTTCCTTGAAGACTATCAATAGTTTAT
>JZKD02S1626136.1:75747-93292 GCA_000966675.3 Picea glauca
GGCTTGGGGGCCGACTTCTTAATTTTCATAATACAATTAGGGTTTGACCAATCCACAAAAGGGGATTTGGTCAATTACAATGCCCGACATGATCAATCCACAAAATGGGTTTGATATAATGAATAATGACTCAATAATAAATAGAATACTCTTTGCAGTTACAATATTTCAACACAAACTTGCCTAAGAACAATGATATAGATCTAAACATTGACATGGCTAATATCTTAGGAAAGGTTAATGTACTTGTCCCCCTCATTGAGATAATGTAGATTACTTCTTTAAGGGATGACATTAAGAATTTCTCAAGTGTCCAAGATGAACCCGATGATCCTCCTATATTGTTATGATCCATGAATTGTGATCCTAGCGAGAGGGAACATCCCCCATTTTCATCACTTTGGTAGTAAATGATTTGTTACTTCATAATTGTATACTAGATTTTTGGGCCTTTTCTAATAAAATGTCCTTGAGGGTCATGAATCAATTGGGCTTGAATATCACAATACCTTATAGGAATGTATGTGGGATTGATTCTAGAGCCATTAAAGTTTGTGGTATAATCAAAGATAGTGAGGTCCACCTTGTCGCCTATCTTGAAGTCTCCGATCCTTTGATGGATATTATAGTCACTGATGTGCCTGATGCTTGGATAATTTTTTTGTCCAAGAAGTAGGTCGCAAATTTGGGTGGTATTATTCAAATGGACCTATCCTATGCAACCATCCTAATTGAAGATTCGACCTTTCATAAATGATCCACATTCAAAACTCCAAGAAATTTTCAATTAGGGAAAAAAGAGTGAGTAAATCGAGGGATTATGTCACTATTGGCACAGGGGCAAACCCATGGTTCAACTCCAAGAGCGCACCAACAATTCGTAGCTACTGGCCCTTTCGACAACACCTAGAAGCAGATGAAGTCTCACTCGAAGCAGCTATGAGGGGGTTGCAGGACAGAGATGTCTAAAACCATGGGAATATTAAGTGGATCTCACAAACAACATCATAATCATCATATATCAATTTCCTCCTTTTATCTATTCTGCACAGTTATAGATCTACTCTAACACAACATGCAATAACATAATAACAATGACAGAGATCAAGGCATCAATCACACACATAACACCATATATACATGGTTCACCCTCTCTCTAGGGCTATGTCCACAGAACCGTGCTTATGATTTATTAAGGTAAAGAATACAGTTCTTATCTGTGCTCTTAGCTAGCAGATCTTCTTTCTTCTCTCCCCTTCTCTCCCCTTATTGCACACCCAACTGCAGGACTTGACCTTCACACCTAGCTGAAGATCTTACAATACTAGAAGGCTCTCTCACTCAACACTTCTCTCTCTCAATACAATAATCTCTCACCACAACAATAGAGCTAGATCACCACAATATCGTACCAACCCAAACCAGGTCCTCTTGACCTTTATTTATACATTACAATATCTCACCGACAACCTTAGGCCGAAACCTAGGTGCCAAAACCCTAAATACCCAAAACCCTAGGTGTCTAAAACCCTAGGTCACTTGATCCACTTTTTTTGAGCTTCACCAACCTGTCTTTCCTTCCTTCTCACGCGGTGCTCCAAGGCATCCAATGGTGGATTTCTCAGCTTGCTGAGTTTTCCTCGATCCCTCTTCCTTTCTAATCTGTCAACCTTGATCTTTTCATCCAACGACTTGCTTTTCCATACTTCGCTCCATCTTCTTTGCTCTTTTACTCACTTCGACCCAGTGACAATCACTGTCTCTCCCACAAAGTTTGATTTTTACCTTTTCTTTGTTGTTCTTCACTTCCTTCCATAAACAAGGGCCAACAAGCCCCCAACACTCACCTGTGACTCGTCCCGAGGAACTTCAGATATGATTCCTCTATTTTTCTTCAACTTTGGACTACGCAGGGAAGCCTTTGCTTTCTGCTTTATGCCTCCTCTTCCTCCTTGTGCAGACTGTCTTTTCTGTGTCTGGTACCCAGTTTCAACTGCACCTGGTACCTAGACCCTTTTCCTCATGCTTTTACTGAGAGTTGCGAGGTAGCTGGTTGTCATAGTACAACTTCAACCGACTCCCATTCACCAATCCTTTTTTCCAGTCTTCGTTCAATGTCTTTAACTACGCATCTCCATCTTGTGTAACATAGGCGATCTCATATGGTCCAAGCCAATGCGTTCTAAACTTCCCAGGGTGTTTTATAAACTTACTGTCATATATCAGTACTAGATAACCTTTCTTGAATGCCTTCTTCTTGATGTGCTTGTCATGATATGCCTTCTCTCATTCCTTTTGAACTTGCTGGTGGAATCCTTCAATGAATATGTCTTCTTCCAGTTCAACCAATTGTGCAAGCCTCTTGCGAACAATGCTAGTATCATCCATGTTTGTAAACGCAACAATCCTTAAGATTGGTACCAAGTATTCCATCAGGACAACAACTTCAAGACCATAAACCAATTTGAAAGGGGTTTGCATTGTTAATTTCTTGCAAGTGGTTCTATAAGCCCATGGTACTGTAGGCACTCTTAAATCCCAGTCATCCCTATTCACACTGCAAATTTTTGTCAATGCTGTCTCCAATATCTTGTTGAATGCTTCAACTGTCCCATTTTCTTGTGGATGGTAAGGTGTACTCTTCTGATGGTGGAATGAAAATTCTTTAGTTAGGGCTTCAACTGTCTTATTGATGAAGTGTGTGTCTTGATCGCTCATAAGGATCTTGGGGCATCCAAATCAGTTTATTATGTCATAAAATATAAATCGTGCCACTGTAGTTACACTATAGTCCTTGACTGCTCTGGCTTCAACCCATCTGGTTAAGTATTTAGTTGCAGTAATGATATACCTTGCTCTTGTGTGCTTTCTTGGTGGGTTTATAGGTCCCATGAAGTCAATGGCCCATTTTTCAAATGCTTGTAGAGTCATCTACAGTGCTAATGACATTTCGTCTCTTCTGGATGGTTTCCCAACTTGTTGGAATACATCGTAGGCTCGAGCATAATCTTTAGCATCCTTGTGTAAGGTAGGCCACCAAAGGCTAGCTCACAGAACCTTCTGCGTAGTTTCTTTCCCTGCGCAATGTCCTCCTATGATGCCTTAATGAGCTTCTGTGAGGATCAGTGGGTGCTCGGCCTCCATCACACATCTCCTTAGTATCTCATCAGGTCCCATCTTGTATAGCTGACCAACTATGAGTGAAAATTTGCAGTGCACACTACTAGCTGTTTCCTCTAGGGAATTATATTCTCACTTGGTGCCATTCCTATTGACAGGAACTAGACAATGTCTACGAAGTGGTCATGAATCTTTCTAATGGCGAGTAGCTGTACATCCGACAATGTATCCTCCAAACTGGTGGGTTCTTCTCCATGTTCCAACCTCAACAAGTGGGCAAGGCCTTTATTCATTCTTCCTGTCTTAACTATGATTTCAAAATCATATTCCTGGAACAGAAGAAGCCATATGCATATTCACCCCCCCAACACTGGCTTGTTGACCAGGTATTTCAGCGTAGAGTGATCAATAAACATTTTAAAGTGTCCTCCCAACAAATAGTGGCGAAAGTTCTGCAGCGCATACACCATGGCCAATCCTTCCCTTTCTGTAGTGGTGTAATTAATTTTAGCTGTGGATAGCTTACTGCTAGAAAAATATAATGTATGGTCGATGTCTCCTGTTCTTGGATATGCTAGCACAACTTCTAATGCAATGGAATATGCATCGAGATGAACATGGAACTCCTTACTCTAATCTGGAAAAACTAGAATAGGCACAGTGACCATCTTCTGTTTCAGTGTGTCGAAGCTTGTCTGGCATTCTTCTGTCCAATCAAACTGGCAGTCCTTCTTCAATAGCTTCTTTATCGGTGCTATAATCTGGGTGTATCCTTTGATGAATTTATTGTAATATCTGGTGTTCCCTAGCGCAGTGCACAGTTGTTTGACTGAAGTAGGAGGTGGAAAATCAACTATAATTGCAATTTTTGATGGATCAACCAACAATCCCTACTTGCATACAATATGGCCTAATAACACTCCAAATGGTGAGAAGAAGATGCACTTCTTTAGATTCAAAGCAATTTGACACTGCTTGCATTTATCCAACATTAGCCTTATACATTCAATATGATTTTTCATCAAACTAAACACAGTCCAGTCATCAAAATATGCTTCTAAAAATTTATGCAAAAATTCTTTGAATGCTTCGACCACCACCCTGGAAAAGATGGATGGGGCACTCTTCAGTCTAAATGGAATTACTGTATATTGGTAGGATCCCCATTATGTGGAAAATGCGGTCTTGTGGTGGTCCTCCTTGGCAATTCAGATCGGATGGTATTTTGAAAATCCCTCTGTAAAATAATATACCTCTTGGCCTCCCACGTTGTCTAATACTTCATTAGTGAATGGTGTAGGGAAAGGGTCATGCAAACAAGAATCATTCAACTTCCTGAGGTCCACACATATCCTGATTTCTCTTGTCTTCTTGTCTTGTACCACCATTATCCCAATTTCTCCCATCTTCTTGTCTTGTACCACCATTATCCTGATTTCTCCCATCTTCTTGTCTTGTACCACCATATCACTGATCCACTCTAATTCTTCGACAGGTTCTATAATTCCTACTTCCAGCATTCTGTCAAGCTCAATATTCACTTTTTCCTTGTATTTTGGATTCAATTTGTAGGGTATTTGCTTGACTGGATTTGCACCTGGTTTCAAAGGTATTCTCATCTCTCCCATAGTTCCTTTGATACCCTTCATATCCGTGATATTCGTGCAACAACTCTGTAATCTTGTCAATGGTAGCAACATCCCAATAATCTCCGACATTGGCAAGCTTTGGTGTCTCCTCTGTTCCAATATTGACCTTTTTGATCTTGATTGGTTGACCAATAAATGGTAGCTAAACACCTGGTCCCTCCACATCTCTTTGTCCTTCTATTTCAGTGATGTTTACCTTCCTCGGATCATTGTCGTCATCGGCATTGATGTTGTAGCAAGTCTACAATTTCTGGAGAGGCACAGTCCATTTGTGCTCTTCTTGTTCCATAGGGAGGCTAGATGCCTGTTGTGCCTCTTTCATCACCTTAGTGAAAAAAATAGAGGTGCTTGCAAGCTCAGTTGGGTTTACTGAGCAAGACAACTTCAAGGAAAAGAGTTAGGAAAAGAAATAGAAAACAACAACTAAGAATTAAACTAAGAAATGCAATAACAACTAAATTTATGAGCATAGGGACATAGAGACAAAAAGAACAATGAGACCCATGTCACCAATGATAACACTGATATTAGTGAAAGAATACACCAAGAAGAAAGGGGACTATGAGTCTCTTCTTCCTCCAAGGGAGGGCTCTTGGACCCCCACAAGCAAGCTCTTCTTACAACAAATAAAAATGAAAAATGGTGAAAGAACTCTTTGCTAATCCACTCAAGGGGTGAGATGGATTGCCCAATGCAATGGTGAAAATATACTCTTGGAAATGATAGATTCCTCAAGAGAATAATGGCAGCATAAATTTGCTTTGAATTCCTTGAAAAATGAAGTGTATCTATGGCTTTTTTATAGCATTCCTTTGAGCTATTGTTCAACTGGTTTGTAGTGTGTAAAGAGGCTAACTAGGGCATTTCTAGGTCTTTGACCAGCCATCCAGTTGAATCCAGTCTAGATTTGAGTGTCAAATCAGCTTGGGATTTGAACCAGAAGTGGGTGGGAGGCCGACCACTCTCATAAATGCGCCGTTTCTCAGGTGCGTGGCTTTTTGTGATAACAGTCGTGCATCATGCGTGATTTCTATGTTCCTGTTCTGTGCATGTGCGCGCATGCCCAATGTCTTCATAGCGCCCTTCAATTTTTCACTACTTTGTATAGTTTTTGACCCTTTATGAATTCTTTGGTGTTAATTTGGGTCCATGGATGAATTCATCACTGTTTGACGATACTGAGTTCTTGTAACCATGTGCAGATGAAATTTCAATGATAACAGATGCCCCCTGATGGATGAAGTTAGGAGCATATGTATAGATGAAATCCATCAATGTTTCTTCTACTAAGAGTGTTGTTGTAAGAGAGATAAATAGTGGGATCATTCAGAGTGATCCGTTGGAGGGAAAAAGGAACCGATAGAACCCAACCTGCCCCGAGGTGTGTGAAAAAGAAAACTGTGTACAAACGAGGCGGGCATGCCCCATGCTCGTGTCATGTAACTCAAAAAAGAGGAATGAAGTGTTGGTGTAGACAACTGCAGCGCCCTCGGGGGTGGTCGTGATAAAGGCAGAAGGAAATTCTATGAATGAACATACTCTGAATAGTAGGTAGTGATCGCGGTAATAAGTATCACCGATTATATGGGCATTGATATCCCAACCAAGTTCAGAGGTCTTTGGCAAGTGAAAGAACTAACTGCAATAGCCGCAAAGTAAGACCCACCATAACATGAAAAAGTGTTGACGTCGAATGTTATGGGGGTCAACGAAAGCAGGGAGCAACTGTGTTTCACCCTGTGCCGTCTGAGATCTCTCATTGGGTGGGTAATGAGAATCAAGATACTGTCGCCCTTCTGGAAAACTGTGTTGATGTCGACAAAAAAAGGGGGACGCAACTCCCAGAAGAAAATGGATTCATGAAATATACTAGGTGAGGTTAGGAAGTGGAGGAGGTACATGGACAAAGTCAAGATGTAGGAAGACTCAAGACTGCCCTTGGTTGGAGTATATGTGAGATAAAAAGTGGCTGCAACCGTTCAACAAGGTCAAGTGTCAGGGGGACGACAAGACCGGGGATAAGTTGTGCCAGAGGCGGGACAAGGTGAACAAATTCAGAGGGCAGAGGTAAGTGGCATGTGGGGTACTCTAAAGATATGGACAATGCCGGTCAAGGGTGGATGATAAGTAGTGCTCCAACCAAGGGTGACATGGGTTGCGATTGGCCAAAAAAGGGAAGCAGGTCGCCAAAGGTGATGACAAAAAAGGTAATGTAATGAATTGAAATAAAGGTGTTTGTACAATAAATAACGAATAATTGGGGAGAAGTGTACAAATACAGAAACGGGTGCCCCAGTGTGATATGGTTAGCCCGAGAAGGGCATAATTTGCTCGGGAAACTAATGGAGGGTGGGGGCCCCATGGGTGGGTTTCTGTATGAGGTAGGTGAAATGAAGGGAGATTTGCAGATGAGTAAACATATTGTGGATGAAATGGAGGGTTCATGCTACTGTGGAGGTGCAACCCGACCATAGAACCATGGAGAGGTAATCTGGGATTCCGTTGGGAAAGCTAGCAAAATGAGGAGAAGGAGTATGTGGTTGATTCGCGACATGATGTAAGACTATCATGACTCCCATCCCTAAAGGGTTTTGAAAAAAAACATGAGTGTCAGAAGTGCCAAAGGGTGCTATGAATGGGACAACTCATGTGGGTAAGAGTGCTATCGGGTGACAGTACCAAAGATGCAAATGGAGGTGTGGGTACTACAGAGCCGGAAATGGGGATCCTAGAGGCAAATGTCAGAGGGTGTGACTGGAAATGTAAGTGAGATTCAGAGGGAATGACTACATGCTAGTGCTGAGTATATACCTGAAGGGGTTGTGTCGATGTATGATGACCAAGTACATGCACACATGAAAACCGAATACCCGACGTGAACAATATCTGAAGATAATCGAATATATGAGCATGTATTTGATAAGTGTGAATATGCGCATGTGTACCTGATCAAGGTATGAAAAATGGTGCCCTAGGGGATTAGGATGAAAAGAGGCCCAAGGACTGTTGTGATGTAGATGACGGGATGCTTATCCCGTGGCTAAAGACAGATCGATAAATGGACGCTTGGAGCTCCTGAAATGGTGAGTGGAAGTTTGGCAAAAAGGCCTATATATAGCTATAGGGCCCACATTGCCACCTCATTTGTACTTTCTTCTATAGTGATTGGACGAGAAGAATTCAGAGGAGATTGTGAGATTCTGGGAGGATGAGGCATCCGATTGAGGACCCATGAGTGTCAGGTTAGTGGTCTGATCATCCTGCATAGAATTAGGGTTTCATTTTTTGGGCAGGGGCTGTACGGAGGGCCGTATAGGGGTGTGGGCCCCACATGCATGGGCGATCCGGTAATAGGCGTGCACATGTGCACGCCTTTCCATCGGATAGACGTGCATGGGAGCACTGGTAAGGGGATAAATGGCACGCACTATGGGCGTGCTTGTTGGTTGAACAGGCATGCACATGTGCATGCTTGTCGGTTGAACAGGCACACACATGTGCGCGCCTGTAGAGTGAACAGGCGTGCCTGAGAGCACGCCTGTGTAGTGAACAGATGTGCACATGTGCACACCTGTGTAGTGAACAGGTGCACACACATGCGTGCCTGTGGGGTGTACAGGCACGCATGTGTGCGCACCTGTGGGTTAAACAACCGCACCGTGGAGGCAAGGTTGATGGGTGTAAAACATGTCTTTTTTATGTTGTTGATTGTCCATGTGGTTGACTTAGGACAATTTTATGTTGTGCAGGTGAGCTTTGTGCACGATTCCTATTGGTTGGCGAGAGCGAGATTGGTCCCAACTATGAGACACCTTGGCTATTGAGGAGCCAAGTGTATGTGTGACTTTGGCAGCCTGTGGGTTGTTGAAGTTCTTTGAGTGCCCCTTGATACAGGTGCAAGAGTATCTCCTGCAATTTCTTATATGGATGTGGAGTTCGGACCTGCACTGCTTCATAGTGCGAGGAGAGAAGATTCCCTTCACTACGGTGGAGGATGTGTATTTTTTGACTGGGCTCCCATTTTGGGGAACGCCCCTACCGGTGGATCCGGTGCTACCGAGAGATACACCACTAGCGACGGTGGGCCGGAGATATTGTTCGGGGATGAACTATATGTTCGACATAGTTGTGAGCATTGGGGCGATGGATGCCCTAGCACATCATTGTATAGCAGGGATGATTGTGAGAGTTTATGGTTCGCTGGCGATGCAACGGATCAGTGGTGGCTAGCTGATGGTGATGGAGAGAGTGTTGGCTGGCGAGCACTTCACCTGGGGACTTACGCTGCATGCTAGGATGGTAGGGCAGCTAGACCACTATCGGTCCATGGATACGGGAGAGTTTGCCTTCGGGTCCATCTTGGTGGCCTAGTTTCTGGAGAGGGTGCCGATGTTGTGCCCTAGGATTCTATTGGGTGCGCCTGGGGTGCGAGAGCCATGGCTGAGGCGGTGGTCGACTGTGTTGCTTCACCATGGTGGTGGCGAGGGTGGCCACTTCTTTACTGTAGAGGCGACACAGGTATGGCGACAGATGCCGCAGGTGATATTGCGGTACCCCTATGCCGGGGTTGACTTCCGGGAGGATCCAGACATGGTGCTACCTCCAGGGGAGGTGTTTGACCATCGAGGTATGTTGGTGATGTTGATATGTATGTTTTTGTGTTTTTGAGATAGAATGACATATGTATATGATATAGATGTTGATACTATCTATTTTTTGTTTGTATGTGCAGATGTGGCACCTCGCGGGTGCGAGGTGGAGTTGCAGAGAGCGCCGGCTCGTCAGGAGCTGAAGAGACTGCCATTGGGAGAGAGATGTCGGCATGAGGACGCCGCGGTGCGACCAGCTGAGCCGGAGAGGGCAGCGAGGAGACTCCGGTTTGATGACCTTGGTGCTGGGCCATCACACGCTCCTCCGGCAGCTGCCAGAGTGGATTTTGAGGACATACGCTGTCATCTGGAGGCGGTGTTATAGGATGTGACTGAGGGAATATGGTCTTGCATCCAGGATGAGGGTATCTTGGAGCAGTGTGTGGAGGTTCTGCCGCCATGGCAGGCCGTAGTACGACGAGCAGTAGTGGCTGGTGCTGCGATGACTGGACGACTGCCGCCAGGGCAGGAGGGACCGGTAGGGGGTGGACCACCATTGCCTGAGGGAGGGGCAAGTGGTGGTGGGTCGCCACCGCCTGAGGGAGGGGCAGGTGGTGGTTCTCTAGAGGCACCATGAGTGGTTCTCTATGTATTGATGTATATATATTTTTTGTTTATAGGTTGGTGAGCCCATTTTGTATCGAGGTGCTTCATTGGCCTGGGAATAGTTGTATTTTTATATGTAAGCATTTGGATGGCACTGTGGACCTTTCAATATATACATGAGTATACATTTTTGAGATCTATGTGGTGTTTACATGTGTTTTGTTAATGTATTGATGATGTCTAATCTATATATGTGATGACAGGTTGTGTTATATGTTTATGTATGTGTAGAGGTAGCTTGATGTGATATATGCCAGTCTAACGCAATATTAGCTAGGTTATCCATAATTTGATTCAATTTTCTTGGAATATGTGTAAATGTAATGGAATCAAAATGTCAAGATAAAAGTCTAACCTGCAGGTAATTGCGAAAGAGGCAAGGATCATAGACATGGTACACATTGTTGAGCTGGAGTACGACTAGTTGAGAGTCGAGAAAGACGCTAAGGTGACGAATACGATGATGCTAGGCATTAGCCAAGAGGCCAATGACGACAATGTATTTGGCTTGGTTGTTGGTCGCTGAACCCAAACATATGCTGCTCGAATGGAGTATTTCATGTGAGGGGGTGTAGAGATCCCAAGCGACCGAAGCGATATTTTGTGTCCAATGACTAGCACCGTCGGCATAACCGATGTGGTAGGCTGGTGGAGGAAGCATCTGTCAATAGCATAAAGGATAGTTTAGATGTGAGGGATGGAAAAAAGATTAAAAAATCTATAAAAGAAATAACCTAAAGTAGAATGACTACGTTTAAGTGTAAAATTTCTTTAGATACAACCCGTTGACAGGTTCTTTGAGAGAGAGGCCTTCGGGGGAGGCTAGGATGTATGCACCTTTGGTGAGGCAATGTTGGATAATGTATGGGCCATGCCAGAGTGACTCAAATTTTCCATGGCCAAAGGTATCATGAGCGATATCATAAGCTAGGACGAGGTCTCCTTTGCGAAATGAGTGAAGGTTGACATGTTGATCAAAGGTAGCCTTGGATCATTTTTTAGCTGCCTTGTTGTTCTGTAATGAAGATCGACGATCTTCATCCAGAGACTCTAAGTTCAGCAAGCACTGCTCCATTGGAGCAGTGTCGGGTAATAGCTAAACTGCGGTGTGTAAGGTGGGAATTTCGCACTCAATGGGAAGAGTGGCCTCAACCCCATGGACTAGATGAAATGGTGTGAAACCAGTAGCTGTTTTCACAGCTGTATGGTAAGCCCATAGTGCAGAAAATAACATATGATGCCAATTGGTTTTATGTTTATTAACTGTGCGCTGTAACATGGTCTTGAGGACCTTGTTAACTGCTTCGACCTGTCCATTAGACTGAGGGTAATATGGTGAGGAAAACTCGTGAGAGAATCCTAACCGAGATGAGAGTTCGATGAAGATCTCATTCTTGAAGTGTTTCCCATGATTGGAAATGAGTTGGAGTGGTACTCCAAAGCGGGATATGACGTGGTTAAAGAAAAAACGCATTGCAGTGTTAGTGGTGTTGTTGAAGGTGGGCATAGCTTCTGCCCATTCGGTGAAGTAATCGATGACGAAAAAAATGTATTTGTGACCATTGCTGGAGGGGGGATTACAAGTCATGAAGTCGATGCCCCATTTACAAAAAGGGCTGACAGTGATGACAGGATGAAGAAGAGTGGGGGGAGCTTGGGCTTTATTGGCATAGAGCTGACATTGCTCACATTGTTTCACGGCCTGAATGCAATCATGAAATAAGGTAGGCCAAAAGTAACCGGCTTGAATAATCTTCTTAGCAGTAGATATGCCCAAAAGATGGCCCCCACATGCGCCACTGTGGCAGTCATTTAAGACTCTATCGAGCTCATCAATAGTCAGGAATCGACAAAGAATGGTGTCGACTCCCCACCGGTATAGGATGTCTCTGATGAGGAGGTAGAGGGGGACCTGATGGAGAATACGACAACAATCATCTCGTGAAAGGTGGTTACCGAACTTTTGAGTTTGGAGGTCACCGTACCAAGGATCATCCGAAGTGATGTAAAAGAGATGTTCGTCAGGAAAGTTGGTGTTGACGGGGGTACTGGTGGTGTCAGAGGGGAGGGTCGTGACAAGTTCAGTGAGAACGAGGGCCTTCTTACTCTTAGGTGTTGAGAAATTGAGGTTGTACTCCTGAAGGATAACGATCCATCGAGAAAATTTTCCATTAACTTGTCGACGACTGAGCAAGTACTGTATAGGGTTGGAATCTGCGATGACCTTTGTTGTGCGAAGCAGAATGTAGTGGCGCAGTTTCTGGACTGCGAGGACGACTGCAAGAGCAAGTTTCTCTTCGTGTTTATACTTCAAGGGTGGCCATGAGAGGTTTTTACTAACATAATAAATGACATGCTCATGATTGTCATCACCTAGCTGGACGAGAACTACTGCTACTGATACAGCTGATGCTGATACTTAGAGGATATAGTTGCGATTGTAGTTAGGTGCACTAATTAAAGGTGCATTCGAGAGTGCTGTTTTAAGATCGTCAAATGACTGTTGGGCATGGTCGTCCTAGTGAATTGGGATGTCGTGACGTAGTAAGCGAAGGAAACCATGTGCGCATATGGAATAGTCTGGGACAAATCATTGTAGAAATTTATCTTTGCCTTGTAGGCTCTGAAGTTGACGTAAATTTTGGGGAGGTGGAATTTCGGTGATAGCTTGGAATTTGAGGGGGTCCATGGTAATACAGCTTTGAGAAACGATAAAGCCGAGGAGGCACCCTGCGGTGACACAGAACATGTACTTGAGAGGATTCAAGCAGATGTTGTACTGACGACACCGTTGAAAGATGATTCGTAAATCATCAAGATGTTGGGTGCGTTTCTTGGATCGAGCTGTGAGGTCATCCAAGTAGGTGAGGATGATATGAGTCAGATTGTGAAAGATGTATGTCATAGCCCACTGGAAATTTGCGCCGACATTCTTTAATCCAAAAGGCATGACACGATATGCAAAAGTACCCCAAGGGGTAGTGAATGCGGTTTTATACTGATCGACGGGGTGAATTTGAATTTGATTATAACCAGAGAATCCATGCATAAAGGATAGAGCCTCGTGGCCTACGCAGTCGTCGATAATTTGATCGATGAAAGGCATTGGAAAGTTGTCTTTGGGACATGCATGATTGAGATCGTGAAAGTCTATGCAAACGCGGATAGTGCCCTTTTTTTGTTAATGGGTACAGGGTTGGAAACCCATGAGGTATAGGCGATGGGGTAAATGAACCCGACAATGCGTAATTTGTCAATTTCAACTTTGATGGCCGCGACTTTAGATGGATGTAGCGGTCGTTGTTTTTGATGAATTGGTGTAATGTCGGGCCAGGTGTCGATGTGATGTTCGACGATAGAGGGATCGAGGCTAGGCATTTTCATGTATGACCAGGCAAAAATATCGCGATATTCTTGGAAGAGGGCTTTATATGCAGTGATTTTCTGAGGAGTGCAAGCAACTCCAATGGTGATTTCTTCGACGATGCCATTTTTGATGGAAATGTCGATTTTAATGGTTGGGGAAATGTTGGCCATGTTTCCTTCTTCAAAAGCATCAGGGGCAAGAATGGGGTTTTTGAACCAGTCGATAGGCCTTGATGGGATAAAATCCTTGGTTTCGACCGCGTAGATGGGCTGTTGGTTAGGAGGCATGGAGGCTTCCTATGGAAAGAAGAGTGCGCGATGGTGTAGCGCATCCCAGGGGAAGTCCGGGTGGTTTAACTCTTCGAGTATTTCTTCATCGCAGTGGAAGTGACGGGAATACAAGGGGTCATGAGGAGTGATATCGGTGACTGTTGTCATGTGGTTGCCCCGTGGTGAGGAAGAAATAGGGGGAACAACGCTAGGATATGGTGAGGTTTCACTCGACATAAATCGGATATTGAAGTACTGAGGAGTATCCGTGGTAGTTGGGTGTAAAATGCCCGTAGGGGAATCAACGAGAGAGTTGGGGGGATTGGGGGGTGAATCCTCAGATAAGTCATATAAGAACCATGGAGGTGTTGGAAGGGCCTACGGTTCGGGAGAAATGACATGAAGATCCTCTAGTGACGAGGTAATGTTAATTATTGACTCTGCAGGCTGTTGAAGCAGGGTCAATTGGCGTTGCCTGTATTCAAGGATCATAGGACACTGGTATGTAAAATGATCTAATGAGTCGCATAGAGAGCAAGGGAATCTCATACGTTCATTGAATGAAGTGATGACATAACATATGTCAGTGATATTTGTTGAGGAGGACGTAGCAGGACTGAGGTTTCTCTGGAAGCTCTAGCATACTGCGGCTAATGTCTGCTGAAAGCGTGGTAGTGCTGGGCAATGGTGGGAATAATGGCCATATTCTGAACATATAGCGCAAGAGAATTTGGTCCGCAACCCTTTACTACTGTAATGGGGGGTGGTAGTGGTAGGACTGGCTGTAGTGGCGAGTGTTGGGGGAGTTTGATTGAGTGGAATAAAATTTCGTATTTCTAGTAGAGATGGGCAGTTGTTGGTTTGGTGTCCCTCTTTCTCACATAGTGCGCAAGGAGGTTGGATGCGTGGAGGAAGTGGAGATGTGGGCTCCTTATTCTTTCTCCTACCCCCAGCTGTGGTAGGGGGGTTAGTGAGTGGGGGTGTAGGGGGAATGGTGGGAGTAAGTATGGGAATTGTCATGGGTATTCCTTCTTTTTTGGGGGGAAGGGACGGTCGAGGGACCATCTCTGGTGGGTGTAAATACCAAACTGGGATTGCTAACACTATATTAGGTAGGGTGAGAATTGCGGCTACCTAGAAATCTTTGATGCCTGGTGGAGGGTAAAATAAGGGAGTTTGGGTGATGGCTTGGGGAACTATCTCCCAAACTGGAATATCTCCTTGGGGAGAGGTGGAATCGTGGACTGGTGGGGTCGGCGAGTGTGTAGGAGGTTCTTGAGGGGGGAGTTCTGTGACGAGTGGGACGTTAGATATGATATAAGCCTCAATAGGAGGAAATGTATCCTCTTTGTGAGTTCCATTAGATGATACGAAACATACATGATTGGAAGGATGAAGGATTGGTGGTGCTCCATGGTAAGTTCCTAACAATGATGGATCTTTGAAAATTCCAGGACCCATCCCAATGAATGGGTATGCGTCGTGGCTTGAGTGGATTAGAGGAAGAATGTTATCGATGTTGGTAGATGGATTAGGCTCGTAATGTGAGACTTGGTCAATAGTAACGATGTTCCCATTGTGAGGGAACATCATTGTCCAAAAGACGGAAGAGGCCATTGCCTTCATAGCGTACATGTAGCTACGACCGAACAGGATATTATAATCGAGTGGGGCGTCGATAACTTCGATGTCGATGAGAATAGTCTTGCCCCCGAGTTTGACGGGGACATTTTGGAAGAGCCCTTCAGGAGACGATGGTCGCCTGTTATAATCTTGTAAGGTGATGGTAGAGGGTATGAGTTTGGGGGAACCAAGATTCTGCCATACCATTTTGGACATAATGCATGTAGATGCACCTTCATCAATGATACACCGATGAACTATGATGTTTCGTATTTTTACTAGTATTTGAAAAGCGATCAAGGTGGGAAGGTGAGGTTCTCCACTGTCAAGATCAAAAGTAATGAGTCAGGTATCTGCGGGGTCGAATTCCACCAAGGCGGAAAGTAATGATTTCCGCTGAGTGGGACAAGTTTGGAGGACCTCCAAAACTGATATGGCAACTGGGGATTGTGCTAAGTTGTCTACCAAACTATAGTTATGAGTTGCCCTAGCCTGTGGGTTGTGGAGATTCCTGCGCAATGGGATGCGAGGGATGAAAAGAGGTGGCTCAGTGGTAGGGAGAGGAATCACCAATGGGGGTCCCGTTGGTGTAGGGTTTGTCTCTAGGGGTATGGGAGGAGACTCAATGGGTGCATGGTACTGATGATTATGTGTTTGCAAAAGGATTTCTTCCTCACTAGTGAGGAGAATTGTGCGATCTGCTGGATTGTTGGGGTGTAGGTATTGTCCCACCTGAGGTGGGGGATGCTGTGTGTCTTTTTGGGTGTTTATCACACCTTGATGTGGAATGGGATTCTACAACATGACATGAGGGGGTTGTTGCATGTATTGTTGTGGTGCCTACTGAGGGGCGCTGCTGGAGGATGGGGAAGACTACCAGAGTCTTTCAACCATTTGAAATCAACGATTTGGGGGAAATGATGGGTGTAATGGCCAAACTCACCACAAAGGGCACATGGGAAGTTGGTTTTAACATTATTTTTATTTCTTCCTTGGCGCCTATTATTATTGCCCCCCTGGGGGTTTTGATTCCCTTGGTTCTGGTTTCCCCTAGTGGATTGGTTCTGCTGGGGTTGATTCTCGCCTTGACCTGGGTTGTTGTTGTTCATGTTCCATCCTTTCTTTTTGGCATTGTTCAATGGATGGGTTGGATTGTCCATATTCATCTGTTCAAAATTTTGGTATTGCTGAACGACAGAGGGTTGAACAAAATTCACTCCCGCATGAGGATGTGTGGGAGCCATGGGTTGTGGGGGACCAGTGTTACACATCAAAATTACTCACTTTGATAGTGTCACAAGTGTCGTCATTACAAAGGTCTCAAGTGTCACATTTTGCTCACAAGGTCGCAAGTGTCGCATGTTGCTCACAAGTGTCACAGTGTGTCAAAGAAAGCATACTGCCATGATGCCTATGTCGTGCCTATAACGACATGAGAAGGACACTTGAAACACCTCAAACATATGATTTGGAAGAGGAGAAATGAGTCAATAGGCTTGCAAACCTTTTTCCATATGAAAGCACCTCAAAAACTGAGTTTTGGAGAGGAGCGCTCCCCCTTACACTATCTCGGAGCGCCGACGCTTCCTCATACACTGTTAGGGAGCGTTATAACGCTCCCCTGGCCCTTTTGAGGGAGCGTTATAGATTTTGAAGCGCTGACGCTTCCCTTAACCTTTTCAGGAAGTGCTACAACGCTCTGATGGCCCTTTTGAGGGAGCGCTACCTATTCTGGGCGGTTGTTAAGCTGTTGAGATGAATGGGGGAAGCATCTTTTCATTCTTAGAAAGCAGTTGAGCTCGAATCCTTAGTCCATCCATGATCCTAGGGAAGATCCTCAACTGAAGGAGGAAAATCCTCAACTTCCCCAAGGATATCTCAAGTGGTTGAAGCCTCTCCAAGGCTATATAAGCAAGCTTTCTAATGGTGAATGGGGCTGCAAATTGAAGAATGATACCAAACTTATGATCTCATAGGTGGTGTTGGAACATAGCTGATGGGGAAGAACTGAACATATGAAACTTATGATCTTGGAGGAAACTGTCAGTCAGCCAAAGAGAAGTGATTAGTGAAGCTGCTGCCATCCAGGTTGTGGATCTTTCAGGCAAGGGTTGGACGAAGAGGACTTGACGAAGCTGTTGCATTCTCATCTACGATTGTAAGTACTGTTGTCGTTATTCTCATTAATATGACAAGCTTGGCCTGTTTCTTTCTAGTTTGTGTCTGATGTTACATGAACTTATCATTCATTGATAGATCTGT
>JZKD02S1626136.1:106412-118183 GCA_000966675.3 Picea glauca
GGCCATTTTTGTAGGGATCGATGGTAGAGCGAAGCTCCCAACTGTAAAGTTTCAGCAAATACTCTGGTTTCCTGGTTATGCCTCTGTGTTTGAGATTTCTTGGTCTATAACAAACGGTTCTCCTTATTTTCCATATTTGTTCCATCTTTTGCCCGAGGATTCACAGTAGTGCAACTTGTTGCAATAAAGGATTTGTTGTGGCGTTGTCGTGCCCTCTGGTTATCTGTATTTGAATGTAAAAGGTTTTTGCTTTCGAATGCATTTCTTCTTTAATATGTTGCATACCTGATGTCTGTAATAGATCATTGCGCTCTTCTTGCGTAAATATTCCACCTTTTCACCTTTACTACGACTCATTGTTTGGAGTTTATCAGGACCTCACTCTTTCATGCATGCCTGGTCTGGTTTCTGAGTTGATACGAGGCTGTTTTGAGTTTCCTTCCATTTGATCACCCTTTAAAACAAACCATGACATTAAATCTGATGGGCTTCGGGCTCTGCTCCTGCTAGCAATCCAGGAGTGACTTTCGAAAGCTAACAGATAGTGTCGCAAGTGTCGTCATTACAAAGGTCTCAAGTGTCACATTTTTCTCACAAGGTCGCAAGTGTCACATGTTGCTCACAAGTGTCACAGTGTGTCAAAGAAATCATACTGCCATGATGCCTATGTCGTGCCTATAACGACATGAGAAGGACACTTGAAACACCTCAAACATATGATTTGGAAGAGGACAAATGAGTCAACAGGCTTGCAAACCTTTTGCCATATGAAAGCACCTCAAAAAATGAGTTTTGGATAGGAGCGCTCCCCCTTACACTATCTCGGAGCGCCGACGCTTCCCCATACGCTCCCCTAGCCCTTTTGAGGGAGCGTTATAGATTTTGAAGTGATGGCGCTTCCCTTAACCTTTTCAGGGAGCACTACAATGCTCTGATTTCCCTTTTGAGGGAGCGCTACCTATTCTGGGCGGTTGTTAAGCTGTTGAGATGAATGGGGGAAGCATCTTTTCATTCTTAGAAAGCAGTCGAGCTCGAATCCTTAGTCCATCCATGATCCTAGGGAAGATCCTCAACTGAAGGAGGAAAATCCTCAACTTCCCCAAGGATATCTCAAGTGTTTGAAGCCTCTCCAAGGCTATATAAGCAAGCTTTCTAATGGTGAATGGGGCTGCAAATTGAAGAATTATACCAAACTTATGATCTCATAAGTGGTGTTGGAACAGAGCTGATGGGGAAGAACTGAACATATGAAACTTATGATCTTGGAGGAAACTGATAGTCAGCCAAAGAGAAGTGATTAGTGAAGCTGCTGCCATCCAGGTTGTGGATCTTTCAGGAAAGGGTTGGACGAAGAGGACTTGACGAAGCTGTCGCATTCGCATATACGATTGTAAGTACTGCTGTCGTTATTCTCATTAATATGACAAGCTTGGCCTGTTTCTTTCTAGTTTGTGTTTGATGTTACATGAACTTATCATTCGTTGATAGATCTGTTTTCAAGCTAATGTCAATAGAGTAGGAAGTGGTCGTATCTTGTTTTGTCCACAGACCTCAACGAGGAGCAAAAGAATTGGAGCGCAAATCGAAGCGTGCAGGGACAAACGACGATTAGAAGGTACTTCTGTTATTCTCCCTTCTCATGCATTAGGCTTATATAGATTTGAAAGGAAGTCAGTGTCCACGTTAATCATTTTTCTGTCTAGGGTTAAGGTCAAGCTCTAGAGGTCGATCTACTTGTCCGTAGGCAAATTTTCCTACAACAACCAGGAAATGGGAAGTATGGATTCTGTGGTGGTAACGATCCATAAGGTACATAGGAAGGCATAGTTCTTTCGCTAGTACTATAATCTGAGGTAGAGGGGGTACCATATTTCATTTGAATAGGTGGATGTATGGGGGGTGCCGATGGTGGTCCACTGATGGGTGGAGGTATAACAACAGGGTATGGTTGTTGATAAGGGGGTGGGGGGTAACAAGAAGTGCCCCTGTATGCTGGCGGGTATTGAGGTGTTCCATACATCGGTGGTGGTTGGGGTTGTGGACCGTGGTGAGTGGTGGTACCAATCAGTCCGTCTACTGAGTGAGACATCCCAAGTTTGTCTTGGCCAAATGGCACAGGTTTTGGAAGATCAGGAAGTACAGTGTATAAGTACCCTGACTGTGCATAGATGAATTCATACTGTTGAGACTTACTGATGGCTTCCTCTTCAGATTTAGGGAAGGTGGAAGCTACATCCTTATCGAGGAGAGAGACAAGTGATCTAAGAAACCAGTCGAGATACTGTTTCTTGGTGGTTTCTACTTTGCACAAACTACGTCGCCTACGCCACTCGTGAATGTGGTCAATGATATGTGTGGTTGAGGTTTGTTTGAAATTAGAAAGGAGTTCTAGACCATTATCATGGTGGATTGGTAATTGGAAGAAGGTCAAGAATGCTTTGGCCAAGGACTCAAAAGTTGTGTGGGACCCTGATTTTTCTTATACATGCCATTTGTCCGATGGGCCAGTGAGTGTGCATTGAAATAATCGCAGTCTGATGGAATTATCCATAATGCTATTGGAAGATCACTATAGGTGAAATGTCATGACATGGTTGGCAGGGTCATCACCTACCTTTCCTTCAAACTTTGGTATGTACGAAGGTAGTTTGGTGGGCATTGTAGGCCATGTGGGAGCATGCAATATAGGATCATTGGTGAGTTTGCTGAGATCCGGTATGTTGAGAGAGGCCAAATATGGAATTTGCAGTGGGGGGGGAGGATTAGCTCCTGTCATGGTGTGAGTGTGTTGTGAACCTGACCCTTGAGGGGGCTAGGTGGGTTGGTGCTTCCTCCTTGAGAGGAAGTTGGTCCCCCGCTTCCGTGTAAAGGAGAGCGAGTGACAGATGACCTTGGGAAGTGGACCCAAGTAATGTAGAACCAAGGAAAGATGATCCTAAAACAATAGCACTCATAGGAGTGTGTGAAGGAGGTGTCAATGAGTGGGCAAGACCAGACACTCCCCTAAGATAGGAGGGAGTTTTAGCAAGCGTTGTGAATGAAGGGGGTTCTGTGGGTCCCCTATGATGTCCGACTAGTTGTGTGAATGTGTGAAAATAATGGTGAGAGTAATATAGAAACAAGAGCCTTTGCGTTAAATTTTACACAATATATATATCCAAATCAAACTGTAATCAGAGGTGCATCATACATAAAATGTTTTTGAAAAAGAAGCATATATGTGGGTAAGTGGGTTTTTTCCATGTGGGGAATCAAAATAAAACAAATTCTCGTGTCCTAGAAGACGTAACATCCTTCCTCTCAAATAGCACTGGACCTTCCAATAGTACTCAATAGTGGGGTCTGAAGTCACTGGAAGAGAAACTAGTGAAGGATGAAATAATTGGTTATAATGAGGGGTAAAGGGGGCATATCCCAAAAGAGCTGGCAATATTTCCCAATAGCCACACAAAATCCAATCAAGGTGCAATTGTAGCCCACAATTTCCACCTGGGTAGATGTCCTAAAATTTGGTCACTAGGTACCTCGGTCAAAGTGCGACATTTAGATTTTCGGCTTAAGAAATGGGTCACGGGCTAGATCCCGTCCAAGAGGTGGGTGCCTCAAGGGGGGATGCATAGAACAACCGAACCTCAGCCTTCAACCCTTCACAGGTATCTCCCTGCCTTATGGTGTTAGGAACACTTGACTTGGAGAATTTTCAGTTCCCTATTTGACAACTTCTATGGTTTTGACAATGTGAGAACCAGATAACGAGGAGTTATTTGGATGCCTATTCCCGAAATCCTACCTAAACTAAAAAAATTCTTTTGGCACTTCCTGTGGAGGAAAACTTAGTGAGTTTTTAGAAATATTTTAGATGTAGTTGTTTTGGTAGGTTGGGGGTGTAAACCAACCTCGTTGATTACAATGGGAGTGGATAGTTTCGTCAAGAAAAGGGTGGGGTGTTTTCAGAATCCCTTTGGAGGAAACTTACTTTGACCTCCATATTTCAAGAAGAAGCTATGTGAGTGATAAGTGACTTTTGTGTGTGAGTGAAAGTGTGCCAATTTTTAGTGAATTGGATGTCACCTTGCTGGATGTGGACTTCGCTTGGTCCTTACAAGTGTTTGATTACTTAATTAACTAAGTGCCTTTGGTACAACCTTACGTAATTCAAAAGTCCCTAGGAAACTAGCATATGGACATGTGGGTCCATTACTATCCCTTTAACTCCCTATTGTGATGTAATCTAAGAAAATCTTTAAAAATATACTAGATTGATCATGTGGGCATGTATGGGCCCGTTACAAAACCTTTAAACTTCCCTAGTGATTTGATCTAAGAAAGCAAATTTCAACACTATCCTATCTTTGTAGCATGTGGGAATGTATGGGCCCGTTACAATATTAAGATGTGTTTGAAAAAGTAAACTAAGAGGAGTCCAAAGAAGGGTTGTTGTCCTCTCCTAAAGGTTTTAATGTTCTTAAGGGAGATGAAATCGTTTCACAATCTTTTTCTGATTCTCAAGATCGCTTGGAGGCGCGAGAGAAGAGCATACTAAGCGATTGTTATTCAACTTCTAGTCCCAATGCAAGTTAAATGTGATTAAAAATGATTGCCAACTTATCTTGTGAGTCAAAACAAGCCATCCATGTGGCGAAAAATGAAAGAAAATAAGGGAAATTGATTTTAACCTCCTAAGTGCCTATGTGTTTGACTAACCCCTTTATATGATGAGGGGACTAAGTGTGGTGCATATTTAAAACATGTTTGAAATCATTTTTAAGAAGGAAAATGGCCTTCCCCACATCTCAACAACTTTACAATGTGAATTTTTGCACAGATGCATGGGTCTCAGTGGAGACAGAGGCACACAGAGCGCATGTGAGAAAACAGAGAAAAGTCAACAAGCGCACGTGCACAAAACATAACTGTGACTTAGGTGCATATGCACATGATGCACATCTGTGGGCCTAAAAACCCGTGCATATATGACACACGACTGAGAATGAAAAATATGGATGGATTTCTCTCAATTCAACTTGGAATTGGCTGATTGGCAGGTCGACATAGGCCGGTTAGTGTACCTGCAAGTTAAACAAACTAAAAGAAGAGTAAGAAAAACCCAAATGGGGTAGGAAATTGATACCTTTCCCCGGTGGAGTCGCCAATCTGTTGCGCCTCTTTCGTCACCTTAGTGAGGAAAATAGAGGTGCTTGCAAGCTCAGTTGGGTCTACTGAGCAGGACAACTGCAAGGAAAAGAGTTAGGAAAAGAAATAGAAAACAACAACTAAGAATTAAACTAAGAAATGAAATAACAACTAAATTTATGAGCATAGGGACATAGAGACAAAAATAACAATGAGACCCATGTCACCGATGATAAGGTTGATATTAGTGAAAGAATACACCAAGAAGCAAGGGGACTATGAGTCCCTTCTTCCTCCAAGGGAGGGCTCTTGGACCCCCACAAGCAAGCTCTTCTTACAACAAATAAAAATGAAAAATGGTGAAATAACTCTTTGCTAATCCACTCAAGGGGTGAGATGGATTGCCCAATGCAATGGTGCAAATATACTCTTGGCAAGGATAGATTCCTCAAGAGAATAATGGAAGCATAACTTTGCTTTGAATTCCTTGAAAAATGAAGTGTATCCATGGCCTTTTTATAGCATTCCTTTGAGATATTGTTCAACTGGTTTGTAGTGTGTAAAGAGGCTAATTAGGGCATATCTAGGTCTTTGACCATCCATCCAGTCAAATCCAGTCCAGATTTGAGTGTCAAATTGGCTTGGGAGCTGAACCAGAAGTGGGTGGGAGGCCGACCACTCTCATAAATGCACCATTTCTTAGGTGCGTGGATTTTTGCGATAACAGTCGTGCATCGTGTGCATGTGCACGATTTCTGCGTTCCTGTTCCATGCATGTGCGCGCGTGCCCAGTGTCTTCATAACGCCCTTCAATTTTTCACTAATTTGTATAGTTTTTGACCCTTTATGAATGCTTTGGTGTTAATTCAGGTCCATGGATGACTTCATCACTATTTGACGATGCTGAGTTCTTGTAACCATGTGCGGATGAAATTTCAGTGATAACAGATTTGTAGTGTGTAAAGAGGCTAATTAGGGCATTTCGAGGTCTTTAACCAGCCATCCAGTTGAATCCAGTCCATATTTGAGTGTCAAATCGGCTTGGGAGATGAACCAGAAGTGGGTGGGAGGCCGACCACTCTCATAAATGTGTCGTTTCTCAGGTGCATGGTTTTTTTCGATAACAGTCACACATCCTGCGCATGTGCGCGATTTCTACGTTCCTGTTCCGCGCATGTGCATGGGCGCCCAATGTCTTCATAGCGCCCTTCAATTTTTCACTACTTTGTATAGTTTTTGACCCTTTATGAATGATTTGGTGTTAATTCAGGTCCATGGATGAATTCATCACTGTTTGACAATGCCGAGTTCTTGTAACCATGTGCAGACAAAATTTTAGTGATAACAATGCCTCTTCGAATACCTTCTATCTCACAATCTGTAATGCTTGGTCTACTGAAGGATATTCACTTTCAAATAAAAAGGTGGTTACAAAATTCTGAGTCATACCTTCCCAATCTGCAGTGATGAAGCGCAACTCCGCTTGAAGATACCAGTTGATAGGGGTTGTGTCCAGTGTGTTAATGAATCTGTACACCCATTGTTCTTAAGGAATGTCACTCCAAGCCTCTTCGCATCTTTGCACATGGTCCTTTAGGAAACTTTGACCGGTATACCTTACTTTGCAACTTACTGCTTGTGCTGAGAACCACACTGTCATCAAGGTTCGACATTGTGTCCAGTCTGTGATATTTCTTTTATGCGTCCCCCACAATCTTGATGGTGTAGCTTTTAGGGCCTCATTCATTGCCAACAACCTCTCTTGTGTAGGTACATTTGTTTCAAAATCTGATAGGAATGTTTCTAATGGGTTCAACCCATCAAATGTGGGTAAGTTATTCACTGTTGTGCCGATCCAATGAACCTATCTGGTTAATCTAGCACATCTTCTGGTAGATACTTCATACATCTGATTTTTCCAGTTCTCCAACACTTCTTTTGAATCTGATGAACACGCACTATCACTTTTTCATCTCAGATTTCCATTGGCTATAGGGTTAATATAATCCTGTTGTCTGGCTGTTAGTTTGTAAATATTTTCCAGTTCATATGCGTGGTCTTCTTCTTGGATGGGCTCTGTGTATCGCTGACCCTCATATGGATCTAAGGGTGCAATGACCCTAAGGCCATCCCTTTCAAAGGTCATACACCTTTTCTTTAAATCAACAACAGTGGAATTGTTGAAGGTCCAATCAATTCCTAACAAAGCAGGGTAAGGGAAACTGTCATCACCAATTTCAATTACTTCAAAATTTGCAAATGATCTTACTCTGTCGATGTCCACATGGACATGCTCTAGTCGTCCAAATGGGATGAAATATTGCTAGTTAGCCATCCTAAGTCTTATAGGGGAATATATTAACTTCATTTTTCCCATCAGTGCCCAAGTTTGCTTCGTCATGACATTGACCTCCGACCCTAAGTCAAGGACCACATAGTCTATGTCATATTATCCTATTTGAGAATTCAAGTGTAATTCTTTATTTGTCCTTCTCTTTTTACCAATTTGGTGTATTGTCTTTCTTAGTAAGGGGTCTATCCTTCCTAGCTCATATTGTTTGATTAAATTCTACAAGAGTTGCTTTTATCTTGAATTAAATTAACACAAGTGCATAGAAATTCCATGAGTTTGCTTACCTCTTTTCCTTCTTTGGGTGAAGCAAAGTGATCGAATGCCTGAGGCATTCCATATTCTCTTATTTCTGGTTGTGTTTTTGAGGATGAACGTTGATCTTCTTTGAAATCTTGCCTTGCTTCCTCAAAGATCTGCCTTTCTTTCTTTGCATCAAAGGTCTGGGTATTCTCTGTAGCTTTCCTGATACCTGAGTCCTCTGTGCTCTTTCGTTGGGTCATTCTATCCTCTCTTGTAGCAGTGCCTCCTCGAGTAATAACAATGACTCTAAGGTATGCTCTGCGAGGTTCAACATATATTAGTTTCACTTATGGGTTATATTGAGGTCCTCGTCTTTCCTGAAGCTTAGCTAGAAGCACAGGGTAGTCCTCAATGACATTCTCGAAGGAGTTGCAATAACTGCAAGTGGTACAAGGGTTCTGACAATCCCTTGCTAGATGTATTGGCTGTGTACAATTATAACATATTATTTGTCATCGGCCTCGACCCATACCTCCTCCTCCTCATGCTTGTCCTCTGAATCCACCGCGAGGGTTGAAGTTTCCTCTTCCCAGGGAGTTATACTGTGCATTGTTTCCTTCTTGATGTACTTCACCTTGGATCTTGTATATGTCTCTTGATCTTTCATGCATGAGATCATAAGATATACAATCTCTATCATTGTGCCCTACTATTTTGTAGAATGTGCAATACAAGTTCATGGGTGTCTGAACGTACTTCTACATGTAATAGCACTCACCAGGGCGATGTCGATTTTTGCATACTTCGCACTAGGGTAATGTGACTTGCTTCAAAGGGTTTAGATATCCAGAAGCCAAGTATTCATGGAATAGGGGACAATGCTCCTTGTCATGGGATTTTGATTTGCATTTGATACACAAGATGTCTTCCCTTTTATCTTTTCCCTTATCCTTTTTCATGTCCTCAACCTGCAAAGACAAACTAGTTAATTGACTCATGATCTGGCTCATACCTGAGCTAGATTCTCCCATAGGGGATGATTCAAGATTCATGGTGATCTCTAATGCTTCTGCATGTGAAGAAATATTCTGCTACATTAGGGGAACTCTGATATGTGGTAAAAGAGCAACGATGAACCATTCTTTGTTCTTCTCTTCCGGGATCTTGAAAGTCAGTCGACCTATTAGGGTCGTGATTCTCTGGTAGAACTCCCAAACAGGTTCGACTACCTTCTTCTTGATCTCCTTTGGCTCTGTAATACATTGTGAATCCAACTTAGGTTTTTTAAACTCTGCAATCAATGCGTTCTTAATCTCACTTAGTGGATTAGGCTGCGCAAGTCCTTGGACAAGCTTCATGTACCAGCTCAACGCGTAGTCTCTTAGTGTAGTGCTAAACTGGTTTCTTTTAATAGCTTCATCGGTAATATTTTTAATGCTCCATATGGAATCACACAAGAACTAGTGTTTATCAAGATCTTTAGATCCATCTCCTCTAAATATAGGGAGCCTCATCTCATCTGCCATGAAGTTTCCTAGGTTTTCTGTCTGAGTGGATGATGAACTACTAGTAAAAGTGCTCCGCGGACTCTGGTGATTTAGAATATTCCGATTACTTAGCGTTTTTGAAACAACAAAAGGATTGATATTACTTACTTCAGTATCCTGTGCAGTTTCTGAGGTTTCTGGCTCGTTTTGGAAAATTTCTTCAACTGCTTCTTCCTCTGCCTCAGTGGGTTCTGAACATTCTTCATCTATCAGATCTGCCTCTTCTCCACTGTAGAAACCCTCTTCCCTGTAGTTTTTATTAAATAGGTTCTCAAGGTGAACCCCTCTGAATACTCTTCCACTGTGTGTATGTCCAACTTCTGTGTCGCTGTCGCTATCCAAATTCTTGAACATTAGCCTTTTCAAATCCACCCAATCTACTGTACCTTTAAGATGTTCTTTTCAAGCAACACCATATTGATTCTCAACTTCAGAAAGTGAAATTTTTTTCCTCTGGGTCCTTTGAAAAAGTATCTCTCGGCTTGGCTATATGATTCTACCTTGTCAACAAAAAATTCGATAATATACCCTCCAATGGTACTATCGAACTAGTGATCTATAGCTTAGGATATAGTGCTATCGACTCTTTTAACCTTTTGGATCAACGTTGGAGTCCAAACCACAGGAGATCTAGGTATTATCTCAGACTGGGTATCAACTAACCTAGCCAACCACTCAAACAACTCCTGGTGGATTCCTCCAAAGAAGATCTTGTGAATGTTGGTGAAGATGTATCTTTGTAGCCAATATTCAGTACTCAACTTAGGTTTCTTGTTATGGGCTTCAACGAAGTCCCTCTCAGATCTTCTATCCACTTTTGAATCTCTGTCTTCGATGGGAACCACCTTGAAATTCCCTCACGAAGATTTCTGTCCCAACAACAAAACCATTTGTTGGCATAGGGGCAGACCCAGGGTTCAACTCCAAGAGTGCACCAACTAGCCCTAGCTACTGGCCCTTTCAACAACACTTGTGAAGTAGATGCAGTCTCACACGAAGCAGCTATGAGGGGGTTGCAGGACATAGATGTCTAAAACCAAGGGAATATCAAGTGGATCTCATAAACATCATCATAATCATCATATATCAGTTTCCTCCTTTTATCTATTCTGCACAGTTATAGATATACTCTAACACAGTATGCAATAACAAAATAACAATGACAGAGATCATGGCATCAATCACACACATAATACTAGATATACGTGGTTCACCCTCTCTCTAGGGCTACATCCACAGAACTGTGATTATGATTTATTAAGGTAAAGCATACAGTTCTTATCTACGCTCTTAGCTAGCAGATCTTCTTTCTTCTCTCCTCTTCTCTCCCCTTCCTATGTACCCAGCTGTAGGACTTGACCTTTGCACCCAGCTGAAGATCTTACAATACCAGAAGGCTCTCTCACTCAACACTTCTCTCTCACAATACAATAATCTCTCACCACAACAATAGAGCTAGATTAACAATAATATTGTACCAACCCAACCCAGGTCCTCTTGACCTTTATTTATACATTACAATATCTCATCGATAGCCTTAGGTCAAAACCTAGGTGCCAAAACCCTAAATACCAAAAACCCTAGGTGTCTAAAACCCTAGGTTAACTTGATTCACTTTTTCTGGGCTTCGCTAGGCTGTCTTTCCTTCCTTCTAGCGTGGTACTCCAAGGCATCCAACGGTGGATTTCTCTGCTTGCTGAGTTTTCCTTGATCCCTCTTCCTTACTGATCTGTCAACCTTGATCTTTTCATCCAACAACTTGATTTTCCATACTTTTCTCCATCTTCTCTGCTCTTTTCCTCACTTCGACCCCAGTGATAGTGACTGTGTCTCCCACGGAGTTCGCTTTTTACCTTTTCTTCATTGTTCTTCATTTCCTTCCATAACCAAGGGCCAACAGACCCCCAACACTCAATTTGGATACTCTAGGAAGAAGTTATGATTGTTTTACCTGGAACACCTTCTTGAGACTAGTCAATAGGACTAGTCAGATACCCTATCTTACACAAGGTGTATCTACAAATTTAAGATGACCCAGAAGCTAAAATTTTTACAACATATACCTTACTAATTTCTGTAAATATCCTATGGAGTTCAAGGTCTAAAACGTTACAAAAAGTTTTTATAGCAAAAATTCCGCAATGACTTAGTTCATGATGATTCCAAAACCCTATCTTGTACAGGCTGTATCTCCGAAAGTTTAAGGCCTCAGGAGCTGACTATTTAACCCAATGTACCTTGATCCATATACTAAATATCCTCCAAGCCGTTCCTTCTGAAACATTGTATAAAAAAAGTTATAGCGAATATGCCAAGGTGTCTCAGATGTAGTAGCAAAACTCAAAGACCTTGAGCTATGATACCATATGTTAAGAACCAAATGTTAATATAGCATAGAAAAACCTCAGAAAAAGTACTCAATGCCTTGAAAAAGAGATAATTTCAGATAATAAGCCTCTTCGAGGGGGAAACCTCCTTTTACCCCACTTAAATGTTCA
>JZKD02S1626136.1:134948-145563 GCA_000966675.3 Picea glauca
TCAATTGGCTTAAAGAGGTGATAAAAAAGATTTTTTGATATTTTGGAAAGAAAATGAAATGGTAAGGTAAAGGTGAGATTTCCTAAAAGACTTGTTCTGAAGGGCTATCAAAGAACACCAAGATAACCTCATAAGATACAACAACATCTTCTGAACTAATAAATAAAAGAACATTTCCATGGTTAATCGTTTACGAAAGAATAAGATGAAATAAACAAGTCACTCAAACTAAAGCACCCTCGAAAAACATTTTCAAGAGTCGGTTTTGATTTTTTGACCTCTGTTTTTCAGTTTATAGATCTCCATCTGTCACCCTTTTCTATTTTCTGGTTTGCCTTTGAAAAGCCAACATCTTCCTGGTTTAGCATACATAGGGAGAAGATATTATGTTTTAACCTCTAGAGCTTCAAAGCATATTGTGAAAAGTATGCTACTCTTCACAACTCCTCGGTCCCTTACTAAACAAAGTGATGCTTAAGTGATCCTACCTTTTCTAGGTTTTTCAACAGTTTCGGAAGATTGAGGCTTGCTCAAATAGGAAACTCCAAAAATTAATTTTTCCCTTTCTCCTTGCGAACGAAGGTGTTGTGAAAGTTAAGGAAAGGTTGGTACTGAGTAACCAAAGTAAGTTGACAGACCTATAATGCAAAATATTACACAGATATCAGCCCTCATATAAACTGATTGCCCCCATCTTCACGCTCTAAAAAAGCAAGTTATAAGACAGGTGGTGAAAGGAAATTCAGAAATGATTTCCCCCATCTAGTCCAAAAGATGATGAAAGGAAATTCATAAATGATTGCCATCATCTCAGCATTTAAATGCATAAATATATTCCGAAGTGGTGAAAGGAAATTCAGTAAAAAGGGCCAGATAACTTCACCGGGGTATTGAACAGGCTCACTGGCTGTGAAGCAATATCTGAGATATATGTAAGGCTGTTATACATGAATATCACTCTATTCTGGTAACCGATTCTTTTTAAAACCTGATCTACATCCCAAGTTCAGACAGGGCTTCCTGATTAAAAACATATAATTTTCTTCTTTTGATGCAAGCCGATAGCCACAAGATCTATTGGGTCTCCTAGAACTGTTTTGATTGTCTTAATGCAGGCCTAAATTCAGTAACAAGAAGGAGAAAGTCGTGAAGGGGAATACAACTGAGTTTTGAACATCTTTTCAAAAGTAAAAGACGAAGTCCTTTTCCCTTTCGGTATCCTGTTCTAGGGAACATTTTCACTGGATTAAAGCCATTGATTCCATTTACCCAATATAGGCACGTAGTCTACTGTTCTTCCCATCTTGCAGGAAAACATGATCCCTAGTTGGAGCCTATGTTGGAAAGTCGGTTTAAAATTTCATATCTTAATACTTGAAGTCGAAAGCCGGTTTTCATATTTTCCTTTATTTTTTCCCCAGATCTCAGAAGTCTCATCACACAAACAACGATGGTTATCATACTCTTAAGGTAAGATTTTTTTTTTTATTGTTTAAACGAGTCTCTCCTTTTTACCTCGGGATGTCACATGTCGGGAGTTATAGATGACATAGTTTACAAGTCCCGAGGGGTGTAACGACGAACTAGTTTTAAAAAGTTTACCGAGATCATTACCGAGAGTAAAAATACTCTAAACCACAGTTAAGCATCATCGGGATTTCGTGTCTCGGCGTTTGCTAGCTCCAAAAGTCTTACCGTCATAACCCCGATAGCCGAAACCGTGAGATTCTTGTTTTAGTAATCTGGGTTAATGTTAAAGGTAAAAATTTTAGCCGCGGTTAAGCTCTGTCGGGAATTCGCAACTCGATGTGTTTTCCCTCAAAAGTTATACCTTCAAATCCCCGAGACGTGAAGTCGCGATATAAATATAAACATAATTAATTAAGCACTTAATCCGGTTTTATCCTCCAATTTAATCAAATCATATCATTGCGATCTCACGATTTTGCAACTCAGCATACAAGCCTCCCGGAAATTATACCTTTGAAGCCCCGAGTCGCGAAGTTGCGATATAAATAACAACGTAATTAATTAAATGCCAAATCATGGTTACGTTTTTTATTAACCAAAGGTAATTATTGCAAGCTCAGGTTTTAGAGTTGTAAAGGGTTAAAGTGGAAACTACCGATGAGGCGAATGCCGAAAGATTAATTAACATTTAAAAAAAATCCTGATTAATTAAGCTAAGCCAACATTTTCATTATTTTAATATATGCACAGTCTCCGAGGTGATTTTAAACTTTCTTTGTGCCAACTTGCATAAAAAACTGCCAGAATTTATGACATTAATTAGAAATGAGGTGAATTGACAAGTAAGGGTTTGGTTTTTATTGCTAAATTTATATTTAAGAACGATTTGACCGTTCTGTCCCCGAGGGCGACCTAGTTTTAAATAGTCGAAGACATGGATTTTTTATTTGTTGTCTCAAATTTCATTTCTATTCTACACAGAGCCAACTTTTCACGAGCGAACTAATTTCTGTATGTATACATATTTTTATCGCAGGAGAGTTAAAGTAGAATCCCCCGCCATGGCCCCGCGAAAAGCGTCTAAAGCCACTATTGAGGTTTGAGGACAAGGTTCAGACAATGTTTCTGATACTTCACCTCGAAGTGTCGACTCTGTCAGGACCTGGTCATATATTTCTAAGGTTCTACAGTCTGAATTGGTAGATGTTTTGGATGATTCCAGTGAAAATGAAAAATACGACTTGATCACCAAGTATAATATCGTCATCCAGGCTCAAATGCATAAAGTAGCAACTAGGCCACATCTGCTCCCTTACTATGATATGATTCGATGGGCATTAGACCATGTAGATATACCAACCAGAAACATTGCCAACAAGAAGAGGGTGACCATTGGGACTTTTAGACCTGAACAATTGCAAGCTATGTATAAGTTGCCAGCCGTGTCAGACTTTGTTTACAATGCTGAATTCTCAGAGAATTTTAAACAGAAGGAATGTGTGCAATACGACAAGGCTATGTCTGGTTTAATCAAAGATTGGGTTTCACACCCTGCGAAGTTAAGGGTGGACAATAATGGTATATATTCAATAGATTCTCTGGAACCACAGTTCAAATATATCACTATGATGACCTACAGATTATATGGGAGAGAGGACACCACACATTTTTTCCTTCAGTGGGTGCCTCTAATTCACATAGTCTCTGAAGGCTATTCCTTCGACTGGGCTAAACTATTGTTTGATAGTTTGAATAGTTGAGTTACAGAGTATCGAGCGTAGAAGGAGAGCGGAAAGATTGCTTCATTCTTTGTGTCCGCGTATATCGGGGATGCCGTGTGTTTTTTGACACCTTTTCCCTTGATGAGTTGGAGCCGGACTCCATCGGAGACTGAGCCCATCCACGTCTACCATTCAAAGTTGTGGGAAGACAAGCCTCAGATTTTGTGTATGAAATCTTTAACTGGGTGATGGTACCACTGCATGTCACTATATTCGGCCACCCGCCACCTAGGATCTCAGACAGTATCACGGTAAATCTGAGAAGTATAGCCGACTGGTACATTGAAACATAATTTTCATATCTCAGGGTTTTCAACGCTTTTGTTCCTCCGAATGCCTTGCCTTTATTCATACCCGATAGGCTAGCTTGTCGTGATATTGGTAGACAAACCGTAATCGGTGGCGTAAGAAAGGAGCTTAAGGGATATTCTAAGAAGGTATGGCCACCTTTTCCTATTCATTAAGTTTCTATTCTTTATTAGATTTTGGGCATGCTAAAGCTAAGGCAACAACCCTGGAGGACCTGAAATTGGTTCATGTCGAATTCAAAAAGCACAATCCACGGAGGGTCGTAAGTAATCACTTAGCCAGTTACAGGCTTAAAAGGTTCGAACATGAAAATTCACCCTCGGATGACATTTTTCGAGGCACAAGATCTTATGTCGAGGTTTTGGCTTGGATACAAGCCCTGGCACCCGAAGAGAGGGCCGATCTTTTAAAATTCCAAGAACATTGATGAAGTTGTTTTCCCCCAGTATTGCGGGGTGAGAATCTAATAATAGTAGAGGTGCAGCAAAGAGAATCCAAAGGCTCCAAAGATACAACACCCAGACAAGAAAAACACCAGGACAGAGGAGAGAAAACTAGGAGTCCGAAACTAGAAATGAAAACTCTCGATCTGTTGAAAAAGAAGATTCCAGTTACCACTTCAGGTCAGTTAGCTAAGAAAATCGGAGATCCCATCTCCTCCATTACTCCCTTACAGTCAACTCAAGGGAACATAGACGCAGGGTGGATTTTCAATGAAGAATTGAGACCTATAAGGATGGAAGAGCTTCCACCAAATGAGTTTTTTTTTTGATAAAAAGAGAAAAGTTGTGGTAAAAAGAGAATTCTATCAAGAAGAGGGATCAACGACCAAGAAGTTCAAGGTATTGACCTATGGGAAAGATACGAAGAAGGAAGAATTCACAACAGAAATAGCCGGAACATTAGGGGCGTGTTCTACGACAAACCAATTTTCAATGGGGGTTTTGAAAAATTAGCTGAAGCGAAAAAATCGCCTCATCAAAACCTTAGAAGCTAAACTAGCCACAACAGAAGAAACTGATAAAGACCAGGCAAACACAGGAATAGAACAAGCAAGGATGGCCGATAAAAAGGAAATTGAGCTGCTCAAAGCTAAGCTCGAACAAGCAGAGCTGGTAGCTTAGAACAGTCAAATATAGGTAGGCCAATAAAAAGACTTGATAGGGCAGCTACAGGTTATATTAGAGTTAGCCAAAAGTGAAGTTATAAATATCGGGATATTCTAGTCTTAGGCTATGGAGATTCGGAGCAGGGTTTCTGCAGCCCAACGAAGTTTACTTGCCAAGGTAGAGACGATTCAGGACAATTGTCTTCTTATTGATCAAGTATTAGAAAACTTATCTGTCAGAGAGAGAGAAGCTGGAGAAGCTCGGGTTGCATTTCAAGAGGCTGTAATAGCTACAACAAACAGGGAATCGGGAAAAAGTTCTAAGTTTTCCATTTCGGAACAGACCCGAGGTAATATTTTGTTGAAAGAATGGGAATGCAACATATCAGAAGGAAAATTGCAAGCCAAGAAGGTAAGGAAATCCTATGAAGAGGCTTTCGGTTCTATAGATGGAAATCTGTTAGGCATTGATAGTGAGAGTAATGCTGAGATGCTGAGCCAAATGAATATGGCGAAACTCTCACTTGATATAAATGAGAAAGAAGAAAGAGATTCGACCGAAGTCTCACAAGTAACTCTGGCAGACATAGTTCAAATAGATAAATGGATTATTAAATCAAGTGTGCAATTGTGTGCTATTGACACCCTAGATCGACATATGGAAGAAAGGTTGCCGCAATTAGTCAGAGATTGTTACATTTTTGAGGCCAATTGTCAAGCGGAACCTTCAAGGTTGATATCTCAGCTGGTGGAAAAATGTGTCACTTGTATCGAGCATGCGAGAGGGTAGGCTTCTGGTACCAAATAAAGACATAGGATAAAGAAATGAAACGATTGATCTCCTTCTCATTGTAACTGAAAATCTTGGAACGATTAGGATTCCATCATATGTAAATTTGTATAAATATACAATAGAAGGAAGAAAAAAGGCCTGGACCTTTTTGGGTCTATTGTAATAGAGTTTTTTTTTTTTTTCTCGAGAGTTAATACAAAGCAAATCCGAAGATTCTCGATTCCATCATGACTGTGTTATGGGTTTGTTTCCTTGTATTTCATATCTAATTTCATTTCATATATGTATCTAATGAATGTTTTGCTATAATTTAGTACAACTTCTACTATAGTGAATTAATTTTAGTTTTCTATATTGTTTACTATTTTTCCTCTGTACTGGCTATTAGCAGGTATAAGATCAGTGAACACTTTAGATTTCTATACATATTTTATTCTTCACCTGGTTATTTCTTTATCTTTTTTCTTCTTCTGTTTAGTGAGATTCTCCCTTGATAGGAGCCTTACATTATAGACAACTTAATGTTTTTCTTACACCTCATACACATTTATTAAAATATAACTCAGTTATGGGAAAGGGCCTTTGGTTTTCATCCTGTTTTCACCATCGGAGCTATAACTCTTCTTTATACGACGGAAATCGAGACAACATCTATTTTTTTTTTTTGATATTTTCTTATCATTCTGTTTCTCTATGACTGTCCCTGTGACAAGACAACCTAATATTGAACTCGGACTATCAAATCAAACACATATTTCCTTGAATATTTTTCATACTATTCTTAAAACAACCACTACCCAGGTAGAACTGGAACGTTCGTGGGCAACGATTGAAAGGGACATAAACATCTAGGAACATTTGGATGCTAGACAACAACCTAGAAATCAACCCTAGTTTCCCTTGCCGAAGGTTGACATTTCTTCCTTCTCTACCCCTTACTCACTTTCAGATGCCTAGACACTATAATTCTAAGCCTTAATTACAGACTGTGGAACAACACCAACAACTAACATTCAAGCGCTATGAAATCATCAAGCTTGGAAGCACTATGAAATCCCCCTTGCTGCGAAACTCTATCATTGCAAAATTTTATGCGAAAATTCCAAAACATTGCAAAACTAAAATATCAAGCTTATAAAGTAGGCACACAAATTATAGGTTGCTAACCAGACCAATGCATGTACCTCATGCATATAATACCATACATCAAGTGTTGGATTACTAAGAGGGGGAGGGGTGGATTAGTAATAGAGCAATTTTAATCCTTTTTAACCATATAATCCAAGTGTTATATCAATGTAACATTATCATCCAATAACTGCAGAGTAAATAAGAAATGAACAAATGAACAATCATACACATACACAATACACTAGTGTTTTACGTGGAAACCCAAAGCGAGAGAAAACCACAAAAATGTTTTTTCTTATATGTCTTGAAGAATTACAATCATTGGAAGCACCAACTTCCTTTGTTTTCCAGTTGCGACTGGAAGGAGGCTCCAACCCCCTTGTTTCTCAGGCTACAACTTGAGGGAAGCTCCAAATCCCCTATTCTTTGGCTACAACCAGAAAGAGTCTATAACCCCCTATGTTCTTTGGCTACAATCGAAAGGTGGCTACAATCACTTGTCCTTGTCCCATCCAACCACCCTGAAGTAGAAGTAGAATGATGGAACCACTTTCACACTATCACTGTGAGATATACCACTGTAAACATGTACCAATAAACCTGAACCATGCATCAACCATGTATCAATCTGTATCTCAACCTGTAATCAACCTGTACCATAAACAAGTGCATCAACCATGCACCAATCCGTACCATAAACAAGTGCATCCAACCATATACCAAGTATGTACCAATCATGTGTCAACTACTCATCAAAATGTACCAACATCATCAACTATACACCTCATGTATGTGCGAACTCATCAACTACTTGTCTCAACCATGTACCCAACATGTACCTTAACCAAAATCCCTCACCAATTTCATCATGAAAACATGATTTGTAACTCTGTAATAGACCTGGTGTATATGATCACATACCTGTAAACCTTCCTTAACTTTCACAACAAGAGACTATCATTTTCATCAACCTTTTTTTTAGTCTCACATGACTAGTTTGGGATTAGTCAACAATCCTAACTTGAAATAATCATAACTATGTACCTGTAATGAATAAATATCTAAAAATAGTACACAATGTTTTTCAGTTTGTTTTATGCAATTTCTCTAGGTGGCACTACTTGGAACCTCTCAGAAAATGAGTTATAGAAAAAATGGCATACCTTGCTGAATTCTGGCTTATTCTAGAGAGAAAACTTGTAGAGCGTTCCCCACACATAATATTTGTTGAATGGATCTGAAAATGTTACATAGAATACTACAAAATATAATCTAACCAAAACATTTGGTCTTACTAAATTTGGATATGTTATGAAGAATTTATGACGTTTTTACCCAAAACGCCTGTTTTAGACTAGTTTCAGGACTAGCCACAAACCCTATTTTCCACAGAGTGTAACTCGAAAAATACAATGCCCCACAAGTCTAAGTTTTTACCACAGATATTTGAATATGTTTCTTCAATGGCCTATCAATTTCACGGTCTAAATCATTCTAGAAAGAAAGTTATTGGGAAACTGGTGAGATGACCTGTAAATAACATACCTTAGAAAGCATCATCAAAAGAATTTATCCTCCCTTGAATTCTGGCCTTCTTTTCTTCACCTTCCCTCCAAAATTCGGCTTAGATATACTTTGGTTACATCAATCACCTATAGATATTCAATATTCTCAAGTGTGATATGAAATGAGAGAGCCTTGCCTCTTATTTATACTCTCCAAGTAGCTTCCTTAAAAACATCTTCTAGGTCACTTAACCCACTTCTAGGCCACTTAACCTATTTCTAGGTCACTTAACCCATTTCTAGGTCACTCAACCCATTTCTAGGCCACTCAACTTATTTCTAGGTCACTTAACCCATTTCTAGGTCACTTAACCTATTTTCCTCATTTTTAGGGTTAACCACTTTCCATAATTAGAAAGTTCTCCATTTCTTAATCATTTAAATATTCCTCCTTGACTTTGTCACCTCACTTTATAATCTTCTTTGATTTTGTCACTTCACTTTATTATTTAAATAATCCTCCTTGACTTTGACACTTTTCTTTACCATTCAAATAATAATTTCTTCTTTGCAAGCTCTTTGACTTCTTTGACCTTTTGGGGTTTCAAGCCTACATATGAGGGTCCTCCAACTTCATAAGGCTACAACTCTCAAATCGTGAAGAGTTATGTGATGTTCCACATACCACCAGAAATGACATGACATGTACTATCCATATAGAATAGTATTGCCTGCAAATATATTAAAACTCATACCATTATACATGAAACAACCTTGGTTCCATTACCCAAACCTTTGTGCTACCAAAATTTCTTCAAGGGTTGACATCAATGAAAACCAACCTTAATCAACAATCTCCCCCTTTGGCATTGATGGAAACACTCTGATGCAATACTAAAATCATATCACTCATGCTCCCCCTATAACCATGCCTCTATCCTTTGTATCTCTGTGACCATTTCTCCCCCTGGAATCATGCCTCTGTCCTTTGCATATGATAAATTTCTCCCCTTTTGTCATCAATGGAAAATGTATCTTTCCATCCGGGGCTGCTCCCCCTAACTGAATTATCTTCTTTATGGTGCTTCCTCATGTACACCTAAGACATATAAGATAAGCATTCAAAAGCATTCATTTTGGAGTAGAAATAACTTCGATTCTCTGGCGAAGATACTCAAAGGTTTCCCATGGAAATGGTTTTGTAAAGATATCTGCCACTTTTTCTTTTGTGCCCACATACTCAACTCTGATGTTATTTTCTGCAACCTGTTCCCGTAGAAAGTGATACTTGATTGGAATGTGCTTCATCTTGGAGTGACTCACCAGGTTCTTTGAGATACTGATGATTCATGTATTATCACAATAGATTGGAATGGGCTCATCATACTCAACCTGTATATCTGTCAAAGTTTTTTTCATCCAAAGAACCTGTGTACAACATGTTGATGCTACAATATACTCTGCCTCAACTGTAGATAGAGATACTAATAATTGTTTCTTTCTTAACCATGATACTAAACACTCACCCAAGTAGAATGCTGCTCCACTGGTGCTTCGTCAGTCATCAATACAACCTGCCCAATCTGCATCTGTGTAGGCAATAAGAGAGTAGATCCTTTCATTTTGGATACCATAATCCAAACTCTTCTGTTCCTTTGAGATATCTGAAAATCCTCTTCATTGCTAACACATGCGATTCCTTTGGTGCTGCTTGCAATCATACCACCTATCCAACTGACTACATTACATCTGGTCTGAATGCTGTCACATATATTAGGCTACCAATCATTGACCTATATTGCCTCTGATCTGTAGACTTTGAATCATCATCTTTGTTTAACTTGCAACTGGTTGACATGGGAGTGATAACTGGTTTGCAATCTTCCATTCCAAACCTCTTTGGCATTTCTTTGAGATGCTTGGTTAGAGAAATAAAAATTCCTTGGTTGCTTTGACATATATAAAGTCCCATAAAGAAGGATAGTTCTCCAAGTAATGAAATTTCAAATTCATTCTGCATATCCTTTGCAAATTTATGGCTTAACCTGTCATCATCACTACCAAAAATAATATCAACATAAACTTCAATTAATAAAATACTATCTTGACTTACCTTGATGTCGAGGTTGTTTTCTGCACTTCCTTTTCTGAACCCTGCCTACTGTAAATATTTATCCAGTCTAGAGTACCATGCTCTAGGACTCTGTTTTAGACTATAATAGGCCTTTTTCAATTTACACACATAATCTGTGTTCTCTGACAACTGAAATCCTTCTGGTTGTTCAATGTAGACTTCTTCTTCAAGTTCCTCATTCATAAAAGTTGATTTTATGTCCATCTGATACACTTTAATATTTTTGGAGCATGCATAAGATAAAATCAATCGGATTGCTTCCATTCTGACAATTGGGGAAAATGTATCTTCAAAGTCGATTCCTTCAACCTGTGCATATCCTTTACATACCAATATGGTTTTGTTCCTTGTAATCTGTGTTGGACACACCTACCACACTTAGAG
>JZKD02S1626136.1:152653-197391 GCA_000966675.3 Picea glauca
ATAAGGGGACCACTTTGGAGTTCATCCATTTGTTTACCTTTGCATCGATTGGTTTCTACTTGGACATATAACATTCTCATCAAGGGAATCATATCAATCAATTACTTGACATCAAACAATGAGATCAATCAAACCAAACCATTTACATCAATGCCATATGATCGAACAATCTCCTAAGTAATCAAACCATTGGCATCAATGACAACATGATCCAACAATCTGTCCATCTTCATTCAATTTATTCTTGTATACCCACTTTGTACCTATCAAATTCTTATCCTTTGGTCTTGGAACCAATTCCCAAGTGTCATTTTTCTCTATTTGATCCAATTCTTCATCCATGTCCTTGTTCCAAAATTCATCTTTGCTGGCCTCTTCAAAATAGGTTGGTTCAATCGTATATGTGAGTGTTAGGTGAGTTTGTTCTAGTGAACGAATTCTTCTTCTAGTCTCAACTTCTGCGACTTTGTTTCCGATAATCTGATCAGAAGGATGATTCTTCTGTACTCATCTTCTAGGTGTTTTTGGAGTTACTTGCTGAACTTTCTCTTCTGTTTCTATCGGATCCTCTTCGTCTTCCCCTTATTTTTCATCTTTTGTTTCTTCTTTGTAAATTTGTTCCATTGATTCATTTTCTTATTCCTTTAATTGTTGTCTACTTGTTTCATCAATTGTTATGTTGATGCTTTCCACCACTTTTTTCAATATCACGTTGTAACACTTGTATGCTTTTTTTGTACTTGAGTAACCAACAAGTACTTCTTTCTCCACACGAGATTCAAACTTTCCCATTCTGCCATCTTCTCTTTTGATGTAGCATTTACTTCCAAAAACCCTAATGTGATTTACATTTGCTGGTCTTCCTTTCCATAACTCGTAAGAAGTTTTGTTAGTGTTTTTTCTAAACATTACTCTGTTTTGAATATGAACTGTTGTATGCACTGCCCGTGTCCAAAAAATATCTGTCAATTTTGATTCCATTAGCATTGTTCGAGCCATTTCATGCACTGTTCTATTCTTTTTTTCAACAACTCCATTCTATTAAGGTGTCCTAGAAACGAAGAATTGTCTTTTTATTCCATGACTGTTGCAGTAGTCCATAAATTCCTTTGAACTGAACTCTCCTCCATTATCGGATCTCAAGCATTTGATTTTTGAATCCATTTCATTTTCAACCATTTCCTTGTAGATCTTGATGTTTTCAAAAACTTATGACTTATTCTTGAGAAGACAAATTGCGGTCATTCTTGTATAATCATCAACTAATAACATAAAGTATTTCTCACCTTTTAAGCCCTTTGTTGTAGTTGGTCTAACTAGTTCAATATGCACAATTTCTAGTGGTCTTGTCGTTGAATATTCCTTTGATTTGAACCTAGTCTTTGTTTTCTTTCCTTGTTGACAATGCTTGCATAAAGTGTTGATTGGTTTCATGATCTGGGACATTTCTCTGACTGCTTCTCTTTTGCTGACTTTGACAAGGTTATCAAAATGTATGTGACCCATTTTTCTATGCCATAGCCAACTTTCATCTTCCTTTCCTAAACAACACTTTTCATTTCCAATTTCACTTAACACATATATGTTGTTTGAAGTTCTCGCAACTGTAGCAATCAATTTCCCTGAACCTTCTTTTCTTATATCACACCTTTTTGAATCGAAAGTAACTTTATGATTTTGGTCACACATTTGACTCACACTTAGAAGATTATGTTTCATATCTACTACTAGTAGAACATTTTCTGCCTTTGTATTCTTGTTCCCAATTCTGACTATGCCTTTTCCAATGATTTTGGCTGAATCATCATTTCCGAAGGAGACTAATCCATCTCTTTCCTTTCGTAATGTAAGAAACCTGTCTCTATCACCTGTCATGTGTTTTGAACACCCACTATCAACATACCAACCACATTTCTTCTGCTTAGCTTGTAGATCAAGTGTGCATTCTTCATTGCTATACTGATCCTGCTTTCTTATCCATGTCCTTTTTTGAGGTTCTGGTCTGCGACTGTTGTTATTCTGTTGCGTTTCTCTAGGAGGGACTTCCATTCTGCAATATTTGGCCATGTGTCCAAAATTGTTACATTTGTAAAATTCCACTTCAGTGCTCAAAGATTCAAACCTGTTGTAACTTCTTCTCTATGTTTCACTAGGCCTTCTTGGATAACCCCTTTGTGTATGAATTTCAAAGTTTTTTTTGTTCCTATTGTTAGCTCTGCAATTCATAGCTTTATGTACAAAATTATTACATGCATAACATAAACCAAAAAAGATAGTTTGATACCTGGGAGTTGAAGATCTTCTAAAAGAAGGTAATCTTATGAATTTTCCTTCTTCCCGAGGCCTATCTGTCGGTTGTTGATTATGAAATCTGAATCTTCTCGGTGGAGGAGTGTCTCTGTAATCTTCCTTGTAGATCTTCTTACCCCCCTTGATTGTTTCTGCAAATCTTTTTGGATATGCTTCTTTTTCTATCATTTTGGAGCTTGATCATTTTTCTGTCTGATTGTATCCAAGTTAGGACTCGCCATGATGAGATTTTTGACTGTTGATAATGCCATCTAAAACTTTTGAGCTGTTTTGCATATTTTTCTTTTGAAGATCCTTTCCTAATGTGACAATCTCTGCTTCCAAATTTCTAATGATCTTGTCCTTTTCTTCTAGCCATTTTTTGAGTGCTTCTTCAATTCTTTTATCTTCTTCTATTTGAACCTTCAAATTTGTGATCATTTGTTCTAGTTCTTGAGTGTCTTATTTCTTGTCTAGTTTTGCTTGTAGTTTCTTCTTTTCTCTCCTGATAACTTCTATGGCACACATTAATTCCTCTCGGTAGTCAACTTATGCCTCTTCAATTTATTCTTCGACTTCTTCATATTCTTCTTCCGAGTCTTCTTTATCAGAGTCTTCTACTTCCATGAATAGAATTCTTTCTGTCTCACTATCAATGACTTCATCTTCATCTGATGATGAGATGTCTTCTTTGGTGCATAATATTTTCTTGAAAAATTTCTTTGTGGTTCTTTTTCCTTTTTATGTTTGTTTGCCTTTTGAGTAACCTTCATCATTTATATTTTTCTTATAAGCACATTTGTTAGAAAAATGACCAATACCATCACAATTAAAACAAATTAAAGGAAGCTTACCTTTATACTTACCGTCGGTTCCCTTGTTCAGTATTTTGACAAAGTTGGCCACTTCTTCATCATCTTCCGAGATGTCACTGCTGCTATGTTCTTCTTTTTGCCTTCCGTTTTGCTTTGAATTTTTGGATGCTTTGAAGGCTGCTTTTTTTATATCTGGATTTTCCTGTTCAGTTCTCATTTCATATGCTGTGAAGATTCCATGTAATTTGTCCATTCTTATTGAGTTTAGATCTGAGCTTTCTTCTAGTGATGATATCCAGGGTCAAATCTCATAGGAAGAGATCTTAGTACTTTTTGATCAATTACAGATTCTTTGATTTCTTCTCCCAATCCTATGATTGCATTTACTGTTTCATCAACTCATAAAAAGTTAGATGCAATATTCTCATCGTCCTTCATCTTAATTTGTTCGAAATGGCCTCTATAAGTTTGAAGCTTTACTGCTTTGACTTTTGAATCTCCTTCATAAATATTTTGAAGTTTGTCCCAAATCTCTTTAGTGGATTTACGATGTGCAACTTTGGTGAATACCGTTTCACTAACACCATTCAGAAGTGCATTTTTAGCTTTCAAATTATTCTGACTGAGTTTCACTACTTTGTCATTTGTTGGCAGAATTGCTGGTGCTGTGTATCCATCTACAATTGATTGCCAAATTTCAAATCCCTGTTCCTATATATATGTTTTCATCCTTATGCTCCAAAATGCATACTTCTGTCCATCGAACCGTGTTATTCCATTTTTATACAAGTTGTTTCTCTCCATGATCTACCTTTTAGTGGTTAAACTGATTTTTGAAGGAACGTGCTCTGATACCAATTGTTGGATTACTGAGGGGGGGGGTGGTGGGTGAATCAATAATAGAACAATTTTAATCCTTTTTAACCATATAATCCAAGTGTTATATCAATTGAGCATTATCATCCAATAACTGCAGAATAAATAAGCAATGAACAAATGAAAAATCATACACATACAAAGTACACCAATGTTTTACATGGAAACCCAAAGCAGGAGAAAACCACAGAATGATTTTTCTTATATGTATTGAAGAATTACATTCATTGGAAGCACCAAATCCCTTTGTTTTCTAGCTGCAATTGGAATGAGGCTCCAACTACCTTGTTTCTCAGGATACAACCTAAGGGAATCTCCAACTCCCCTATTCTTTGGCTACAAATAGAAGGAGGCTACAACCCCCTATGTTCTCTGGCTACAACCGGAAGGTGGCTACAACCACCTGTCCTTGCCTCATCCAAATACCCTGAAGTATAAGTAGAATGATGGAACCATTGTCACACTATCATTGTGAGATATACCATTGTAAACCTGTACCAATAAACCTGAACCATGCATCAACCTGTACCTAAACCTATAATCAACCTGTACCATAAACAAGTGCATCAACAATGAACCAACCTGTACCATAAAAAAGTGCATGAAACCATGTACCAAGTATGTACCAATCATGTTTCAACTACTCATCAACTATGGCTCATCAAAATGTACCAACATCATCAACTATACACCTCATGTATGTGCCAACTCATCAACTACTTGTCTCAACCATGTACCCAACATGTACCTTAACAAAAAGTCCTCATCAATTTCATCATAAAAATATGATTTGTAACTCTGTAATAGACCTGGTGTATATGATCACATACTTGCAAACCTTCCTTAACTTTCACAACAAGATACTAGCATTTTCATCAACCTTTTCTTTAGTCTCACATGACTAGTTTGGGATTAGTCAACAACCCTAACTTGAAATAATCATAACTATGTACCTGTAATGAATAAAGATATGAAAATAGTAAAAAATGTTCTTCAGTTTTTTTTATGCAATTCCTCCAGGTGGCACTACTTGGAACCTCTCAGAAAAAGATTTATAGCAAAAATGGCATACCTTGTTGAATGCTGGCTTATTCTAGAGAGTGACCTTGTAGAGCGTTCCCTGCACGAAATATTTGTTGAATGGATCTGAAAATGTTACAAATAATACTATAGACTGTATAATAACTAACACATTTGGTCTTACTGAATTTGGATATGTTGTGAAGAATTTATAATGTTTTTACCCGAAACACCTGTTTTAGACTAGTTTCAGGACTAACCACAAACCCTATTTTCCACGGAATGTAACTCGAAAAATACAATGACCCACAAGCTAAATATTTTACCATAGATACTTGAATATGTTTCCTCAATGTCCTATAAATTTCACAGTCTGTATCATTTTAGAAAACAAGTTATTGCGAAAATGGTGAGATGACCTATAAATAACATACCTTAGAAAGCATCATCTAAATTTTTTATCCTCCCTTGAATTCGAGACTTATTTTCTTCACTTTCCCTCTGAAATTCAGCTTAGATATCCTTTGTTTACCTCATTCACCTATAGATATTCAATATTCTCAAGTGTGATATGAAATGAGAGAGCCCTGCCTCTTATTTATACTCTCTAAGTAGCTTCCTTAAAAACATCTTCTAGGTCACTTAATCCACTTCTAGGTCACTTAAACTATTTCTAGGTCACTTAACCCATTTCTAGGTCACTCAACCCATTTGTAGGTCACTTAACCTATTTTCCTCATTTTTAGGGTTAACCACTTTCCATAACTAGAAAGTTCTCCATTTCTTAATCATTTAAATATTCCTCCTTGACTTTGTCACCTCACTTTATAATCTTCTTTGATTTTGTCACTTCACTTTATTATTTAAATAATCCTCCTTGACTTTGTCACTTTTCTTTACCATTTAAATAATAATTTCTTCTTTGCAATCTCTTTGACTTCTTTGACTTTTTGGGGCTTCAAGCCTACATATGAGGGTCCTCCAACTTCGTAAGGCCATAACTCTCAAACCGTGAGGAGTTATGTGACGTTTCACATACCACTAGAAATGGCATGGCATGTACTATCTATATAGAATATTATTACCTACAAATATATCAAAACTCATACCATTATACATCAAACAACCTTGGGTCCATTACCCAAACCTTTGTGCTACTGAAATTCGCTATTGGAATTTCTTCAAGGGTTGACATCAATGACAACCAACCTTAATCGACATCAAGTGCTTTCCTCAACCATGAAAAACCATATCAAACATATGAATCACTACAACCATATCATAGACTAAACCATATACAAGAGTGCTCCTTACTCAACCATGTAACCAAGATGTACTCTAACCATGTGCCAATACCAAACATCCCAAGTATGCCTCAAGCATAAACCATATCATAACCGAGCATTTCCTTCAAAACAAGTAGAAAAACATACTAATACTTATGTAACTGACTTGATACACTGAAATGCTGACCTGGAAGTTATCTTCTAATCTCAGGGATCTGGAACAAACATTTTCCAATATTTCATGAGCTTTTCATAGATCCGCGACTTCCTCTTCTACTACCTATGGATATTCTCTCTTTTCTCCATTGCATCCCACACACATTCGTTCTCTTCTTACTTGTAACCTGTAGATACCTCAAAAACTAGGGTTACTCACTTTCGCTGCAAATCTGAGACTTCCACCTTCAATCTTCCTTCGCAACTTCAGACTTGCTACCACAAATTCAACTTCATATTTCGCCAATAGATCAAGATTTCTTCACAAGATAGATAATCAATAGAGATGTGTGTGAATTGTACTTATGAAAGACTCCTTGAGGGGTATTTATACTTTTTCTAGGTAACCTCTTTCCTTAAACTTAGGGGCTTGTTAACTTTATTATTACAACCACTTTACCCTTTCATTTAGACTTGTAACCAACTAGCGGCTTCTTGACCATTGTTCAAGGATTCTAACTTCACAATTCCATAGCTCAACTATGAGGAACTATGTGGCATACCACCTACCACCGAAAATGACATGACAAGGACTATCCATCCATGCGTGAGTTACCTGCATTTACATTGTCCTTCATGACCTTTTTCTTTGATCAAATTTGGGTTCCATAACCATACCTTTGGGTCTACCAGATTTCTTCAAGGGTTGACATCAATGAAAACCAATATTTCAACAATCTCCCCTTTTGGAATTGATGGAAACAATGATGAAATAAGAATGCTCATGCTCCTGCTCATGCTCCCCCTGTGACCATCACTCCCCCTGTAATCATGCCTCTACTCTTTCTCTCCATTTCCATGCTTTTGATTACTCTCTCTCTCCAACTTTGACATCAATGGCAAAGGGTAACTTCCATTTTGGGTCTGCTCCCCCTGTCTAAACGGTCCTTTGGGATGCTCCCTGTATCTGAACCGTCTTTTGGGATACTCCCTCTATCTGAACTGTCTTTTTACTTTGTATGGTGCTTCCTTGTGTAAATTCATGAAATATATGAAAAGAATTAAAAAATCATTTTGGGGAAGAAACTATTCCAATTTTCTATCAAAGATACTCAAAGGCCTCCCTTGGAAGGGGTTTGGTGAATATATATTGAATATGCTCTTTTGTCCCAACATAATCGACCCTGATGTTATTTTCTGCAACCTGTTCTCGTAGAAAGTGAAACTTGATCAGAATGTGTTTTGTCTTAGAGTGCATTATTATATTCTTTGAGAAACTTATGGCACTTGTGTTATAAAAAAATATCGGAATGGGCTCATCATATTCAACCTGTATATACTTCAAAGTTTGTTTCATCCATAGAAACTGAGTACAACATGCTACTGCTGCAATATACTCTGTTTCTTATGTAGACACAGATACTGATGATCGTTTCTTGCTTAACCATGATACCAAACACTCAACAAAGTATAAATATGTCCCACTTGTACTTCTTCTATCATCAATGTTGTCTTCCCAATATGTATCTATGTAGGCAACGAGAGATAAACCATCCCATTTTGGATACCATAATCCAAACTCTTCTGTACCTTTTAGATATCTGAATATCCTCTTCACTTCCATAACATGTGATTCCTTTGGTGTTGCTTGAAACCTTGCAACCTGTCCAACTACCTGCATCACATATGGTCTAGAAGATGTCACATAGAGTAAGCTGCCAAGCATCGATCTGTACAACTTTTGGTCTGCATCTTTAGAATCATCATCCTCACTTAATTTGCAACTGGTGTGCATATGAGTATTGAATAGTTTGTAATCTTCCATTCCAAACCTTTTTAGCATTTCTATGATATACTTGGTCTGAGATATGAAGATACCTTTGTTTCTATGACATATCTGTATTCCAAAAAAGAAATACAACTCTCCAAGTTATGACATCTCGAACTCATTCTGCATGTCTTTGGAAAATTTCTGACTCATCCTGTCATCATTACTTCTAAAAATAATATCATAAACATAAAATTCAATTAACATGATACTATCTTGATTTACCTTTATGTAGATATTGTTGTATGCATTTCCTTTTCTGAGCCCTTGCTGCTATAAGTATATGTCCAGTCTTGAATACCATGCTCTGGGGGACTGTTTGACACCTTATAGTGCTTTCTTCAACCCACAAACAATTTTTATTTTCTGACAGTTGAAATCCTTTTGGTTGCTCGATGTATAATTCTTCTTCTAACTCTCCATTTAGGAAGGATGAATTTATATCCATCTGGTATACTTTGATATTTTTGGAACATGCATAAGCTAGAATCAACCTGATTTCTTCCATACTGGCAACTGGGGCAAAAGTCTCTTCAAATTCTATACCTTCAACTTGGTTGTATCCTTTACATACCAATCCTTCTTTGTTCCTAGTAACATGCCCATCCTTGTTCAATTTGTTTATGAAGACCCACTTTGTACTGATTACATTCTTGTTCTTTGGCCTTAGAACTAGTTCCCAAGTGTCATTATTCTCTATCTAATCTAACTCTTCATCCATGGATTTAATCCAATAATCATTCTTGCCGAATTCTTCAAAACTGCTTGGCTCAATTGTGGATAATAGTGCTAGGTACTGTTGTTCTGGTGAACATATTCTTCTTCGAGTTTCAACTCCCACATCTTTATTTCCAATGATCTATTTTGGTGGATAATTTTTCTGCACTCATCTACTAGGTGTCTTCAGAGGTACCTGAATATCTTGTTGTTCTTGCTTTGCTTTTGACTGCTCTTCTTCTTCTTTTTTCAAATCTTCTTTGTGATCGTGTTCCACCGAATCTTTTCTTCTTTCTTTTATATTTCGTCCATCTGTGTCATCAATCATCACATTTATGCTTTCCACTATTCCCGTTGAGTCTTAAATTGAAACATTTGTATGGTTTTATTTTTCTTGAGTACCCAACCAATATTCCTTTATCAACTCGAGAGTCAAATTTTCCAATCTTTCCATCTTCTCTCTTGATATAAAATTTCTTCCAAACACTCTGAATTGATTCACATTTGCTGGTATTCATTTCCAAATCTCGTAGGGGGTCTTATCACTATTATTTCTGAGCATTCCTATATCCTGGATATGAACTTTTGTATGTACTTCTTGTACCCAAAATACATCTTTCAACTTGGAGTCTTTCAACATGGTTCTGGCCATTTCCTACTGTTATGTTCTTCATTTCAACAACTCCATTTTGCTGAGGTGTCCTAGCTGCTGAGAATTGTCTCTTCATCCCATGTTCACTACAAAAATCTAAGAATTCCTTTGATATAAACTCTCCCCCATTGCCTGACCTCAAACACTTGATTTTTGATTCTGTCTCAGTTTCAACCATTTCCTTGTAAATATTGAAGTGTTCAAATGCCTCTGACTTCTTCTTGAGAAAGAAAACTGTAGTCATCCTTATGTAGTCATAAACCAATATCATAAAGTACATTTCTCCATTCAATCCCTTTATTCTTGTCGGTCTACACAGATCTATATGTATAATCTATAGCGATTTTATTGTGGAGTATTCCTTTGATTTGAATTTCGTCCTGGTTTGTTTTTCCTGTAGACAATGCTTGCATAGAGTATTTGATGGCTTCGAGATCTTGAGCATTTCTTTTACTACTTCTATTTTTCTAATTTTGATAAGATTATCAAAATTTATGTGACCCATTATTCTATGCCAAAGCCAACTTTCATCATCCTTTCCTAGGTAACATCTTTCCTTCCTAATTTCATTTAGTACATATATGTTGTTTATAGTTATTTTAGTTGTAGCCACCAATTTTCTTGATCTTTCTTTCCTTATCTCGCATTTATCTGAGTCAAAGATAAGTTTGTGTCCTTGATCGCACATTTGACCTACACTTAGTAGATTGTGCTTCATTTCTTCGACCAATAGTACATTTTTTGCCTTGGAATCCTTGCTTCCAAGATTGATTGTACCCTTTCCTATAATTCTAGATGATTTGTCATTTCCAAATGATACTGATCCATCTATTTCCCTTTTTAGAGTTAGAAATATGTCCTTATCACCTATCATGTTCTTTGAGCAACCACTATCAACATACCATCGACGTTTCTTATGTTGGGCTGGTAGAGAAAGTATGCATTATTTAGTGTTGAATTGATCTTGCCTCCTTACCCATATCCTTTGTGGTTCCTACATGTGACTATTGATATTCTTCTTTGGTTCCCTTGGGGGAATATTTATTTTTCAATCTTTGGCCATGTGACCAAAATTGTTTCATTTGTGGCATTCTACTTCATTACTCAAGGATTCAAATTTGTTGTAGTTTTTGCTCTCTGCTTCATGAGGTCTTCTTGGATAAAAAATTCTTGTGTAGCCTTCATAGTTGCTTCTGCTCTTAATATTGGCTCTACAATTCACAACTTTGTGCCCAAAATTATTTTATGAATAACATAAACCAAGAAAAAGGGTTTGATACCTGGGGGTGGGGGATATTTTGAATGGTTCTTCTATTATGAATCCTTCTTCTTCTTGAGGTCTTTCCATTTCTCCCTGCTATTGATTTTGAATTCTAAATATTCTAGGTGGTGTAGTGTCTCTGTAGTCTTGATGTAGGAGCATCTCTCCACGTATTCAAGTTCCATAAAAGCCAACACATTAGTGCACTAGGAGGGAGCAGATCCCAAAGAGGACGCGTCATTCCTTTCGAAAATCAACCTAAATTTTAAATGTAATTGAATGCTTGAGGGCTCAGGGAAATACAAGCCATGTATTTGAACAGGATGAAGTTATTGTAAGATGTGATGTCTCTTTTAATGGATGATAGGTTGTTGGCTCTAGATACAATTTGGACTAGATGACCATTAAATAAAATTCAATGTAATTTATGAGAGTTAGGTAGTTGGAGGGAAGGCTTGAGGAGCCCCTCTTTTGTAAACGATCTTTGTTTTTAAAAATTCATTAGGATGAAGATTTGTTGAGAGTGAGGAGAGAGATCAAGAGAGTAGAGGAAGCACTAAGACTATGTTGCAGTCCAACATTTGTAAAACTTTTGTACAAAAGCATTAAGACATTAATACAAATCAATTTTTCCTGCACACAAGGTTTTCTGTGTTTTTATGTTTGTTTCTGAATGTGTTTACTGTGTGTTTATGATATGTTGTTAGATTCATATAGGTTTCATTTGCAGGATTAGATAGATTTCCGTATCTGTAGAATTTTGAGTAGTTCTGGGCTCTTAGGATTGTGGAAGGATTGCACACCAGAGTATTGAAAACTCTGTGAAGCCAGTGCAAGGAGTGCCTTTGAAATTTGTTGGGAGTTTAGAGAAGAGCATTCCATGTGGGCACACCATAATCATTATGAATCTCAAAAGGAATAGTGTAAGGAGTGCACATTAGGGTTGCTAAACACCCTGAAGAAGATTTACCGGAGTTACTGAATACTTTGAGGGCTCTACAAGGAGTGCATTGAGCAGGCGCAAGGAACGCGTAGGGACTCTTTTTCAAGTTCTGTGAAAATGTTTCCAAGAGGGCACACTAGAAGGAAAATCTTAGGAGGAGCAGTGCAATTCTGCACAGAGAGCACACAGATTGTGCAAGTGAACTTACAAAGTTCAGGTTTCAGGAATTTGTGGTGGTGCCATTTGGGCTTACCAATGCACCAACCACCTTTATGTGCTTAATGAATAACGTATTCAAAAATTTATTGGATAGGTTTCTATTGGTTTTCATTGATGATATCCTAATCTATTCCAAGAATAGAGAAGAACATGAAGAACATCTCAAGCTGGTACTCCAAGTACTAAGAGAACATCAACTCTATGCTAAGCTCAGTAAGTGTGACTTTTTCCAGAAACAAGTCGATTACTTAGGCCCTGTTATTTCTGAGGAAGGAGTGGTAGTTGATCTCGAAAATATTAAATCCATCATGGATTGGCCTACCCCAAAGGATGTATCTGATATTAGATCCTTTATGGGTCTGGAAGGATACTATAGGAGATTCATAAACATATTCTCCAATATTGGTTGCCCAATCACCTCCCTTCAGAAAAAGGGGGTTAAATTATTTTGGACATCAGAATGTGAAGAAATATTTCAAGAGTTGAAATACCTTCTAACCAATGCGCCTATGATGAAGATTGCATATCCAAACAAATAATTCCTTGTGTGTACATAATCCTACAAGGAAGGGCTCAGAGGAGTCCTTATGCAAGAAGGACATGTGATTTTCTACGAATCTAGAAAATTGAATGAGAATGAAGTCAATTATGTGACCCATGATATGGAATTGGCTGCCATAGTGCATGCTTTAAATATGTGGAGGCATTACCTCCTAGGTAGGAGATTTGTACTTATGACATATCATAGTGGATTGAGGTATTTGTTTGACCAACCAAAACTCAATGTGAGACAAGCTAGGTGGATGGCTCTCGTTAGTGAGTTTGATTTTGAAATCAAACATATCAAAGAAAAGGAGAACAGGGTGGTTGATTCCCTTAGTAGAAGCATGAAATTGGTTCACTTGGTATCTATAAGTGCCAATGAATTAGACATTAAAGAGAGGGTCAAAACTGCACAAGAGACATATGCATTTTTCAAGACCGTGACATCATACCTAAATCAAGAGCCCACAGGGATGAAGTATGAAGGTTATTGTTGGAACAGGGGCAAACCCAGGGTTCAATACTTCAACAATGCACCAAAAAAAACCCTAACTGCCATCCCTTTTGGCAACACCTGCGAAGCAGATGGAGTCTCACCCGAGGTAGAGGCAGGGGTGGTTGCAAGACTCAGGTGCCTGCAACCTTAGCTGGGACACAGATCTGTGATTCTTACTCTTAGCAAGCACTTTAACATAGATCATTCATCAGTATTTAACCCTCCTGACACTCTGCAGATGGCACAGAGCACTGCAACATTCACTTCGATCTATGTTAAGTTAGTACTTAGCAAAAAAAAAATAGGTCTAGCACTCAACACTTTCATATATGTAAAATCTATACCCACACATCTAAGAATCACAAAGCAAAGTGGATCTATCTAAGTATATCATAGAAAAGCACATAGCATAATCATATCAAGCGCAACACATGGAAAGAAACCAACACATTAGGTTGAAGCACCGAGCACAACTCACAGAGTTACCGTGGTTCACCCCCACCCTAGGGCTACGTCCACAAAGTCTTCTTCTTCTTTATTATCTTTGGTCAATCGGGTTACAACAAAAAGATCACATTTGTACTCTGCATAGGACAGGAGATCTGCATGCACCTTGCCAAATCCTCCTTCCCCAAGTAGATCTAGAACAAAGCCTTATTACAATCCATGCACTCAACACTTACAACACTTGCACTTAGCTCTGAATTCAGTCACACAATATACACAAATCCTTTACTAGCACTTATCTTATCTTCTCCGCCCTCTTACATTGCTTAGCTAGTTATTTATACTTTACAAAATAGGCCTAAACATGGGTAAACCCATGGGATGACACCCCTTTCCCATTACATTAACCCAAAACCCTAAAAGGGCCCCAAAAGTGGGCCGAGATCCCATGATATCTACTTCACCTGGTGCTCCATCTTTGATAGGCTATCAAAGTCCAAAAGCGGTCAAATATGACCAAGTGTTCCTCAAAACTTGGTCAAGGGCCAACATGCCCCCAACACTCACATGTGACTCATCCTGAGTCACTCTAGTCTGATCAACTCTTCTTCGAATGTCTCAAGCTTGGCCTGAGCTACTTCAACCTGCTGCAGTGCGACAACCTCTTGCTCAATGAACTGTGCACTTCCCTGTGAGGTCAACTACAAATCCAGTCACCTGTGTGGGTCTGTTCTTGCGGAATAACTTCCTTGCGATCATCTAGAAACCAAGGTGCACTGCTTCATTCTCGATGGAGGATACCTTGTAGCCTCGCATGCCCTTCTCTACATCGCCACATGTGTCTTTTATTCACTGGGCGAGAAGGCGATCTGCGGTCTTTCCAGAGTAAAACTCCTGCGGGTCAGGGCCCTACATGCTTATCCCTGTGATCTAATTGATCATAATCGGATCCACAGTGATGCGACGGTCCAACCATAAGTATCCTCCATGGTAGAAAGACAACAACAATCTGATGCATGCATTCACTTCCTGAAGCCTCCCGAAATGAGGAATCTTCATTACATTGAGGAGGGTTGACCGCGCGAGGTTATGGGTCCATTGCTGAGGGACAATATTTGGGTTCCTCCCTTTTGTGATAGTTAAGTACTTGTGCGGGTCTAACATACTTTAAAATTTACGATCTCCAAGGTTAAAATCACTAAATTTCAGCACTGTGAGCTTATCTTGGTTAGCACGAACTGTGCGCACCCCTTTCGGGAGATACGCAGTTATCAAAGCATAGTCAAAGTATCTGGGTACAGTTTCTCAATTCACTGTGCCGCTTAATGGTGGGATATACTTAGGCAAGATACTTGGGATCATCTTCATAGTGGCGAAGTCATTTCTGAGCTTAGATCGTCTTTCCGAAGGTGGTCGGGATGGTCCTGCTTGAGCAATGGAGGGGGAAGCTGGAAATTCTCCCGAGGACAATGCCTGTACATTTGCAGACACTCCTCTCTTCGACATGACTCTCTCAGTCATTAAGTCAATTACAAATTCTTCAACTATTTTTTCAACAACGCTAAGCTCGTTCAACATACAAGCTTGGGTTAGCTAGCTTAGGTGCGAAAGGAATCCAGAGACTACAGTGAATAGTATGGGAACAAGGCAATGATCTCAGGGTGAATTAATATCAGGTTTCGTTTTCAAATTCTCACTTAGAAAAAAGTATTCTCGGTGTGTGGCATGATGGACTAAGTAGGGAAACTTAGCAATGGTTTGCTGGAAACGGTTATGATCCTTCATTAACTCCTGTTCGACCCATTATGGTGTGTTTCAATGGTTGGATGACGAACCTTTATTGCTTTTCTTCCCGTTCGAAGAAGAAGTCAAATGGATGTATCGGCCCCAACGGCTATATTTCTTCGTCATGGTGAAGTACTCTATGTCGTTGTTCTGATATCTCGACGAAGCTCCAATTCTACAATATTTCTTTCTGTGAATTATCCTCTAGAACCTCTCGTAACCTTACAGTATTATCCATTTTCTTTCTTAACTTTCTAGCCTTCTTCCCAGTGAGCTTCATCTCAGTAATTCTTTTACCATTCTAATGCTTATCTTATGTGGTCATAGTTACTTCGCGCTATTGAAATTATTCCCTAGGGTTCCTGGATAATACTTCTTCTGTAACGAAAATAGGTATCTCAATCTTCTACAGATCCTCTAGTGTTCTCTTAGCCTCGACATTGGATTTGCTAGTATTAAATATCTGCGATCTTCTCTTCTGTTCTTCAATCAAGTGCACGATCCTTCTAGTCATAAAGTCATTTAACTCTTGCTTCTTCTGTTCCGAAACTTCTTCTTCCTCTTTTCGTCTGGCTTGTTCTCTATCAATCCAAGGTTTTCATATGAGCATGGTAAACAGGGCGTTGTTTTCAACAAATTTAATAATCTTAAAGTCTTCCTCTGTCAAAGTTCCATTGATAGTCATAGGTATCTAGGCGAGCCTTCCACATAGGTTTACTAGCTTTCCTCTGAATAAACTTGTCCCTCCTAGGGAAGGGATCATGGAAGGATTTCCTATAGCTTCCCAAGTTCTTTTTGGCATAATGTTCACTTGTGTTTCATCATCAAGAATACAGTCAATGTCGAACTCCCCTATTCTTGCTTTGACTTGCTCCTTTTCTTTGAAGATATCTGGTAATCATACATCTTTATGTTCCTTCAGGGTTTCTTTTATCCGTATTAATATTTTCTCTGATTCTTGCCAGGTTTCTGCCTTTTCTGGATCTGCCTTCTTGTCTTCTTGATTTGGATTCATCCCTTCCAACTTAGCGATCATTCTAGGGAAATCCAGTACGTCGTGGTCCAAAGATTTGCAACAGAGACAACTAGGTTTTCTCCCAGGGTATTCCTTAGCAAGATGTCCTGGGATTCTACAACTATAACAAAGAGTTAATCCTCTCTTTCTTTTCAATGATCCCCAACTCTTCTTGTACTGTGCGCTAGGATCATAATGGCTAGCCTGCAAAAATTTCTTTCTAGGATCCTACATCCACTTATTAGTCTAGACATTCTTTCTATGCATAGGTATAACATATCTATCATTATACTTATCAGATTTATTCATATCAAACTTTCTTTCATCTATTAATGCCCTAGTTTTTAAGCTAGGATAGAATCTATCAAACATACCTAGATCCATGCTCTAGAATTTGTTTTTTTTTTTTCACTTACCTTACTTCTACAGAGCACAAAGCTTCCAGATCTAAGGACTTTTGACTATTCTTACCTTTATTAGAGCACAATTCTTACAGATCTTACCTCTTTTTTGCAGATCCGACTTCTTTCTTTCAGAAATTTCCACTTTTATTTTTCTTAGAGCACAGAGCATTAAGATATCGCTTCTTTTCTTTGGATATGATCTTCCTTTCTTTAGATCTGACCTTATTCCTGGCACAAAGCTTCACAGGTTGAGTAAAAATCTACGCACTAGGGCAACAGATCTACGCACAGAGCTTTCTTTTGCACAAAGTTTCTTCTTCCTCCATTCCCAATAATCACAGCTTAAGGTCCCGACAACAGAACCATTTTTTGGCATAGGGACAGACCCAAGGTTCAACACTTCAACAATGCACCAAAAAAAACCCTAACTACTGACCCTTTCGGCAACACCTGCGAAGAAAATGGAGTCTCACCCGAGGTAGAGGTAGGGGTGGTTGTAAGACTTAGGTGTCTGCAACTTTAGCTGGGACACATATATGTTATTCTTACTCTTAGCAAGAATTTTTTCATAGATCATTCACCAGTATTTAACCGTCCTGACACTCCGCGGATGGCACAGAGAACCACAACATTCACTTATATCTAGGTTAAGTTAGTACTTAGCAACAACAAAATAGGTCTAGCACTCAACACTTTCATATATGTCAAATCTATATCCACACATCTAAGAATCACAAAGCAAAGTGGATCTATCTACGTATATCATAGAAAAGCAGATAACATAATCATATCAAGCACAACACATGGAAAGAAACCAACACATTAGGTCGAAGCACAAAGCACAACTCACAGAGTTACCATGGTTCACCCCCACCCTGGGTCTACGTCCACAAAGTCTTTTTCTTATTTATTAGCTTTGGTCAATCGGGTTACAACACAGAGCTCACATTTGTACTCTGCATAGGACATGAGATTTGTGCGCACCTCGCCAGATCCTCCTTCCCTGAGTAGATCTAGCACATAGACTTCTTACAATCCATGCACTCAACACTTACATCACTTGCACTCAGCTTTGCAAGTTGGTCACACAATATACAAAAATCCTTTACTAGCACTTAACTTATCTTTCCCCCCCTCTTACATTGCTTAGCTATTTATTTATACTTTACAAAACAGGCCTAAACATGGGTAAATCCATGGGCCGACACCCCTTTCCCATTAAATTAACCCAAAACACTAAAAGGGCCCCAAAAGTGGGCTAAGATCCCGTGATCTCTGCTTCGCCTAACACTCCATCTTTGACAGGCTGTCGAAGTCCAAAAATGATCAAATATGACCAAGTGTTCCTCAAAACTTAGTCAAGGGAAAACAATTATCATATGATTAATGATGACCTGCTGAATTACAAGGGCATATTATACATTCCAAATTGTGACGACTTGAAGAGGTTCATAATGGATGAACTACACAAAAGACCATATACTGGTCATCCTGGTTATCAAAAAATGATCACAACCACTAGGAAATTATTCTATTGGCCCAGAGTGAAAAATGACATAGCTGATTATTTAGCTAAGTGTCTTGAATGTCATCAAGTCAAGGCAGAGCACCATCACCCATCAGGGCATTCCCAAATGGAAACGAGAAACCATCTCCATGGATTTCATCACAAGATTACCAATATCAACGAAAAAGAGTGATTCCATCATGGTAATTATGGATAAACAGAGCAAAGATGCTCACTTATTACCTGTCAAGTCAAATTGAAAGACAATAGATATTGCCAACATCTTCATGAAAGAGATATTCGGACTACATGGCATGCTTAAGGATATTATATCCGACAGAGATACAACGTTTACTTCAAAGTTTTGGAAATATCTGTTTGCTGGTTTTGAAACAAAATTAGTCTTTAGTACAACCTATCACCCTCAAAATGATGGGATGACAGAGAGGGTAAACTAAGTATTCAAAGACATGTTGAGGATGCATGTAATGCATCAACCCAAGAAATGGGAGGACTACCTACCACTGGTAGAATTTGATTACAACAATGGTTATCAAGAGTCATTAAAAATGAGTCCTTTTGAAGGCCTATATGGAAGGAAATGAAACATTCCAATCAGCTGGAAAAACCCTAAAAAAGTTACAATCAGGACAGATATTCTTAAGGAAATGGAACAATAAGTGATTCAGATCAGGCAAAATTTGAAGACAACCCAAGATAGACAAAATAGCTATGCAGACCTGAAAAGGACTCCTAGAGAGTTCAAAGTAGGGGATCATGTGTATCTCCGAGTTAGACCCGGGATAAGCTCCTTGAGGATGGGAGCTTGTGCCAATATGGCACCTAGGTATTGTGGACCCTTTGAAGTTTTGGATAGAGTGGGACCAGTAGCCTATCGGCTAGCACTTCCTCCCACAATGAAAGAACATAATGTTTTCCATGTTTCTTTATTAAATAAGTATGTACATTATTATAATCATATTATTGTCTGGTCTATGATTTAGGTGGAACCCAAGGGAGAGTTCCTTCCAGAACCTCAATGTATAATAGACAGGAAGGAAAAAACACTCAGGAACATAACCATTGAATAGGTCAAGGTGCAATGGAAACACTTTGGCCCAGATGAGGCTACATGGGAAATGGAGGATTCCATGAGACATGCATATCCATTTTTGTTTACTTCTGTACATACAGAGAACATCTATAGATAGAACATTGAGGATGATGTTCCTTTAAGGGGGAGGGGATTGTAATACCCATGTTTCCCCTAGTTTGTAAATATAACTATAACTAGCCAAGAGACTATGGTGGACTAAATATGTATGAATGTTTTATTTGATGAACCCTTGTATAAAAGCGTCAATGTATGAATTTATGTTATTAATAGAATTTGAATTTGAATATGTGTTGCACAACTGCTGAAAGGGGGGAATTTTTCCAAGATAGACCATGGATGCTATGAGAGAGATGGTGAAAGGAAACCAAGTATGGTTGAGATGACCCTCATCAGATCAATACCTATTGGGTTTAATTTCTCAATAGTCCTCTAACCCAGAAATGAATTACCAGTCAGGCTAGTATTTGGAAGGCCATCCTCAATAGTTAATGAGGAGATGGGGCATGGTATCCATTTGTAAGGCTTCCATTCCTAACCACGAATGGGGATTCAAAACCACACAACCTTGCCAAGGAAGGAAATAAATGAGGTAATTCGGGGACAATGACAGATCTTGGAGATGGCAGAGTAGAAAAAAACACTCTCCAGAGAAGAGCAGTGGAGATACTTCACATTTGAAGTAGAGAGAAAAGATGAGAATAAAGCTTGTTTTGGCTGTAAGAAGCCTGGGGCATGGTTTCGCTACAAGTTGATAAACAAGGTTGATGAGTGACTGCGGAAGTACTCGTGCATACCTCCTTGCTTAGAGTAGAGAAAACCAGTTTCCTAGTTTCCGTGGGAGAATGAGAGTAACCTTCATCCTCGACTGTTGTGGAGCAAAGAGAAAAAATCTCTTTCAGAGCATCATGGTCTAGCTCGGGGGTGGCCAGTGGTAAATCTAGTAGGAGTGGTTGTGCCTATGGTTGGGAGGAAATGGGAACCCCTTTCAACAATTGCTTCACATTTTCCAATTCTGATAAGTATTTTCATACTTTGTGCATTATATTGGATGTGATGATGAAATGTCTATGTTTATGATTTAGTCTCTCAATATTTGGACAATTATTAGAAATGCTCTTTGATTTCTGTAAACTATTATATGTATTTGATATTGGACTCATCTCAGTTTAAATGTTATAGAGTCATGGGATGTGAGTTTGCAAGAGACTCGGGGTAGGATCGACTGGAATGTCTAAGTATTGCAAACCCTATGAAGTTTACCTTAGCGAGAATGTTAAGTTTGAATTCTTTGGGAGAAGGGGATTTTTCCCTTAGAATATTCACCCATATGTCCGAGGGCTTGCACCTATGTCCTTAACCCCTTTGCTGTGAAAATGGATTCACGTTTATCCCCTAAGTTTTCTCAAAGTACCCATGTAACTAGGGCCTAGTTACCATGCGCTAGTCCGAAAGGAGATAGCTCTTTCGTCTTCGGGACTTGTGAATCCACAATCCTCGAAAGTAGTCGAAGGCCGAAGTCACAAATCGATGAGGATCGTCAATATGGGGATCCAGTATGGATCACTCTCAGCCATTAGATTAGGCATAGGAGGGGAGGCATTAAGCGCTTCGACGAAGTCTTACTTCGGGAGATTTGTAAAGGTCTAGCACTGAAATTACCAAATGTTGGATTTGTGGAGTAAATATGGACCATTGAACTGGAGGGAAATGTGTCCACAGATCCATAGTTAACCAGGACTCCGAGTATTCAATGACTTAGAAACGTGCATGTTTTCCTTGGAGGTTGGAAAGCCAGAGTAAATCATGGCCATAGGCACTAGGTACAAGTGGCGATAGATTTGGCGTGGTACGGAGGGAAATCTGGAAGACAAACTCACTGAACTCTTGAATGTTGAACTGCCAAAGTAACGTGGAATGTCGATCCTTAGATCCTTCGGGATCCTTCTGAACCGTTGATCTAAGGGACCCACCTTTGACTACCCGACTAACCGATAACACGTCGTGGAGAGACACGTGACCCCTACTCATTCTGCATGAAGTGTTGACCATTGAATCAGGACCGTCGGATGGGGGTATGTGGAACGCGATCCCATAGTCCATAGATTTTGTACTCCACAGGAAACCAACCAAGAGTTTACAAAATATGAACTCACCAAAGTAGCAAGTGCCGAAGTGGATCTCAACCATTGGTCGAAAAGGACACGTGACGTAAGATCTCGTAGTCCAGAGACTTATCTCTTTGGGGGATTTGTGTCTAGAGGGTTTGTTGTAGGAAAATCTCCCTGCAGACAGGTAGATTGCCTCAAAGAGCTAGACCCTACTCTAAGACAGAAAGTGCTTAACGTGGACACTGACTTCCTTTCAAATCCATACAAGCCAACACATGAGAAGGAAGGAGAACAATAGTACCTTTTTATCGATGTTTGTCCCTGCACGCTCCAAATCGAGCTCCAGACTCTCGCTGCTCGCTGAGTCCTGTAGACAAAAAAAGTACGACCGCTTCCTACTCTATTGATGTTAGCTTGAAAACAGATCGATCTATAAATGATACGTTCATGCAAAATCATACACAAACTAGAAATAAACAGGCCAAGCGTGTCATATTAATGAGAATAATGACAACAATACTTACAATTGTAGATGCGAATGCAACAGCTTCGTCAAGTCCCCTTCATCTAAACCTTGCTTGAAAGATCCACAACCTGGATGATGGTAGCTTCACTGATCACTCTTCTTTGACTGACTGTGTGTTTCCTATGAGATCATAGGTTTCATGCTAGCAATTCTTCCTCCTTTTCACCACCATAGAGCTTGCTTATATAGGTTAAGAGGAGCTTAACCTCTTGAGTTATCTTTAGAACAAGTTGAGGAATTCCCTCCTTAGATCAGGGATCTTCTGATGAAACCAAGAATTTGAATGCAACTACCCTCTAAACTTGAGAGATCCTCCCCTTATTCTCCTCAACGGTCCAACTACTGCCTCAGATTAGACAACGCTCCCTCAAAAGGGGCATCAGAGCGCTATAGCTCTCCCTAAGAAGCTTGAGGGGGGCGCCATCACTTCAAAGATGGATAACGCTCCTTCTGAGGGGCAGAGAAGCATTATAATGCTCCCCGAGACCTTATAGGGGAGCGCCAGTGCTCCTAAGGCTGATTTAGGGGAGCGCTCACCCTCAAAGCCTTTGTTTAAGAGCTCTTCTCAGGTGATAAAAGTTCCTTAACTTCAGTCAATCATTTTCCTCCTTCAAATCAAGTGTATGAGATGTCTTAGGTGCCTCCTTAGTGTCTTCATTATGGTAGTATGCTTGAACGACATTTGCGACACTTGTGAACAACTTGCAACACTTGCGAAAGTTCTAAGGAACATGCGACACTTACGACACTTATCGAAGTGAGAAATATTGAGGTGTAACAGGGTTTAGTAAGCTCTGAAGTAGAAGCCACGAAGGAATGAGAGCCATATATCTAAGGATCTACATGGAATCCTACTGACCGTTAGATCAAAGGGTTGGGTAGTTATCGGTCTAAGATGACATGGCTCGATGATGTCATCCAAGGTGACGTGGACCTGTGTTACATGTGCCACATGTCACCTAATTTTGTAGGATTCACATACCCATTACGCCTGTTATAGTATGACATGTGTCACCCCCTATCGATCACACATGTCACTCTTTGACCCTTTCCACGTGTCAACCTCTAGTTGTGCCCACCTAACATATGTGGCTAGTGACATATTCGAGATCCTGGGGGTTTGGATATCTTTGGAGTTTAGAAGATTTAGGGCAAGGTACAATATAGGAATGATCGACATAAATCATTGATTGCCGAAAGGCCCAAGCCACATGGTGTGAATTCATGAGGTTTGAGTATAGGTCTATAAAGGGAGGTCCAACGATGATCGCCTAATGCCGATCGTCGAAGGGCTAAGTACACATGGTGATATTTCAGGACTTTGGGGATTTGGAAAAAGGTGTATCACGTGTAAATTTCCGAAGCCCCCTCCTTAACCATAGGATCTTGACAAAGAATGTAGACCATCGATCTCCTCCACTGTTTGACGATCAAAGAAATTTGAAAACACCCTTGGAACTCCCGAAGGCTAGGAACTTCTGAAGTGCTAAAACCTTTGCTAACGTAGGTTTTTAGCTCCTGGTTTTCAACTCAAGGTCATGAGGAAGACCCCACCAGATGGTTCAAGTGAATAGTAAGAGATGTAAGCTTCATGGGAACTGATTAAGAGGGTTTTTCTTAATCAAGGGACTGAATATGAACCGGGGAAAGAAAAAAAATTGATGCCCCACCCCTAGAAAGTCTATTTAGGGGTTGGGTGTGTTACAATACATATTCCACCATATATCTAGTGTTTTCCTCAACCATGAACAACCATCTCAAACATATGAATAATTACAACCATATCATAGACTAAACTAGATACAAGAGTGCTCCTTACTAAACCATGTATCCAATATGTACTATAACCACGTGCCAATACCAAACATGCCAAGTATGCCTCAAGCAAACACCATATCATAACCATGCATTACCTTCAAAACAAGTAGACAAACATGCCAATACTTTTGTAGTTGACCCGATACACTGAAATACTGACTTGGAAGTTATCTTATGACCTCAGGGACTTGGAACAAGCATTTCCCAATATTTCATGACCTTTTCATAGATCCATGACTTCCTCTTCTACTACTCGTAAATATCTGCACTTTTCTCCACTGCAACTCACGTAAATCTGCGCTCTTCTGACCCGTAACCCGCAGATACCTCAGAAAAAAGGGTTACTCACTTTTTCTACAACTTCGAGACTTCCACCTTTGATCTTCCTTCACAACTTCAGACTTGCTACCTCAGACTCAACTTCAGATTTCACCAATAGATAAAAATTTCTTCACAATATAGATAATCAATAGAGATGTGTGTGAATTGTACTTATGAAATAATCCTTGAGGGGTATTTATACTTTTTCTAAGTAACCTCTTTCCTTAAACTTAGGGGCTTCTTAACTTTCTTGTTACAACCACTTTACCCTTTCATTAAGACTTGTAACCAACTAGGGTCTTCTTGACCACTCTTCAAGGATTCTAACTTCACAAGGACAAACTTCTCAACCATGAGGAACTACATGGTGTACCACCTACCACCGAAAACGACATGACAAGGACTATCCATCCATGAGTGATTTACCTGTATTTACACTATCCTTCATGACCTTTTTATTTGATCAACTTTGGGTTCCATAACCATACCTTTTGGGCTACCATAATTCTTCAAGGGTTGACATCAATGAAAACCAATCTTTCAACAAAAAGATAAAATTTGGATGGACTTGATGTTGAGGGAAAGCATGTTGTCCACCAAGATTCAAATGTACTGTTTGAATCAACTGCTGAAATTCTTCAGAATCAACATCCAAATGTATAGAGAATATTAAATTTTTATGCCCCCAGGTTGCCAAAATGTGTTAGGCAATATCCCTCTTCTTCCTTTATTTCCTCCTCTAATGCTACCCTTTTTGAAGAAATCCATCTGTATCCATCAAAGTCAAATGAGTACATGAAATATAAAACACAATAAAATTAAATATCTAATACAATTTTTCATAATGATTAATTTGGCTCTAAGATAACACAACCATGCCACAAAAATGGAAATGAAAGGGAATAGTGACAACATGGACATAAGTCCAACTATGTAATTATCCATCCAACAACAATTAATATATGAAATACATACATATAAACCATCGCTTCTCAAGATATGTATAGAAAATCATAAGGATATTTTCAAATTTACACCATGTCTGGGAGTATCTTTATGAAACCAACTAGTCCATAAATCATTCCAAGTCCTTTTCAATCATTTGTGCACACTGTAATATAATTCTTCTTTCAAATACTCATGTTGGATACACATTCAAATCACATATCTTTCATATTCATTTTATCTTAATTATACAGACAAGGTAGGAATGTAAAAAGGATTTAAATAAATGGGATTTAAGGAGATTTACTTATGTAAAGTGAAATTAATGAGGGAACATGAGTCTACAAAATAATCCTTTAAATCATATGACTTCCATTAATTCCATATACAATATTAGTCATAGTTACATGTCTATCATAACCAATCATATGCATAAGATCTTTTAATATCCCCACTTACCCAAACCACAATCATAAACAAACATAACCACTTTTAGGTAAGCCATCATCCACTTATTGTTGAATCTGTTTTATTTCATTCACTCAAAATCTCAACCAAAATAAGAATGGAGGCATATACTAGCAATGAAAATACCAACATGCACATGTAATCGAAAGTTCACCAACCCGAGTCATTTCATGTTCAAACCAAGACTTTAATCCAAGTCTAAGGACCATAGAATAATACCCAAATAAAAAAGTTCAATATGCTACGAGACTTGACTCATAAACATAACCATATCTCATTTTATTATTTTTCAATTTATTTCAACTATGTATCAAATTTTCCAACCACTCCACATTGTCGAACAATAACTGATAGACAAATTATACCAAAATTGCATGCATGTATAATTTGACCAAATCTCAGTTGGACTCAAAAAATATTTCAACCATAATTCACAAAATACTAAGGAAAAATGTGAGAAAGAGTCATAGCTCAACTAGAAATTTCATCCTGTGTTTGAATCTAAAAGACCCGAGTTCGAGCCTGTAGCTTGTGGTTATGGATTTGAAACCTATGTTTTCAAAACCGTTGAATTTAGACTTAGCTCAAATAGATTCAAATCGACATTACAACCCTATATTTCTTTTAACATCCCAATCCCAATAGAAGTGAAGAACTAGTCAACATGCATACAAAACCTTTAATTCACAACAAATATTTAAAATGCCAAAAGATTTAAGTTCCAATAGAAAAGGGAATGACTATATATGATTCAATCAACCCAGGTTTGAGTTCATGAGGCTCAATGAAAGGTTAGGGTTCAAACCCGTCACCTTTTAAAACCAATATACCTAGGAGCAAGGACAAATATTGAAAAACTGAATGTAGGCAACATTTTATAAAACCAAGACAATCACCAAATATGGGTCTCAAATTATCCACAACCCACATAGAAACACTTCAAAACACATGGATTTTATATCAAAATATCAACTTGGGTGCAACCCAATGAGCACACAATTATTGACACCAAGTGGATTTGAACCTGTACCCTTTTTCCAAAGAGAAAACTATCATGCAAACCATAATAGAAATAATGGATATCTCCAGGGATAAATTTGTTATTTGGGCTCAACCCAAACTGAAACAAATGATTGGATTTTGTTGCATGAATTAGACATGATTCAAACAACACTAGAACAAGAACACCCATGACTGGAATCCACAAATAGAATTGGGTTATTCCCAGAATAACCAGAGAATACAAAAAGACAAAGATAACTCGAGTTTGAGTCTCATCCATAATGTATCCAAATAAAAGCTTCTCAATTTTTTTTCCCTTTGTAAACTGATACAAAAAGTGAAAATATGGAAGATGCAAGTCAAAACCCATTGCCAATTTTCAACAAACAAACATATTTTCCTCTCTTCCTTCAAGAAATGACAAAGTAGGGAGAGAAAACATTTCATGCACACAACAATGCTAACCAGAGCCAAGTTTAATCAATTTTAAAGACAAATATTCTATAGAAGATGTAAAATGGACCATGAATTCATACCTTGTCTAATGATGCTTTTATACCATAGATGAGGGTCAAAATATTTATAGAAACCACTAGGAGCGAGGGTTTCAACTAGCAAAGCTCAGATTTCTTTTTCCCTCAACCCATAAAGATCAAAATGACCAAAAAACAAGGAAACAATTGCGGAATAACATGCGATATTGTGGGACCAAATTATCATGTCCTTGTGACTTCAATGGATGGGAAAATCACCACGTCTCTCATTCATACCAACCATATTATTACATGTGAACTCAATATTAAATTCAATACACATAACCTTGATTCCATGCGAACCACATTAATTGCAAGAAATATTAAATGGGTGCCATATAACTCATAACCTTGGAACAAGTGATATCCATAAACCATATACCACATGTAATATATATCAAACTCCTCAACACTATAACATATGTGAAACCATTATCAAATGCAACTACAACCCATGTGCTAATAACTTATGTTGACTATAACACAAGTCTTATAGTACCGTTGATTGCACATCATGTAAAATCCCATGTCTAATATGACATCTCGGTTGTAAAACCCAATTTTAAACACTTTGTACAATAAAAAATTTATGTTCTCCCTTTTAATCAAATACTATGGTATATGCATTGCCCACATATAATCCTCTATAAGTATGTCAAACTCACCAATACCAAATATAAATTTATATACCATGTGTTGAAGAAAAGATATGAATTATCGTACTCAATCATTTTCGAATCTTTCCTGGATAAGACAAGATAGTCAGGAATGTCACCCTATGTTTTATAGCCTCAAAAATATTTTCCTAATCCACAAGTATTAATGACAAGGGTTTAGGGTGATTTATTAATGAAAATAATGTTGCAAAAAACATAAAATATTTATATAAGTTTATGAAAAATATACAGATTACAAAAAGTAAATATGGAGATCAAAACAAAAGTAACCAAGTCACAATACACACAAATGAGACAAAATAACAATCTACTTTATTTCATTCCAAGACATCAAAAGTGTTTTTCTCTTTACCAAACCCTTGTGAGGGCATGAACCAAAGTCTAATTTAGATATCCTCGATGAACACTATACAAAAAGACTCCAATAAGAAGTAAAAAATGAAATTTATAATCTAGATAAACTTGCCATAGACTACTTCCAATTTGACTCTAAAAAATATCCTTTATCAGCTATGAAACTCAATCCATAAACTAACAAGTATACACAGACTATCAAGGATGGATCAACACCTCTAAAATAAGCATCTGAATGATTTGGTTCATTTTTTATCCTTATTGTGTACAATAGGACCCTACTTTCAAAAACAGAATTAGGCTTTGAATGAACTCAAGAATGAATGAAAACTGAAACTATCTCATGAAATCAAAAGAACCAACCTTAGTCTTGCTTTCTCCTTCTATTATCCCCTTGTTTCTTCTTCTCATTTAGATTTTATGCCTTCCAAATAAGTTGAAGTATTTTAACTACTTTTTTTAGTTAAGTTAGTTTGACTTAACTAATTTAGTTTAGGAGAAATAATAATAATAACAATAATAATAGTTAAGGGTCTGTATTTAATAATAACTAGGTAGGTGGGACCCCTTGCAACTCCCTTCTTTTATTCTTTTCAAATTATAAAATAAAACACAATTGGATAATCATTTAAACACATGCCACCTTGTAACTCCCTTAAATACCTTCAAAATTTGAATATTTAAATATCATAAATAATTCAAATCATATCCAAAAATATGTCAAAATCCACATAATCCACATTATTGATGCAAACCCCCTACCTCGCCAGGGTCCGCTGACCTCACGGTCATTGGATCGTTCTAGTTCTCTGAGCTAAAGAAACTCTTTCGGGTCCCTGCTAGAACCTCTATTAAACAAATCCACAGGTCCAAATGAGAAACTCAGCCCATGTGTACAAGCACCATATGTGAGCTTCACCTCCACATGACCACTGACTGTGACCGCATGCCTACACAAAAGGTGCATTGTGATTTCGCGTGTCGGGACTTTACGAGTGAACCAACCCTGATTCCTCGAGTCTCGAAACTCTGAAAAGATCTTAACAAATGCCATCTCCTCTCTTATCTCCGCTCATCTGACCATTCGTCATGACCTAAAGCCCATCCTTTGAGCATGTTGGGATTTTTCATATCGGGGATTTGTTATACAACTTATCTCCCTTCACCCGATATCCGAAATATTGATATTCCTTTACCATAGATCAACGGTTCCAATTATTCTATGATCTGATGATCCAGATCATGTTGGGGTTTCATGTATCGAGACTTTCGGTTAGTTGGTTCCTCCACACTCTCGACTCCCGAAATACAGAAATTTCAGAGCACCCCAAATCAACGGCTCATGCTCCTCTGGATCTAACGACTGCTACCCCTCCTAAGCTTGCGAGTATTGAAAGGCTCTCACCTTTATCCTTCTTGTAACTCCAATGGATCTAACGGTCCATGGGTATCGATGTTCCTCCCTCCGAGAGTTTCCACTGTCCATTCAGATTCCCCTAATTCTCAAATCTCCGGTGTGCATGGATCCCCACCACCTATCACCCCATATCCAATGGCTAGAATGTTTTCGTGAATTCGTGTTTCACGAATTCTCACAAATATATCCTTTGAATTTTCCTCTCTGCAGGTCAGCGAAATGATGATTAGCTACCACCTATATTTTGACGATGGACAGTCCCGATGATTTCAAAACTTCTCATTTCATGATATCCACTTCTCAAACTAAAGGTTCACTTCAGCTTTTCCCTGGAGTACGAGATCTGTTGACAAGTGTCCCCTCACATATCAATGACTCACAACTCTTCAGCTCTCTACGCTTCACGTGTTTCAAGTCTCAACTTCCGCCTTGTGCACCATGATATCTGATGGCTCACACTTGATCTATCAGAAGAATGAGATTCCACCTCGATGTTTCGGGTCTTCGGACTTCAGAAATATCAAGTTTCAACCTCGATAGTTTCTCTCTCCTTTGTATGCAAAATGCTAAGGCTCGTGCACTTCCTATTGATTCAATGCCTGCTAATATTCTCCATGGTGATCCAATGATCACTGTTGTTATCCTTCATGAGCTTCTAATATCCCTCCACTTGGAAGATTTATCCACTTTCAAAGGTTCCAAACCTTTGTTCTCCCAACGAATCCGTTTCTGGAATCTAGTCAACACTTGGGAAAAGTGTTATCTCTTTTGAGCTCCTATCCTTGAAAGGATTTCGATCTCCCATGCACACTTTGCACTCTCAGGATTTCAAATAACTCAGTTCGAAATATTTTCTTGCAAAGAAAATGATTCTCGCCCACCTGACATTCTTCTGCGCTAGTCCTTCGAAGCTTGTTGGATTCTTGAAGCTGTGCACACTTCGCACCTAGTCTGAGTTTCTCTGATTCTCTCTAAAATTCTCTGATTCAATCCAAGACTCAGTTGACACACTCCTTGCGTTTGAGATGCACACCTTTCATACAAGTATCATAAGAGAATCAATTGAAACTCAACCATCTTCGTTATGAACTCATACAGTTAATCTCTCGAACAATCACACATGAACAAACTAACTAAATCATACACACACAAAAATCAACATTCATTCCATCACACATAAGATGAACACAGTCCAAGGATTTGGGACAATTTCTGTCTGTTCCATTCATTCATGAAAAAATAAATACATAGTGTTTCTGCTACTCTACTCTGTTCTACTGATCTTTCTATCTTGTCTATCCACTCTCATCTATATGTTACATATGTTACAATACAATACTGAAAAAATATCTAAGGACTGGTCCACGAGCTCTCTCGTCCTGTTATTAAATCTATCATTTCAAATTCAAAGCTATTACCTACTTTGTCCTATTACAATAACTACTAGTTATTTCCAAATAGAGTCGACACTCCATATCTGTAATTTCTTACAGTCCTTCAAGACTTTACAAACAAGTTGCATTTTTAAAATGTTGTTACAAAAATATCTCAACAACTGATTAAATTCTGAGTTAAATGCTTGATTTGAAACTTTGTCATTGCTGAGATGTCATCCGTCTACCTCCACGGGTGAACTGTTGAATTTGAAGGTGATGCTCCTGCATCATACTCTTCTGGTTAAAATTTTTCACGGACTCCTGTCCATCAGCTCCTGCACTATCTTTCCATGCTTCAAAATATCAGGTTCTATGACCCAACTTGCATATTCCATTGGATGATCTTTCCACTTCACGAAATATTCAGGATATGTCTTTCACCAAATATTCAGGATATGTCTGGTTTTCTTTCCATCCCTCTGTTCAATAATTTTCTCCATCTAAGGTTTTTCTGTTGTGGGCAATTTCTCTTCCCACTGAATTTCTTTCTGATCATCTTATTCTCCTGCTTCATCTCTCCTGTAAGGATACAGGTTTGCAACATTGAATATCGACGATATCCCAACATTGTTTGGAAACTCAATATCATAAGCATTGGCTGAGAATTTTCTGAGAATCCTGCATGGTCCTATCTTTTTCATCTTCAATTTGTTATATGTTCCCCTTGGGAACCTCTCTTCTCTCAAATGAGATAAAACTTCATCTCCAACTTCGAATTGAACTTCTCTTCTTTTTTGATCAACTCTGCTCTTGTATTTCTGACTGTTGTCATGTAGCTGTTCTCTGACTCTGTCATGAAGTTTCTGCATCTCTATCGCAAAATCCTCTGCTCTAGCACGTTTGAACTCATCTTGATTCAAATATCTCAACTATGTAATCCCTCTTGGTTGTATACCATACACAATTTCAAATGGACTTTTTCCTGTGCTCCTGTTCACTGAATTATTGAATGCAAATTTTTCTTGTGCCAGAATCTGATCCCATTGTTGACCTTGTTCAGTGACTAAAATTCTCAACAAGTTTTCGAGACTCCTGTTTACTACTTCAGTTTTTCCATCTATCTGAGGGTGATATGATGAACTAAAGGATAAGTTCGTCCCCAACCTCTTCCATAGATTCCTCCAAAATTGTCCTACGAATTTGGTGTCTCTGTCTGAAACTATGCTTCTCGGCAATCCATGTAGTCTTACTACTTCTCTGAAAAACAAATTGGCGATGTTTGTGGAATCGCTTGTCTTATGGCATGGTATGAAATGTTCCATTTTTGAGAATCTGTCCATCAATAAAAATATGGAATCACTCCCTTTTTGAGTTCTAGACAATCCCAAAACAAAATCCATACTGATTGCATCCCATGACCTTTCTAGAATTGGTAATGGCTGATACAAACCAATGTTTTGTTGTCTTCCTTTTTCATACTAACAAATTCTGCATTTGTTCACAAATTTTTTCACTTCTTCTCTCATGCTCGACCAATAATACAAATTTCTCAACTGTACAAATGTCTTATCGTGACCAACATTTCCAGCTAAACCTCCACTGTGTTTCTCTTTCAGTAGGTTGTCTCTCATTGAGCACTTCAGAATGCATAATTTCCTTACTTTGAACATTAATCCATCCTGAATCAAATACTCAGTCCATGGGCTTCTGTCCCCCAATAAAGGATTCTTGCATGCCTCATAAGCTTCTTTAAAATCTACAACTTCTTTATACATCTCCTTGAGGTGTTCGAACCCCATGGTCTCCACCTGGAATTCCTGTACAATCAAACTCCTTATGCTCAAAGCATCTGCAACTTTGTTAGCAGTTCCAACAATGTGTTTAATAGCAAAAGTAAAATTTTTCATAAATTCTACCCATTTTTCATTTTTCTGATTCAACTTTTCTTGCCTAGTAATAAATTGCAAAGCATGATTATCACTGTACTAGACAAATTCTTTGGGAATTAGATAGTGTCTCCATTTTTTCAAATCTTGAATTACCACATAAAATTCCTTGTCATTCGTGGAATACTTTTTCTTGGAATCATTCAATTTCTCACTAAAATAAGCAACTGGCCTATTGTCCTAACTCAAGACTGCTCCAATAGCTAATCCACTTGTGTTGCATCTCACCTGAAATGTTTTTCCAAAATATGGTAACACCAAAATTGGCTACTCTGTGATCTTCTCCTTCAACACTTTTAAACTTTTTTCAGCTTCCTCCATCCAACTGAAGGACTTTTGTTTCTTCTTCACAGTGTCCAATATGGGTGCACATATTCCACTGAAATTTCTGATAAATTTCCTATAAAAACTCGGTAACCCATGGAAAATTCTTACTGCAAATATGCTGCTCGGTGATGACCATTCTCTAATTTCTCTCACTTTTTCTGGGTCCATCTTCAATTCATTTGAAGAGATTATGAAACCCAAATATATGAGCTCCTTCTTCATAAAAGAACTCTTCTTTAGATTTATCAACAATTTCTCTTGCTGCAACCTTTCCATCACTAATGTCAAATGTCTTAAGTGTTCTTCCTTTGTCTTGCCGAAGATTAGTATGTCATCCATATATACTATGAAAAATTTGCCTATGAAGTCTTTCAACATTTCATTCATCAATCTCATAAATGTTCTTGGTGCATTTTTCAACCCAAACGACATGACCAACCATTCAAACAATCCTTCATTTGTCTTGAATATTGTTTTCCATTCATCTCCCTCTCTCATTCTTATTTGATGATATCTGCTCTTCAAGTCTATCTTGGAAAAATAGATTGTGCCACTCAAACAGTCCATCAAATCATCCATCCTTGGTAAAGGGAATTTGTATCTAATGGTTATCTTGTTGATGGCTTGAAAATCTGTACACATTCTCCATCCTCCATCTTTCTTTGGATTTAACAAAGTTGGTATTGCACATGGGCTTAGGATTTCCTTGACTAACCCTTTATCCAACAACTCCTGGACTTGATTTTTGACTTCGTCATTCTCTCTAGGTGTCAACCTATAAGCTTCTTTGTTTGGTAAACTAGCTCCTGGAATAAGGTCATTATGATGGCTTATGCTCCTAATGGGTGGCAATGAGCGTGGTAACTCATTCACGACTATATTGGCAAAGTTTTCTAACAGTTTTTGTATTTCTATAGGAAAGTATTCTACATAAGTATTCGTAAGGATAACTCTAGGCTTCCTCACTACATCAAACTGCATTTCTTTCTCCTTTTTGACTTCATTTGTTTCTCCTTCTTGACTTCATTCAAGAACTCCTTCCCACTCATGAGAAGTATGCTTGAACTAGCTTCTGTCTTTTTCTCTTTGTATTCTATGGGTAACAACATATGTGTTCTACCATTCTTTTCTAGGGTATATGTATTCTTCCTTCCATCATGAATAACTTTTTGGCCATACTTCCACGACCTCCCCAATAAAATATGACAAACATCCATAGGAATTACATCACACAATATTTCATCTTTGTAACCTCCTATTTTAAATTTAACTTGGCATTGTTGACTTACCATTACTTGATGTCCTTTCTGCAACCACAATACCTTGTATGGACTTGGATGTGCAGTTGTCTTCAAATCTAGCTTTTCCACCATCTCGGTGGATACTAGACTATTAGTGCTTCCACTGTCTATGATCACCTTGCAAACTCCGTCTTTCGACTTGCAAGCAGTTCTGAACAAGCTTGTTCGTTGAACTGGTTCCTCCGGTTCCTTTTCTAGTTTAAGAAGAATTTTCATCATCATGAGGTTTCTTCCTCCATCTGCTGCTTCTGCTTCCACATGTTTCCGCACCTCTAGAATGTGTGCTTTTATGCCTTCTCTCTTTCTGTTGGGACATTCCCAAGACTTATGTCCTTCTTTTCCATAGGTATAGCATTTAACTACGCCTCCTCTGGCTCTTCCTCTTCCTTTACCTCTAGAAAAAGAACTTCTTCCTCCATGTTGTCCTTCTTTAGAACTTCCACCCTTCTCATGGTGACTATGCTATTTGTCAGCTTCAGGCTTCGACTTCTAGAAATTTTCTCTGGTGGTTCCCTTGCCTCTGCTTCGTTGGATTTGCTTCCTAGCCAATTTTTTCTCATCTTTCAAGGCTTCTTCATAAGCATCCTCGAGTGTACTAACCGACATCATGCTAATATCTTCTTGGATTTCATACCTCAGCCCATTAATATATCTGGCTATCTTCTCATCCTCATTTTCCTTCTGTCGAACCCTGATGTTCAGTTGGTAAAATTCTTCAGTGTACTCCTTCACTGATAAACCTGTTTGTTTCAGGTTATGCAATCTTCTATAAATATTGATTTGGTAATCCTTCGGGATAAATTTTGATTTCAACTTAGCTACCATCCTATCCCAATTTTTAATTTTATTCTTACCATTTCTCCTATGTTCGTCTTGCAGTTCATCCAACCATAGCGTTGCATGACCTTTTAGTCTTGTCACTACATGCTTCACCATCTTGTCTTCTTCAATATATTCGTAATCGAAGTATTTATCCATAGCACACACCCAATCTAACAATTCTTCAACTTCCAAATTGCCTTCATACATAGGTGCCTCTATCCTTGCTCTAGCTCCTATCTTTGAAACAACTTTTATCAAGCGATCTTGTGCAACATCCTCTGCTAAATTTTCTTCACCCTCTGCTTCTTCTTCTCTCTCAGCTTCACTTATATCACCAGTGTCTGGTGCTCTTCTCTGTGCTATTTCCATGGCATCCAATCTCATTCAGATTCGCCTCATTTCTTCTTCCATTCCTGCATTCTCTCTGCGCTTTCTGGGTGGAATGATTTCACTACGTCACCTACAAACAAAAATTTAAATTTATTTGATACCACAAATGATACCAACTTTACTCCTTTCTTATTTTGTCTATTGTCCACAAAAAGGCTTAAAATTTCTCTCTGATACCACCTGATGCAAACCCCCTACCTCGATAGGGTTCGCTAACCTCTCGGTCACTAGATCGTTCTAGTTATGTGAGATGAATCAACTCTTTTGGGTCCTTGCTGGAACCTGTATTAAACAAATCCACAGGTCCAAATGAGAAACTCAACCTACACGTACAAGCACCATACATGAGCTTCACCTCTACATGACCACAAACTGTGACCGCATGCCTACACAAAAGCTGTGTCATGATTTCGCGTGTCGGGACTTTACGAGTGAACCAACCCTGTTTTCCTGACTCCTGAAACTCTGAAAAGAGCTTAAAAAGTTCTATCTCCTCTCTTATCTCTACTCATCTGGCCATTCTCCATGACCTGGATCCCATCCTTTGAGCGCGTCGAGATTTTTCATATCGGGGATTTTCTATACAACTTATCTCCCTTCACCTGATATCCGAAATACCGATATTCCTTTGCCACAGATCAACGGTTCCAATTATTCTATGATCTGACGATCTAGATCATGTCGGGGTTTCATGTATCAAGACTTTTGGTTAGTTGGTTCCTCCACACTCTCAACTCCCGAAATATCGAAATTTCAGAGTGCCCCAAATCAACGGCTCACGCTCCTCTGGATCTAATGACTGCTACCCCTCCTGAGCTTGCAAGTATTGATAGGATATCACCTTTATCCTTCCTTTAACTCCACTGGATATAATCATCCATGGGTATCAACGTTCCCCCCTCCGAGAGTTTCCACCGTCTGTTCAGATTCCCCCAATGCTCAAATCTCCAGTGTGTGTGGATCCCCGCCACCTGTCACCCTAGATCCAACGACTGGAATGTTTTTTCGAATTCGCGTTTCGTGAATTCTCACAAATATTTCCTTTGACTTTTTTGCTCTACAGGTCAATGAAATGATGATCAAATGCCACCTGTCTTCTGACGATGGATGATCCTGATGATTTCAAAACTTCACGTTTCATGATATCCACTTCTCAAACTGAAGGTTCAGTTCAGATTTTCCTTGGAGTACGAGATCTATTGACAAGTGTCCCCTCATAAATCAACAACTCACAACTCTTCAGCTCTCCACGCTTCACATGTTTCAAGTATCAACTTCCGCCTTGTGCACCATGATATTTGATGGCTCACACTTGATCTATCAGATGACTGAGATTCCACCTCGGCGTTTCAGTTCTCTGGATTTTGGAAATCTCAAGTTTCAACCCCGATAGTTTCTCTCTCCTATGTATGCGAAATTCTAAGGCTCCTACACTTCCTTTTGATTCGATGCCTATCGATATACTCCATGGTGATCCAACGATCATTGTTGTTCTCCTTCCTGAGCTTCTAATATCCCTCTGCTTGGAAGATTTATCCACTTTCAAAGGTTCCAAACCTTTGTTTTCCCGAGGAATGCATCTCTAGAATATCATCAACACTTGGGAAAAGTGTTATCTCTTATGATCTCCTATCCTTGAAAGGATTTCGATCTCCCATGCACACTTTGTGCTCTCTAGATTTCGAATAACTTAGTTTGAAGCATTTTGTTGAAAGAAAATGGTTCTTTCCCACCTGGCATTCTTCTGTACTGGTCCTTCGAAGCTTGTTGGATTCTTGACACTATGCACACTTTGCACCTGGTCTGAGTTTCTATGATTCTCTCTGAACTTCTCTGAGTCAATCCAAGACTCAGTCGACACACTCCTTGCGTTTGATATGCACACTTTACATACAAGAAGAGAATCTATTTAAACTCAACCATCTTCATCATGAACTCATACAGTTAATCTCTCGAACAATCATACATGAACGAACTAACTAAATCATGCACACACATAAATAAACATTCATTCCATCACACATAAGATGAACACAATCCAAGGATTTGGGACAATATTTGTCTGTTCCATTCATTCATGAAAAACAAAATACATAGTGTTTTTGCTACTCTACTATGTTCTACTGATCTCTCTATCTTGTCTATCCACTCTCATCTATATGTTACATATGTTACAATACAATACTGCAAAACTATCTAAGGAACGCTCCACGAGATCTCTTGTCATGTTCTAAAATCTATCATTTCAAATTCAAATCTATTACCTACTTTTTCCTATTACAATAACTACTAGTTATTTCTATATAGAGTCGACACTCCATATCTGCAATTTCTTACAGTCCTTCAAGACTTTACAAAAAAGTTACATTTTTAAAATGCTATTACAAAAATATCTCAACAACCGATTAAATTATGAGTTAAATGCTTGATTTGAAACTCTTTCATTGATAAGATGTCATCCGTCTGCCTCCACGCGTGCAATGTTGACTTTTAAGGCGATGCTCCTGCATCAATTATCCCCAAAAAATAGCTTGCTGTCCAAACTTTATGCAGATCGTTGTCTTCAATAACTCAATCATAAAAACACATAAATTAAAATCCATAGTTTCCACTCTGAGAGACAATATTTCTTTTATCACTATTGTCCGCCTTTGACTTCCTAGAAGTAGCCTTTGGTTGATTTGAACCTTGAGGTTGTATCTCACTGATAACATGGGAACAATCATCCTTTAGATGCATATGAGAGGAGACTGATTTTGAAGAGTCATTTGAAGGAGAGGAAGGGGAGGAAACAACTTTTCCTTTATCTTGCACATGGGGGACATCAGTTTTAATCCTTTTACTAGCATGAGAGGATTGAATAGGTGAATGCACAAGGGAAATTTGAACATTAGGATTTATAGGTGGTGGAGGAGGTAATGACAAATTGGGCCAACCATGATGGTGAGAGACAACCAGATTGACAATCTCTTGCCATCCATCATTTGCAGGGACTTCTAGTTGCAAGGACATATGAGGAGGTACAAGAATACCAAGGATGTTTTGAGGATGAAAGGGGGGTATCTTTGGTCAAGTTTGTAATATTCCTTGCTCGATCCAATTAAAAAACCCAGGTTGGAAAATTTGGTTCAATTCCTGGGAGTTAGGATCAAAATGAATGGAAAATCTATGCCTTCTAGGCCCTCTGTTCCAGTTTCCTCTTCCTCTATTATTTCTGCCATGGTTGCCCCTACTGAAGAAAATCATCCTGTATGCAGCAATTCATCAGTAACTAAGCCCTTAATAGACCATACATGACATTATGCTTGCATGAAACAATAATTGGCTCAGAAATTGACATGAGATGCATGCAAATCCATCCATAAAATCTATTTAACAATTGCCAAGTGAGCATGGGGTGATAGGGTTCATGGGACATATGAAGGGAGTATAATGAGTGAAAGTCACTATAATGAGGGGGAATAGACACACGAATACTTCTCAACAATTCATTAAATAATTTAACTATGTAATAAAATACCAAAACTATCAGTTGCCAACCATTGTTGTGTCATATCTTTTGTCACTATTATACAAAGTTTTTAAATTTATTTTACAGAACAAGGATGCCAAAAATGATAATGGGATTATGAGGGGGGTATAATGAGAGAAACGCGGTAGGATGAGAGGGAATAAAATATGGATACTTGTTGACATGAAAAATTGACAAGCCGTCAACTGGAAGAACATGTCCAGTCCGAGGTTGTCCAAGTAACCCAAGCCGTTTGTTGTAACCTGTTCTGACGGGTTTAATGGCCCCGTTAGCCAATCTAATGTCCTAAAGTAAAGAAAAGGAATAACTAACTAATGCTAAATTATAGTATATACATATACTCTAATATAATTATATGTTTAAGTGTATTTGAGTAGAGAAAGAAAACATAAAAATATCACTTATGAACACAATTTACAAGTTGCAAGTTTTACTGGAAACTCACAAAATCAATGTAAAAATAATTGTTTTTGGGAAGCAGATAAAGAAAGCACATTTGAATATTTTCTGTTTTCTAACGAAACTTGAATTAACTAAGTTATGAAACAAAGATGTACAACTGGTCAAAGCCAATCTAAACTTTCCTGTTTCACTAATACATATAATGATATGAATTAGAAGAAAAGAAGCTAACATGATATTAGTTCGTTAAATGTGTTCGTGCCTCTGTATGGTGAAGAGCATCGAGCTTCCCCACCTATGGAAGAAATCTACAATAGGCTTATACTAAAATTTTCCTGAATAAATTCAAAGAATGTATTGGCAGCCTGGATTTAAGAATAGAATAGGGAACACCTATTAATTCTGTGATATTATGATTGCAAATGATTACAGTGAGAGAAATCTATGTGTAATACATTCATTTCATTCACCAACTAAACATCAAAGAAAAATCATGATATTCAAATTGATATGATGATCACAGTCACAATATTTGGAACAACAAATCATGAACGATATCTATAGCATGAATATCCTGAAACATAACATGTCATTGAGTCTAAATCTACACAACATATTAATATCCCAAGATTAAATAAAACAAAACATCAATGAAACAACATTCACAATGGACTAAAGCCAAAATGTTGTATGTTGTTCCATTAAGTCTCGAAAGTCATTCATCCATCATTGGTTCTAGGCCAAGATGCATTCCTTTACAAAATGCAGAGTATTTAAAGTGTTTTGAAATCCTATTTTCCTAATCCCAAGATAGGATGATATCTCTTGATATCAATAATATTACAAAAATAGAGGGCTTCCAATCACTCATAACTGATTTTTTTTTCTTCAAAAATTATTAAAAGTTTTTACAAGGAAAACAAAAGAAATACTAATCATTCAAGAGAAAAGTCGAACATGTCTCCCTCGTAAGATCAACATCTAAATCTACTATTCCCCATTAAACCAAACAAGAATAAGTTAGAAGATTTCTCATAACTAAATTCTGTTTTTTTATTTAGAAGAGACCTGATTTTAGAAAAAGATAAGCTACAGGTTTCTGTAGCTAGTTTAAAATAGTAAAAATCAGCCATAAAAATCTATTTGTTTTATTTATTTTTAAACATAATCAAATCCAAAAATAAACAAATATTAATTACTTCAGTAATTTGACAAATTTGAATTTATGATGGTGTGGAAATTCGTTGAGTTTTTTGATAATTACATTATCATCTTGCTTGTAAAAATTAAGTTTGAATTACTCTGTTTTTCATTCTTGCCTTTAACAATTGATTTGTTTAAAATCACCTGAGTTGGCTCATGAATAGGAACCATAAGAAACCTGTCCTTTACCACATCTGAAAACCTCATCCAATGACTTTCTAGGCATGAAAACATACCGTGGCTTTTTTGCCCAATGGGTTTTGACCAACAACAAAAGTTTGATCTATGGTAGCATGGTTCTCTTGTGGATCAATACACAAGTCTTTGATAGTAGGGTTTATCTTATGTCTATGATAGAAATCAACTTTTTTCTACATATTTTCACACCCACAGATAGGAAAGGGGAAAAAGAAAACTCAGGCAAAACAAAATTTATGGGAAAATGTTGTCCAAAAAAATGAAACATACCTCTAAAATGGATTCATTTATGAAGAATCTGCCCATTATGAAGGTAAATGGCCCCATTTCCGAAATGGGTCTTAAAGGGTTTGGACTAATTCGTAATGGTTTTCTTAGGATTTCTCCCGTAAAAACGTGTCTCTGGCATGCAATTACGGTTTATTTGGTTGGGTTCGCATCACCGTGAGATAGCAATGCTTGACGGTCATTTGGCTCCAAATGAACAACAAGAGCCATTAAAAATATGACTGGACTGTAACATGGGTGAATCAAGATAGTTATGGGTTTAGATGGCACGAGCAAAAGAAACATATCCAAATGGATAAAATGGAAACAAACAAAACAAAGCCTCTGTGCAATCATAGTATAAACACCTAGGGTTTGGTCATGATGCTTGACCATACCTGTTAATGAAAACCTTGCATACAGAGCATGAAAACAAAATTCAATTGGTAATGAAAAGATCATTTATTTACTCTGCCAACAAAATGGATTAAGTACAGGGTACGATACTTGTGCATCAATTCTCATGACTAGCACGACCAAAGTTTAACTATATTAACAGAAAAATGCTCATAATTCAAATGCAAACCAACTAGGTATATAGAAATCATATCAATATTCAAAACATTCAAAAGGTAAGTCATTCAAGCGTTAGATTTAGAATGGATATAAGCATAATGACCCCTTAAAAAGAAAACCTTCGCATATAAAAAGAATAATACCAAGCTAGGTTTTCATGAATTGATTCATGATTTCAGTCATGAATCAATCCTAAAAACAAAATGAAAACAAAAACTTTAAAGAATTAATGAATATCTTTACTAACCTAGTAATCATCTCAAAAAGATAATATTTACAAGAATGAGGTGAAGGCAAATATAGAGAATGTAATTTCATGTTCCCATAATGAAATCGTGTGGGGATGCCAACAATACTATTCATATAAAAATAAATCAAAACAAACAATCAAACATAACTATGTTCAGACCTCCATAATTCAATAATCATTCACTTTTAAAACCACCATCTAAACTGTCACTTCTTTTACATATTGCTTGCTGACTTTGAAGAAAACAATTCATATGCCCATAAATACTCAATTATAGTAGCCTTTGCATATATATAATATTTATATAGCAGTCCTATCAATAGTCTTGCAATTGATATGCTGTACATAATAACCCTTTGAGCCACAACTATTCGTATTCCAATGCTAAATCTCTTTTCCTTTCAAAACCAATAGAATATGCACAATGATCTCATCCATTTATAACCAATTCTTGTTCTTTAAAATCAAATAAGAATATGCACATTATTAACCATGATTTGTCCATTATTTACAAACTGTTTGTCATAATCAACTGGGCGTTAAAACTCATAATCGGGCCCCAATCCTTTCACACATAGGTGTCTCTTTTAAAAATATAATCAACATAGGGATTGATTCGAGCAATATTCAACAATTAACATACAACTCTGAGCCCAAACTTCTCATAATTTCACATGTACAGACTTATTTTTAAAACTGCCCAATCGAGAAACATAACCAACTTGTGCCCATTCAAAGCAACACACATTGCTCTTTTACCCTCGACTGGATTGATACGATATCAAGATCGTAATTAGGTTTTAAACACATCGAACAAAGAGTAATAACAATCAATCAAAGGAATACGTCCTCAGAAAACAGAGACAACTCGTGCCTTAAAATTTTTATCACAAAGAAGTAACATGTAACAACCCTCTTGACAGTGAGGGTTATCAAATGACAGTCAACCACCTTCAAAAAAGAACGAGAGGAAGCGAAATCTTAAAAGCATTGTAAAAAGAATGCCCAAGAACAACCCGTGGCCAACCAAAATCATATTCAAAGCTTCCATTAAAGTTCTGGGTGATGTTAAACCGACTGTGCAATGCTTTCCATACAACAACGATAATGAGAACAATGCCATGATAACTAATAGCTCAAGACTTGGTAAAAACAAGGAAAGAACTTTAAACAATTCATATTACAACCCAGAGGATCTAAAAACCAAACACAGAGACAAAATTGGAGTGGTAAAACTTAACACAAAGGATGGTTGTAATACTTATGTGCAAATCTCAGAGCTTGCCAAATCAAAAACCATAAATTTCCATAGAGAACTAGACCCAAAAACTCAAGCCGACCGAGCATGCCTCTCTTTCTATTTATCCAATAAAACCACACACAAATTACACACAACAAAGTATATCCATTCCTCTTCTCCAAAAGACCAACTGTCAGAATATTCACCAGAAGAAACCATAAGCACAACACCAATACACAGTCCAAAAAGTTTAATAAAAACACAGACCTCAAGCAATTCTAAGCCAAAAATCAATTCATAATGCAGAGTAATCATCATGGATGGAAAAATAAGGAACCATACATGGAAAATATTGCTTGGGGGAGAGAGTTAGACTGTATCCTCCTTCACAACAAAAATTAGCGCGGAGCATCAATAATCGCTAGAGCCAAAAAACCAAATGCAAGTATGGCTAGGGTGACGGGCCTTGAGGGTTGTTTGAGTAACGTGCAGTAAATGCACGTCACTTCCTTCCCCAACCTCATTCAATTCAACGTATAATCCAACCAACCCACCATAACTCTAAGCATTTAATCAACTACATATTTCATTGCCATATCACAAATTGCATAGTGCGTGACCCTGAGTATTGTCAAACTATTTTAAAAATAACCATGTGCTATAACGTTACCACATATGCTTCACACATAATGTTTAACAAAGCACATAAGTCTAGTAGCAAGGGTTTATACAACCTTCTTTTGTCACAATTACATATAACATTAGGGCTTCTACATAGTTCTTTTATTTGAAAAAGATCCCATATCAACCCTTATCAAGATCATAAGTAAAACAATTAATCCATGTTTAATTGCAATGTCGAAACAAAACTGATAGTAATCCTTTTATCCATAGGGAAGCCTTAATATAATTTGCGAATGGACATCAAAACCATCCAATGCCATGAAATAATCAACCACCAACTTATGTCACCAAAACGTTTAAACCATAATTTGAAACATCGAACTATAGAAGACTGTGTTGTTATCATCACAATAGAAACAAAATATAAGTACATCATGTTGGATTACTGAGAGGGGGGGTGAATCAGTAATGGAGCAATTTAATCCCTTTTAACCATATAATCCAAGTGATATATCAATGAAGCATTATTATCTAATAACTGTAGAGTAAATAAGCAATGAACAAATGAACAATCATACACATACATAGTACACCAGTGTTTTACGTGGAAACCCAAATCAAGAAAAAACCACGGAATGATTTTTCTTATATGTCTTGAAGAATTACATTCATTGGAAGCACCGACTTCCTTTGTTTTCCAGCTGCAACTGGAAGGAGGCTCCAACCCCCTAGTTTCTCA
>JZKD02S1626136.1:227108-260391 GCA_000966675.3 Picea glauca
TCCAACTGCAGTTCCGAAACTTGTCTCTCAAAATGAGCAAGTGAGATGTGTCTAAGTGAGGCGCTAGCCTCCTCATTTATACTAATCTAGCAATTGTGAAGTGTCTCTTCATTGGCAAGGTTGACTCCTTAATCTGGGTGGTTATAACCACCTTTATTATATTTTGGGGCCTCTTTGATATATTCTAGGGCCGACTTCTTCTTTTGCCTATTACAATTATATTATGACCAATCCACAATAGGGGATTTGGTCCTTTTACAATAGCTAACGTGATCAATCCACAATGGGGATTGATCCAATGAATAATATATCAAATAATAATAAGAATACACTTTGCAGTTACATTATTTCAACAGAGGGGAGATTTAACATGGTATATCGATATCACATCATGCTGCTATTACACTTCATAGGGAAAGAAGTAATGAACCTCCCTTTTTACCTTTTCAAAATCATTGTTAAGATGGATGACACAGTTCAAGCCAAATATAAGCAAGTAGACACAAGTGTCTTTCACTCTGGCCTTATTAAAATGTTGGTGATGGAAGATTTGATAAAGACAAACACTGATTGGGAAACAATCCTTGCTTCATCATAGTTTCAGCTAAATGTTTCCCCCACTCCACAGTCCAAGATACAAAGCCCTACTCCTATGGAGAGGACTGTGTGTTCAGAGGTTAGAAAGAGGAAAAAGGGTGCTACGATTGATATAGATGACATAGCCATAAATGAAACAAAAGTAGGAGGGCCTTCAAAACCTTCACACAGAGAAGCTTCATCCATGGTAGATCCCACTCCTATGGAGGTTCCTTCAAGTAAATCCACATGTCTGAGAGGAAGAAAGCTTGTGTTTCATTCACCCATTGCTACAGACAAGGTTAAACCTAGGAGGCATTTTACTAGAGAAATAACCAAGAAAAATGTTTCTTTGAAGAATGATGCAACCAAGAATTCAACCCAAAGGAAAGGTAAATCCAAAGATATTGAGTATCCCATTGAAATTATTGATGTCACTACTCCTCAGCGTGAGAGTAATCCCACTTTCAAGAGGCTCAAGAGACAACTTAAAGAAGCAAGGGTTGAGGCTGATAAAGTAAAGAAAGAGGATTTGTATTCAAGGAGGAAGTTCAAGGGAGTCATGTCAATGTACCATGAGACTATTGATAAGGCCATATTTATAGCCAAAAGATTTATGCCCCTCCACATGCAACTCATAAATCTCTACAGACAAAACATATCTCATCAAGCTCAAATCAGAAAGTTAAAGACATAACTACAACCTTTTAAAGAAGATTTGGCCAAGAGAAATCTGGACATGATGGCTAAGGTTTCTACTAGGAGAAGCTCCAGAGTTAAAAAATGAAGATGTTGAACCTCCTTAACCAATATGAGTTTTGGTCAAGTTTCATATTTTATGCAATTTTACAACTTTCGAGGATGGCTATGTTTTGTAAACCATGATTAGCTACTAGGATGTTTTATTCTAGTTATGTACCAAGATATGAAGTTGTTACAACATTTTGGGACACTTGAGATAGTTTTGGGGTGTTTTAAGCCTTTGTAAAATCAAACAAGCCACTACAAGAAAGTTAGTAGCGCATGGCACTGCGAATTGGCTATTTTGGATAGACACTACGAACTGGCGCTGCAAAATCATGTTTTGGAGTTTTGTAGCCATGACACCTTTAGGCATAGGAATCCTATTCATGAGTTGTTATTCAAATTTTAAAGATGTCAATGACAGTCTAGGCCATAAGATAAGCATTGTAAGACTGAATGAGGGTTTGAATGGTGTGAGAGAGACTCATATTGTTTATGTTGTCTATGTAGCAGAGAGTACCTCCTATTGTATTTACCAGACCTAAGACACTTTGTATAATAGAAATCAGTCTTGTTCCTTATCATCTTGTTGCTAACTAATTCTAATTACAGTCTATTGAATGATTCATTTGGATGAATTGTGTCTTTGTTGCAATGGAGGATATGTTGTGATACTGTTTATAATTATATCAAAGTTTTCTCTTTGATTATGAGAAGTTTTGTTTTAGAGGGTTTTATTCATATGTATGTCAATACTACCTGATGTAGATGATAGGCATATTACATTTTGCTTATTAAGTCTTCCACATACTCACCTTATTTCTTAAATATTGATCCAAGTTACTCAAAGCCTTATTTGCTGGTGGATATTGTATGGAGTAAGTTGTGATTGACATTCTTTTTCTGAGTTTTTCATCCATTTTCCACCTTATCATAAAAACTTATCTTTAATACTCTTATGGGTACTGGGCTTGCACTTACAATAGTCTAAGTGTGACTTATAGTTCTAACAATACCTATGCTCAATGCAAGGAAGAATGTGTAGGATAAGGACACTCAAAGGAATGTCTCCTCCATGGGTAAAGGTATCGCGTCACAAAGGAATAAATTGCAAGGCTAGAAAATGGTATGAATGCATAAGTAAATGGTTCAACAATGGCAAGCTGAAGCTGGCATTAGGCCTAGAAGTGTGACGGTTAATATGCAATGCAATTACAACTCAAAAAATTTGTGGAAGACCCATGGGTAAGTTATAAAGAAAGAGATTGAGAGGAAGTCATAAGGCTTCAACACAAAGACATGGTGGGACTAAACAAGGCTTCCAAGCCTACAGAAAAAACTACAACATGGGTGTCAAAAATGCCACCGAGGTACTAACTAGTACAACCATGAAGAGGTAAGCTCTACCATCCGTAAACGACACCCTTAAAGAATCTTGAAGGTATAATTTTGTGATTGAATGGGGTTGACCCTATGGAAGATGTGTGATCAATATAAATAAATGAATTATGCAAGAGAAAATGGAACCTACACTATATTTCAGTAAAGAACACAATACCTTCTGAAGAGTCTGAAAAATGATGACATATGTAGTAGAATATGTTAGAGGGATTCTCGTAGTTAATGGCCAAAAAAAGTTTAAGAAGAAGATATCCAACTTCAACACAAATTCATGGTGGGGATAAATAGGTGGAGTTTCCTAAGGCTTGATACATGAATCCTTATATGCAACATGTTGCTGTTTTGTGATTTTGATCTCTGAAGAGTTTGTAAAGGTTTAGATTCTTCATCAACTATGACATCTCTGCTGAAAGATCAGTTGATTTTTGTTAACATCAACCAATACTTAGGCTTTATGACTATCATTGTACCCTATGATCATCAATTTATTTCTCGTTGGGTCTAACTTGGTTCTATTCTCATCTAGAATCTAGGCATAAGTAGTAGAACCAAAGACCTTAATATGACTGAATTTGGGCTTCTTCCTAGACCATGCTTCCTTTGTAGTCTTCTTCCTCCTCACCATCATCGAACATCTATTCAATAGGTATACTTCTATGAAAATTTCCTCCACCCAAAGCTTGTTTGGAACAAACATTTTTTTCATCATACACCTGGCTATCTTTGTGATTGTGTGGTTGTACCTCTCAACCACTCCATTATGCCACATAGTGTAGGGTGTAGTGAACTATATTTTGATCTAATGTTTAACACTAAAGTTATTAAAATCTTTGGAACAAAATTTCCCACCACTATTAGACCTAAGAGTGGTAATGTGACAACCTGACTCTTTTTATACTAACGATTTGAACTTTCAAAACGATTAAACACATCAAATTTCAGTTTAAAAAAGTACACCAACATCTTCCTATTGTATTCATAAAAAAGAAGAAGGAAATACCTGACACCCATGATAGATTTCGTGTTCATTGGTCCAAAAATGTATGCATGAACTAGACAAAGGATTCTCTTTACTCTCCAAGATTTTTCTTTATCAAATGGCACCATGTGCTTCTCCCCTACCTAGTAAGATCCACACACATCCTGAGTCTCCATCTAGTATATTCTTGTGAACCAGCTGAGAGAGGTAGGTCAAGTTAAGGTTCCCATAGTACTGATGCCAAAGTGTAGTTATGTCTGATGCACTCTTAGCTGCCAATGCATGCTCTTCCAATATCAACCAATTTGAATGGTCCATGTTCCTTCATACTAAGATAAATAGTCTTCTTGTTATCCTGGTCAACTATATAACATTTTTGATTGCTAAAATTGACATCTAGATGGGGGTAGTGCCTCATAATATGACTCAATTAAAGTAGATTAATCTCCATACCTAGCACATAATACACATTGAGGAAAATCAACATTTTTATCTAAAGGAAATTTTCACATTCCCTTTGCCAAGTATTGCGTACTCTGCCTCACCATAAAATATCATTGAATCCTTTGAGGAACAAGCAATGTACTTTGTGAACTAGTCCCACCTATTGGTGAAGTGTCATGATGCACCTGGATCAATGTACCAAGCATATGACCTATGATGATCGACTTATTGCTTGGCCATGATTGAAAATAAGGTTGAATCATTCTCCTTTGTATGCTATATGACACGAAGCTTCTACTGAGGCTCTCCCTGGTTGGTTTTTTGATATGACAACCTCTTTCTACAGTTCTTCTTCATATGACCCACCTTTCCATACTAGTGACGGGTGATGGTATTCAAGCTCCCGGATGTATATTTACTATTTCCTTGACCTTTCTTCTTTTCACATTTATCTTTTCCCTTGACATTGGCTACAAAGGCCTATTCTAAATGCTCTATATCACTATTTCTACCAAGATTTTTCTTCCATCTATCCGGTTGTAATATCATATTGCATAGCTCATCAAACTTCAAGTCAACATTTGTAGAGGCAATGTTCAAGGTCTCAATAAAGTGCTCATAAGCATGTGGTAATATTTTCAACATGATTAATAGCATGTCCTCCTCTTCCATATTTGAACCAATGGAAGAAAATTGCTCTCTAATATCTTTGATCTTGAGTAAATGATCCTGTAATGATGCATTCTCATCCATTGTGATAAAAAACAAGACATTCTTTAGCAAGAAGCCTATGCCCTTGTTCAAAGTCTCATGCAACTCTTTCAAATACTTCCAAATCCTTGCTGAAGTCTTCCATATTTGGACCTTTGGAAACATTTCATCTATCATATAAAACTTCAGCAACATTATTTCTCTTTTGTATCTTTCATCAAATTTGTTCCGGTCTTTACCCATAACTTGTGGTCAAGTATCGTTTCCTAGGACAATAAAAACCAAACATCCGTAGTAAAAAATGTCCAACATACGTTGCTTCCACATTGTAGTTCTTTCCAAAGAAACTTTGGATACGTTCTAGCATGATGTTGGGTAAAGAGGAAATAGATACAAGTCAAGAATGCATACAAATATATTGAAACAAAGAAAAATGTTGAAAAACACTTGTTCTTCTCTCCCTCAATTTGCAATTCTGAAGTAAGAACACCTAGATACTAGGTATAAACTGCTATATCAACCATGTGTCATTGTAAAACACATAGATTTCTAATAAATCAGCCCAAAAATAACTTTAAAATACGTAAATTCTACCAAATCTACTAAAAATAGCCCAATAAACCACAAATTTACCTTAGACCAATGAAAAACACACAAATATTGACATATATACTCTAAAAAATCTATAAAACTATTAGATATGCTAACAATGAGCACCAAATTTGTCAATTTCTACGTGGATCCATTGAAAAACAATAAAGCAACTACCAATTCTTCCAGATCTACAAATCTGGGCAACAATTCAGGTAGAAACAATTCAGAACTACTTCCATTTCCTTTGTAACGTCAAGAAATTAGTAAAATTAGATTGATATGACCATCAAACAATCTGTACAATCAAATTTATTTTTAATAAACTTCGCGAAACATCCATACAAGTCCGTATGGATCTAATTTTTAATGACTATACAATCAATCCATATAGTTGTACAACTATTGTACAAATGAATTTGTTGTTAGTATGATCCAATTTGGATGTACACCAATTGGGTTGTTTGAATCATGTTAGGGACCTAACCTGCACATAGGTAGAACAATATATTCGGATGTAATAAAGGTCAATATTAATAAGGCCTTTCAATAAAGAAGAATAAGTTGAATGTAAGAAGACCTAATAGAAGCTTCCGCTTTTAGAAGGATCTTCCTCTAGATGGTTCTTTTGATAGACATATTTAGTATAAATAGGAGTTGAGGGTATGGGAACCCTAGCTTGGATATTATTGTAATAGAGATCTGCTCAACTGGATTTTTCCCCCTCGAAGAGACCCATGAACATTGCTCTCAGTAATCGAAGTGCTCTTTCTGGTGTTATTTTGTTATCATTTCAGTATTATTGTGGTGTTATTCGGGTTATATTGTTGTTTATCTGCCATTTCTAGCATTTTATTTCTGTTCTGCATTATATCTGAAATATTACAAGTCATGTGAAACTATTATACAACTCAAGTGTGGACACTATATGGTCATACAACTCAGTCTATATACCTTTATTTAATATATATTTTGAACCTATCTTTAAACCGTAAATTTTCAAACTTGGGTTTTAAAATGTAAATTCAATCAATCATGGCTTTGAATGACCTAAAACCTTTTTGGCTCTTTGATGCATCACACTAGAAATCCATAAATCCATATTTACTTGTAACAATCCCCATGTATTCACACTCACATAGACTCCTTGGCACCCACATTGTTGAAGTCACAAGAGTGGAAACCTTGCCTTTCAAAGGCCCGAGACTCTTGATATGATTTCGAGAATCCTGGGCTCTAATAACATATAACAATAGCACAAACACATAAAGGAAACTAAGATTGCATTAATAAAGAGAAAGAAAAATATTTCTTATAAAGGGTTACAAGCTAGTTGAGTCAATCTGCTTTATGAATGTCAGATAAACCTAGAAACACATTAAAGTGAAATAAAACATAAAAGAATAAAATAACCCAAAGGAAAAGTGACTCTATTAATGCCTATGTTTAATATCTATTTGACTATTATAATTTGGTATTTACTTTAAAAGACCTTACACTATTTGGAATAGGGAATATGCCCAACTTATGGCCTAACAACCTCTAAATTGTTTTAAGTGGTTTTACTATTTGTGGTTTGGTCCATTGTTTAGATTTTTCTCATATGCAATAAATGAAATGTATCTATTTTAATATGCGAAATGCAAAATGATGCATGGGCTAAACTAACAAAACCAATGAGGTAAACAAAACACCAAATATATTATTGCTTTATATCTTTAGTAAAACGTTACTAGGAAAATGAAAGCAAAATTTAAATAACTAGTTTCATCATTGAGAAGTCTTAAAATGAACAATTAAATATAGTAATATGCTTATGGATATAGACAAACAATTCATGAGATAGACAAAATAAGACAATTTTTTCATACATGAGAAAATTCTACATTGTAAAAGAAAATTCTAGTTACATCATTCCAAAACTTAGTAAATTAATAAAAGTAGTTCTACAAATCATAAGTTTTATAACTAAAGTTTGTTTCCAAATGGCTTGGCGAGTAGTGGCTTCATATTCATTAATTTTCTAAAGTGGTTTATAAAATTGCTAAAGAAAAATTCCATTGTACAATCAAATTCATATTATTTATAGAAAATAAGGGGGGGAGTTCATCATCATGATACATTTGGTTGATTGTTCATTTCCCCTTCGTGTCTATTGGGTTCCTCAGTCGAATTTCCATTTTCTCTTAAGTGAGGATTCAACCCTTCTTGTCTATTCAAATCCCTTTCTTCGTTGTTTAAATCTCCTCCTCTAGAAGATTCCCCCACTTAGCTTGAGGATGCTTCACCTATTTATTTTTTCCACCCTACATAAGTAGTCCATGCCTCAAAAGTTTAATTCAATGCATCTCCATGGGGAAAATGATGCCATTTTAAAGGGGCCTTATAAGATGCAATACTCCGCATCAATATTTTTTATTTAAATTTATCAATTTGAGGGAACAAAGTTTTGATTTATGTTATGTCTTTGGTAGGAGCTTCAATAAAATTTGGGATGGTTGCTTCATTAATCTCAGAAATAGAGCTGATATATTTTCTGCTTGAGCCGATGTAGTCTTCTAGGTCCTTGATACCTTCCCCTATGGAAGGAAATTGTCTTTTTCCCTAAAATATGGAAAATGAAAATTATTTTCTATATTATATATAACCTGCCACAATAGAGCATAATATATTACCTCATGTGTGCCTCTCTTGAGAACATTGTAAGTTACATGTTTTTAGTATCTTAGGTCAAAATCCATCTCTTGAAATGATTTAGGGGTGAAAACATAAATCTCTATCAGGATTTCTTGTAAGGAGGACTGCCAATCCTTTACTTTATCAAGTTGTAATTGATATTACTGATAAGCACGCTTCCATGCTTGAATATGAGCCATTCCATCAACAATATATTGACAATGAGACTCCACATGTTGTTCTTTGTGATATAACTCTATTTGAACACTGTTCAATTCATCTTGTACTTTCAAAGTGTTGGAGCCGGAAGTCACTCCTGGATTGCTTGCAGGAGCAGAGCCCGACGCCCATCAGTTTTAATGTCATGATTTGTTTGAAAGGGGTGATCAAATGGAAGCAAACTCGGAACAGTGGTCTCAACTCAGAAACTAGGCCAGGCATGCATGAACGAGTGAGGTCTTGATAAACTTCAAACAATGAGTTGCAATAAAGGGTGAGTAGGGGGAAGACTTCATGAGAAGGGTGCAAGGGTTTGCTGTAGGCATCAAGCTTCTAACAGACTGTGAGAGTAGGCATCTGAAAACAAGATCATCTTACTTCCAAATGCAGGAAACCAGAGAAAACAACAATGCAACAATAAATCATTTATCATAATAGAACTGTGTTAATTCATGTGAAGCATTCGATCATGAACTCTCCAGCAAGAGGTGAAACATAGATGGAAAAGGAAAACTATTTGTCATAAACCAAGAAATCTCAAACACTGATACATAACCCAGAAAGCTAGAATGTTTACTGAATCTTTACAGTCGGGATCTTAGATCTACCATCGATAGATACAAAAATGGCTAAAATGCCTTCATATACTCAAACTAACAATAACAACAAAATCAAGACGTAGCATTGAAAGCTTTGCGTCTGCATGGATTCTGACAACACGGAGCTGCAATCTTTGAATGGTCGTGCAACTTATGGCAGACGCGATCGATCTCCTGACAATTTATTTGGCGAATTGACGTGCCTTTAATTTAATGCAAGACTTCCCATTATGGTGGAGACGATGTCTAACCACCACCAACTGCTTCAATAACTGCTTCTTGGGATTGAAGACGACCTGGCCAACTCAGCATTTTGGGACATGGAAGACTCCTCGTGTTGCCACCTAGAATAACTGAATAGCTTGAAAGACGAGTATGGAGGCCAACGCGGGAAGTGGGGTACGGCTACGGAATGACGGGGCCACAACCGCAAGGACGAAGTAAGAATGATGAGAGGCGAGAGAGGTGGCGGGGGATGACATAAGTCATAAGGGATATAAGCAGAGATGGTGGGAGAATAGACGTGGCAGGATTAATGTAGTGAGAGGCTGACATGGAGGGAATGGGATACGTGGCGGGTGGTAAGTGGACGATGAGAAGTAGAGGTGACCACGCGGACCAAGGAGTGGAGGAGGATAGGCGACACATGGCAGCAAGAGAAAGGTGATTATGAAGGATGATATGACGGGAGGAGGGCCCATGCAGGCTAAACGCAGGTCGGCTGAGAAGGACGAGGCTGCATGAGCGCCGTTGATCTGGGCGCTATGATTTCAGCCGTCGGAAGCTGCATCCATGATTCCAGACCCCCCCCCCTCCGCTTAAAGGAGGAAAGGCAGGGGGGTCCGGAATTACCTTTAGCGCGGTGGATCCGGGGGCGCCGATCTGGGCCGTTGGAGAGGTGCGCTCCCGATTCTGGACCCCCCCCCGCTTAAAGGTAGAAAGGCAAGGGGGGTCCAAAATTCAACCTGTGCCATTGATCTAGGCGTGTGAATCACTGCCGCTAGATCATGCTCGTGACTTACCCTGGGGCGCATTATCACCCAAAACTTTGGATAAGTGGGTTTTTAACCCCTTCTTTTGTGTTCTAGCCCCCCTTACAAGAAATATCGCTAACATTTGGCTCCATGGGGGATAGAGTCATCYCTGTGAYGCTCTAARAACTCTTTTKCARACTTAKTGCCTTAGYTGTTGGGMTATGGAGTCATTTATTAGTCCGAAAAACAAAAACAGAAACAATATTTACAAAACAAAACAAAAAGAGCCGACTGCGGCTCATAGAAAACATTTTTTTAAGAAATGCCCATTTACTGGGCCACTGAAAACTTCGTTGCCTTCCAAATCCTGCAACCTGTAAGTGTTGTTTGAAAATACTTCAAGGATCTTGAAAGGCCCGAACTAGAGGGCATCAAATTTGTTGTGTTTGCCCTTTTCTTGCCTAGGTGTATCCCATTTGAGCACTAGATCACCCTGCTCAAATTCCTTCTTTTTGCTCTTCCTTTCAAAAGCCTGCTTGATCTTTTGCTGATGATTGTAAGCTCTGTCTAAGACCTGTTCTCTGATCTGTTGTACTTCCACCATCTGATGAATTCTTCTGAGCACATGGTTAGGTTCCCCCTCAAAGTCCTGGAGGAGATTTTCCACGGGTAAGGCGAGATGAGTGGGGAAAACAGCCTCTATTCCATTAACCAGTTGGAAAGGTGAGATGCTCAATGATTTCTTTGTTGTTACCCGATCAGCCCAAAGAGAAAATTTGAGCTTTGAGTCCCAGGCCCTTTTATTATCCTCCAACAGCTTCTTAATAAGCTTGATTAGGCTTTTATTTGAGGACTCTGCTAGTCTGTTTCCCTGAGGATAGTAGGGAGTGGAGTGAATCAGTGAAATTCCAAATTGTTCACAAAACTTGACCAAAGGCTCAGACTGAAATGGGGAAGCATTGTCAGTGACAATTTTGCTAGGGAAACCAAATCTAGCTATGATGTCTTCCAGGAAGCTGATGATTACTTTGTGAGAAGTGCTTCTGGTAGGGACAACTTCTATCCATTTAGTGAAGTAGTCAGTTGCTTTCAGAATCCATCGGTGCTAGCCACTCAAAGGGGGATGAATTTCCCCGATGAAGTCCAATCCCCATTGCTGAAAAGGTGCTGAGACCACCACAGGTTTCAAAGGCAGGGATTTGAGCTGTTGCTTCCCCGAGAATTTCTGGCATTTGATGCAAGCTCTAATTTCTCTGCAGACATCAGGAAATAAGGTGGGTCAGTAATATCCAACTCGGAGGATCTTGTGAGTTGTGGTCTTCCAAAAATGATGACCTCCACAGAGACCACTATGGAAGTCAAATATAACCTTCTGGGCCTGTTGTGGGTCCAGACATCTCAGTAATACCCCCTGGGGGTCTTTCCAATATAAGGTTTGGCCAATAAGGTAATACCTGATAGCTTTGAGCTTTAAGGCTCTGGCTTTACTTTTCCCCAATCCATCAGGAGGCTTCAATTCTTGCAGAAAATACAGGATATCCTTATACCAGGTGCATTCTTCTAGTGGTGCAGTGCTTTGGGAACCCCTGTTGGATGACTCAGCTTGCTCATTGATGAAGTTAATTCCCAAGGCTTTAAAATTGGATTCAGCCAGCATCTTGGCCAAACCTTGCCCCTTTATCAGCTTGGTGGGCTTGATTTCCAGATCAAATTCTAGGATCTTGGCGATCCATTTTCCTCTTCTTCCGTCTATGTCAGGCTATATAAGAATGTCCTTCACAGAAGATGAAGGGACATATGCAATGATTTTTGAGTGCAAGACATAGAATCTGAAATCTTTGAGAGATTTCACCAAAGCATAAGCTTGCTTCTCCATGATCTCGTACCGGAGCTCTGTATCTCTCAGCGCCTTGCTAAAGAAGGCAATAGGCTGCTCCTGCCCTTTATCATTTTTCTGCAACAGAACTGCAACTACTGTGTCACAGGAAGCAAAAGAAAATATCAGAAAGTATTTGGAATAATCGGGGCTGACTAGCACAGGTGCTTCAGTCAACGCCTTCTTTATTTGGACAAAAGACTTTCTGGGCTCGACAGTCCATTTCACTTCATTCCCCTTCCTGAGCATGGCTGTAATATGTTTCACCAATTCAGCAAAATTTGAAACAAACCTCCTCAAGAAATTAATCCTTCCCAAAAATGCCTGGACCTCTTTTTTAGATCTGGGAAGTGACAGGGCCTGAATTGCTTCTACCCTGTCGGGATCAATTCTCACTCCCTCTGCTGATACTATATGGCCTAACATCTTCGCTTCTTGCATAGCAAACAATGATTTCTTGGGATTCAGGGAAAGGCCAAACCTCCGACACTTCAAGAAAACCCTTTTTAAGTGGCAGTAGTGTTCTTTATCAGTCTTGGAGAAGACTGTGATGTTGTCCAGATAAATCACCACGAGCTTATCTTTTTCTCCAATGAAGGCTATGTCCATGGCTCACTGAAATGTTGCTCCTGCGTTCATCAGCCCGAAAGGCATTTTGGCATACATGAATGTGCCCCAAGGAGTGGTGAAAGTTGTCTTTTCCCTGTCCTCAGGCATGACTGATATCTGATTGTAGCCAGAGAAACCATCAATCATGGATATTCTGGAAGCACCAGTGACCTTCTGCAATATGTGCTCCATGTTGGGCAAGGGATAATTATCCTTCTTTGAGCTCCTGTTCAGGTTTCTGAAATCAACACAGAGTCTGATTTTTCCACTCTTTTTTCTCGCTGGGACCAAGTTGGCTACCCAGTCAAGATATATTAGGGGGACAATGATCCGAGCATCCAGTAGCTTCTTCACTTCCCTCTCCATGACAAACAACAACGTGGGATTTATCTGTCTCAGCTTCTGCTTGAATGGCTTAGCCTCTTCTTTTAGTGGGATCTTGTGCTCAATGACTGATGTGTCATATGTCTTGAGGTATTCATAGGTCCATGCAAACACATCAACAAACTCCCATAGCAACTCAGTGTATTCGACCCTCTGCTCCTTGGTCAAGCTTCTTGACAATTTGACACACTTGGGCTCCTCTGGTGTGCCTATGTTGCATTCAGCTATCTCAGCATCATCACCTGAAAATCTACCCTTCATTGCCACATCATTCCCATCAAACAACCTTTCTAATGGGATTATCCCTTTCGGAATGTGGTTTCTTGGTAGCTGAATGATCTGGTGATCAACAATCTTATTCAAAAACTCCCCAGGGTGACGATCTGGTTTTCCTTCAATGTCGGGATCCTCATCTATGTGCAATGCAAAAAAGTTATCAACGGATTGAAGAAACTTTTCGATCTCTTGATCATCCTCAAATACCTTCCAATGCTTGACATTGTCTGGTACAAAGGGTCTGTATTTTATTTCAATATCAGACCTGACAGTGGGCAGCTCAGGAACTTCAAGCAGACTAGCTGTGAAAGCTAAACAGTTGGCTGGGGAATTTTCTTCCCTTGGAATGAAAGAGATGTTAAAAGCCAGGAAGAAATTATTCACAAGGTCCCATACCTCATTCTTGTAATTCCTGAGTCAAGGATGCTTGGTCTGATAAACATTTTTTACCTGCTAGACAATCAACTCGGCATCCCCAAACACAACCATTTCCTCGATTCCCATCTTCTTTGCAGCTCTCAATCCTAGAACCAGAGCTTCATACTCTGCCACATTGTTGGTGACTTTGAATTCCAGCCTGTATGACAGAGAGATGGTCTCTTGAGAAGGGGATATGAATACTACCCCAACACCTGCACCCATACTAGAGGAAGCTCCATCAAAGAAAATCTTCCAAACAGAGGTGGTTGGAGGGGGTGTCTCCTGATTAAGAATGGACTGCTTTCTGATCTGCAAAGGGGGTTCGGGAGTCTCAGTGAGCTGTAGTAAACTGGAGCCTAAATCAGTGTCCAAGGCATAGATGGGATGATTAGTGGGGTTTGCTTCATCACTAACAATGTAGGCTAGTTGGGCTTCTCTGTATAATCTCCTATGTTCCCCTCCAAACACTGGAATGGTGGCATATGTAAGATCCATCTGCAGGGCTCCCCCCAGTCTCTTAATCCAAGATCTCGACAACAGCATGCCAAACTCAGGGGGGACGTCAGCTACCACAATATCCATGACCATACTCTTCATGGGAAACTGAAACAGGGAGACTACCAGATCCTTGATGACTCCCAAACACTGTACCCTCCTGGAGTCAAAGGAATAGAGGTCATGATAGGCTCTGGTGACTTCTAATCCTAGCTCTTCCATGACAGCTTTAGGCATGAGGTTGTGGGAGGCCCCTGATTCCATAAGGCAATTATGTAGCACTTTGTCATGTATGTTCAGGGATGTGTAGAAGGGAGGAGATGAATCATCTCTGTCTTCTACCATGGGACCTAGGACAATTGCAGGTCTTTCATCTTGGAGGTTTATGAAGTCTGTGGAAGGGCTTGAGGCTTCAGATTTCAAAAGGACAGAGAAGCGTTTTTTGAATTCCCCATGTTTAATTAACTCGGTGAGTGGCACAGGAATTCTGATCTTTTGGATCTCATGTTCGAAATTGAAAGAGGACATAGACTTTGGAATTTATCTAATTTCAGGAACATGACTTTGGACAATGGGAGAGAGGGGTTGAGCTTTCTTACCTCTTTGAGCATATGCTACTTCATTAGTAGGTTTCTCTGTTCTAGTGGATTGCTCGGGAACATCAGGTGTTGCTGCCCTTTTGTCAGACCTCAGGTGGTACCTGCCTCGACCACCACTAGCTTTGTCTCCTTTTCTCAACTCATTCAGTTGACCATTCACGAGGGACTCTTCGTAAGATGACTGGGTCAGATGAGGGAAAGGAGGAGTGACTTCTACAGAGTGGATTTTAGGTTCGGGCTCATTTGTTTCCCCTTCTTTATCCTCAACTACAAATTTGTTCTGGAAGGGAGCCTGAATTCTTTGGTCTTCTCTGTCTCTTCCTCTGTGCATAGTCGGGGGGGAAATATTATTTGGCCTCCTGAAACCCCCTTTATTTTCGATGTTCTGAGGGCCCTTATACATCTTCTTCCTTTCCACCTTCAATCTCTCCACCTCTTCTTTAAGGAAGTTCATTACTTGGGTCAGCTCACTTACTTGAGGGTGGGGAAATGATGTGTTGGAAGTTGAGGCTTCTGACTTTTCCTTTCTTCTGTCTGTGTCGACCTGGTTTCTCAGCCTGTCGGCTGCCAATATATTGGATTCCACTTCTATATATGCATCTTGCATCTGAGCTAAAGAGGTGGCTCTTCTTTCTCTTAATACGAGGCATAAATCAGGGTCAAATGCACTAGCATACGAAATTTGAGCAGAGGCTTCTGAAGGCTTTACCTTTGCAGGAATTTTGTTATACATCTTGTTGAATCTTTTGGAGAAGTCAGAGACAAACTCTCCTTCCATTTTATTTAGGGACCCAAAATCAGTCATATAATATATGTAATCTTTCCTATCTCCTCACTGCCTCAGAAAAACAATATCCAGGGCTTCAATAGCAGCAATAGATCCGGGGGCCAGTCCCCTAAACCACTTTCTAACCTCACCATCCAAACTCTGGACAAAGACTCTCATCCAGACATCTTCATTCTCAATATTGAGGTTATCTGCATAACTGTAAAAAGCATCTAGGTGCTCTTCAGCAGTTATGTCTCCCTCCCCACTGAACTTGGGCATGTATTTCAAATAGTCTCCAGCAGGGAGGGGATTCACAGGATGGGGTAGGATTAAAGGAGCATATCTAGTAGCGACTATGGCATCCATTCTGTTTGGAGGGGGATTAGCACCATCCATAGGGATATTAGGTAGAGGAGAAATCGGAGGAGAAGGAGTGTGAACGAAAGATGTCCGAAAAGAGCTTCTTGGAGGAGACAACGGGAAAAACAGAGAGAGGTCTAAGGGACCCGAATGTGTAGATGTCTCTCTCTGTGCAGTAGTAGTAATAAAAGGAGGAGTAGTGAAATCTTCTGAGGTCTGAGGATTGTGTGGAGGCACAACTTCCAGGGAAGGGGGAGTGACAAGGATCTCTCCCTCTGATACTAGACCAGGAGGAGAAAACTCAGCAAGAACACTCCCGAAATTCAAAAAATGGGAAACCTCAGAGGAAGGACGACTAGGAAGCTGAGGATAAGAAAATGGATTTCTTACAGAAGGGGAAGGCGCATTACCTATTTTGGCGATGGACACTTCTTTCGCAGATCTCTTTCCCTTTTTGCACACCACTTCCGAGTCAGCTTCTGGTGTAGCTAAAGGTAGGTGTGGATTAGACCTTGTGTGTCTGCCTCTCGAAGCCACAGTTGATAGAGTAGGTTCTCCCCAGTGGATTCGTCACAGTGGAGTCGCCAGGTGCACAGTAGCAATCTTCAAGTTTTGATATCTAATGCACCTTCAGAATCAGTTGATCTTTGTCGTTCAATCCCAGGGAATATATTCAACATTGTCCCCGGAAACGGCGCCAGAAATGTTGGAGCCGTAAGTCACTCCTGGATTGCTTGCAGGAGGAGAGCCCGACGCCCATCAGTTTTAATGTCACGATTTGTTTGAAAGGGGTGATCAAATGGAACCAAACTTGGAACAGTGGTCTCAACTCAGAAACTAGGCCAGGCATGCATGAACGAGTGAGGTCTTGATAAACTTCAAACAGTGAGTTGCAATAAAGGGTGAGTAGGGGGAAGACTTCATGAGAAGGGTGCAAGGGTCTGCTGTAGGCATCAATCTTCTAACAGACTATGAGAGCAGGCATCTGAAAACAAGATCATCTTACTTCCAAATGCAGGAAACCAGAGAAAACAACAATGCAACAATAAATCATTTATCATAACAGAACTGTGTTAATTCATGCGAAGCATTCGATCATGAACTCTCCAGCAAGAGGTGAAACATAGATGGAAAAGGAAAAYTGTTTGTCATAAACCAAGAAATCTCAAACACTGATACATAACCCAGAAAGCTAGAATGTTTACTGAAACTTTACAGTCGGGAGCTTAGCTCTACCATCGATAGATACAAAAATGGCTAAAATGCCTTCATATACTCAAACTAACAACAACAACAAAATCAAGACGTAGCATTGAAAGATTTGCGTCTGCATGGCTTCTGACAACACGAAGCTGCAATCTTTGAATGGTCGTACAACTTATGGAAGACGCGATCGATCTCCTGACAGTTTATTCGGTGAATCGACATGCCTTTAATTTAATGCAGGACTTCCCATTATGGCGGAGACGATGTCTAACCACCACCAACCGCTTCAATAACTGCTTCCTGGGATTGAAGACGACCTGGCCAACTCATCATTTTGGGACATGGAAGACTCCTCGTGCTACCACCTGGAATAACTGAATAGCTTGAAATATGGGTATGGAGGCCAACGCGGGAAGTGGGGTACGGCTACGGAATGACGGGGCCACAACCACAAGGATGAAGTAAGAACAATGAGAGGCGAGAGAGGTGGCGGGGGATGACATAAGTCATAAGGGATATAAGCAGAGATGGCGGGAGAATAGACGTGGTAGGCTTAATGTAGTGAGAGGCTGACATGGAGGGAACGGGATACATGGCGGGTGGTAAGTGGACGATGAGAAGTAGAGGTGACCACGCGGACCAAGGAGCGGAGGAGGATAGGCGACACATGGCAGCAGGAGAAAGGTGATTATGAAGGATGATATGATGAGAGGAGGGCCCATGCAGGATAAACACAAGGTGACTGAGAAGGATGAGGCTGTGTGAGCGTTGTTGATCTAGGCGCTATGATTTCAGTCGTCGGAAGCTGCATCCATGATTCAGGACCCCCCCCCCCTCCACTTAAAGGTAGAAAGGCAGGGGGGTCCGGAATTACCTTTATCACCATTGATCTGGGCGCGTCGATCTGGGCCGTTGGAGAGGTGCGCCCCCGATTTCGGACCCCCCACTTAAAGGTAGAAAGGAAAGGGGGGTCCGGAATTCAACCTGTGCCGTTGATCCAAGCGCACGAATCACTACCGCTCGATCATGCTCATGACTTACCCTGGGGCACATTATCACCTGAAACTTTGGATAAGTGGGTTTTTAACCCCTTATTTTGTGTTCTAGCCCCCCTTATAAGAAATATCGCTAACACAAAGCATAATCAATAAAATTTGAAGTCTAATACTTGTTGAATTTGAAGTAATTGACCTGATTTTCTAGCAAGGTATTTTTATTTCATATTCCTTCACCTTCTTTTTCACATGCACAACTTTATGAATATTGGATTGAGCAATAGCTAATCCAACAAAAGTAGAGGAAGATAAACTCAACATTCTTGTATAAATCACCATAGTTTCAGTGTTAAGTATCACTTCAAAATCCAAGTTGATTTTCGTTCTTATAACTCACTTCGTTTATCTATTGAATGGAAACAATTCTAGATAACAACTTCATCTATTGGCATTTGAATAGGGCCATCACCTTTTGCAACCATGCCTAGAACAAAAGTATTGGAAAAGGTTTGAGTAGTGAAGACTTCTTCCATTTGTGAAGAATCTTGCAATTTCATTGTGTTGCTTGAAGTGATGTTGGTCTACTATGCTAGCCCATTTCCTTCCTACATGGACTCTTCTAGTTCAATGTCATCTTGATTTTTCTTCGTTATTTATTCTTCTATTATCCTTTGCTCCTTAGCTTTTACTTCAACTTATTTTCTTTCTAAATCCTTTTTCTTGGTAGATTTTCTCTATGCTTCTTCTTTTGTTTCATCCTCATATTTTTCTTTAGCCTTCTCTAGTGCCTCTAGTCTTCTTTTTTCTTGTTAATTTTTTTTTTTTTTGAAGAGCTTGCCTCTCAACAATAGCCATTTCAACTTATTCTTGCTTTCTTCTCTATTTCTCCTCAATGATAACTTGCAAACTCTTTAGAACATCTTCATAAGTCAATTCTCTCCTGTGAGTTTTTTTAGCCTCATTCTCTTCATGATGGCAGCGAAAGAGATATTCATCTTAGATCTATGTTTTTAAATATTGCCCAAGGGATAATGAATTTGGGTTATTTCCAACTAGAAATGATAATCCTCAATGTTTTATCCTTCCATCCTAGCCCAAGTGGAATCTGTTATCTCATACACGACTTCATACAATGTATAGGTTGGGCACATCTTCTTTTGGTGTTTGATCGGGAAAGAATTAAAACCATGTAGATTTGTTTGGTACCTAATTTCTTGGATGATCAAGTTATTTGGAATATAGGATGGAAGCATATGAGGTGCTTGTGTAACACCATAAATCCTAATATAGGTAGAGTATTCATACAACTATCAATCTCCAATGTTTTTCAACACTTTTGTAGTTTCTAGATATATTCTTGGGAAAGTTTTATAAAACATGATCTCATACAATGGTGCCAGGAAGCTGTCATAGATAAATGAAAACTGAAATTTGTACTTGTTATTTCACAAGTATTTGAAATATACATGTAAAAGGGGCTTCTTTTGGGACCAATACCATCCTAACCCCATGAATATGTTAGAAACACAAATCACATCGAACAGGTAATAAGACATGTAAAATTTCGAGGTTCTTGAGAAAGCATCCAATTGCGCCTTTCTAATGGATTCTGTGAGTGAGTTGGAAATTATAAAAACCCAGTTGATTAATTTTATTCCTTCAATGATATCATACATCATCAACACCCAAACTATCTTCATATGAGTCAATTTTTTTTCTCCATAAATTTTATCGGCAAATTGGTCTACCCATGTGTATCTTGACCTGAGGTGTATGCTAGGGAAAAGTATACTACATTAATAGCAATCTTGTAGAAATTTGAAATGGATACCATCTTTAGGGATGGTGATATCGATCTTGATTTAAGGTGCATGCCATCGTAGTAGATCCTTGAATTTTTGTTGGGATTTATAGTTCAAACCCATGTTTCTCAAAATCATTTCACAGGGGGAAAACAAGGAAATTAGGGCTCATGCATATATCTCACTTAAGTGTGAATTTTTTTCAATGGTTGAAAGAGAAAAAACCACTGAGAACACTTGAAATCGCTAAAAAAATTCAAACTAAGATAAATTCAAATGCATATGGATAACACCATAGACTAAAACAATGAAAACAATCTCCTAGCCAATTTAAAACAAAAATTACTAATTGAACAAGAGAATTTCATAACAAAAAACCTACTTAGTGAAGCCGATAGAAAGAAAACCTATTTCAGGATATAATGTTCCCGAGTTCATTTGGAAATTCAAGCATTATGAGGGGAGACCAATTGTTTCTTTAGTTCATACATTATTCAAACAAATGAGCTTTGTGTTCAACTTTTAACTTTTAAATAAAAAAAGGCCAAAGGGAAAGTTCTCATTTATTTGTAAGTTCGAAAGTTGGTGATTTGGGATGTGGCACCATCAAATTCAGCCAAGATAAGATGGGATGTGATTTAAAAGTGCATTAATTCATAGTGACATGTATACATTAAGAATTCAATTTGAACTTTTAAAATGATTTCACATGTGCAAAGTGTTTGAAAACAAAATGGGGATGCTATGTGAATTGATGATCTAGGAGGATCCAAGGGATGTTCATAGAAGATTAAGAGATCCAAAACATTCACGGAAGGTCCAGAGATCTAGAACGCTTACAGAGGTCCAAGAGGATCTAGGGAACATCATAGAAGATCCTGAGAGATCTAAAACGTTCACAAAGGTCCTAGGAGATCCAAATATGCTCAAAATTAAAGTCTCTTAAAATATCTCTTAATTGGAATGATTACGAAGAGCTCGTCGTAAAATTTCCAACGACATTAATGATGCCTCGAACGAAGCTCGTATGCAAAAGTTATGGCTGTTCAAAGTTTCGGTCAACTCAGGTCAAAGTTCAAAAGGTAGACTCAACATGATGACATCAACAAGGTTAATGATGATGTCATCGAGGTGACATGGCACCACCATATTCTTCCACGTGTCAACCGAATTTGGATGAATCAACAAATGTTGTGGGCCAATGAAATGGTGCCACATGTCATTTAAACGAATGACATGACAAGCCATACAATGCAGCCAACTATTGTGTGGCATGTGACGTGAACAACTTATTCATCAAGTGAAGTGTATAGGGGTGACACATGTCACCACTAAAAAGGGTGACACATGGCACGATCTCCAACTACCAAGTGGATCAATCATCGACAGACAAGTGGCACCATTTAGTGATCGACACATTGTAGAGGAAAACCAATGAGAGCTTTCCACGTGGCAACCCCTCATTGACTAGTTTGGTTGCAGTTATATAAAATTTATTGGAGGATCGAACCCCCGACCTCCTACCAGCGCAAACAACCCCACAAATGGAGCTCGTATGCAAAAGTTATGGCTTGTCAAAGTTCCAGTCAACTGAGGTCAAAGTTCAAAAGGCAGAGTCAATATGATGGTGTTAGAAAGGTTAATGATGATGTCAACAAGGTGACATGGAAACACCAGATTCTGCCATGTGTCAACTGGATTTGGATGAATCAACAAATGTTGTGGCCCATTTAAATGGTGCCACGTGTCATTTGAACGAAGGATGTGGCAGGCCATACAAAACAGTCAACGATTGTGTGGTAGGTGACGTCAACAACTCAGTCATCAAGTGACGTGTATAGGGTGACACATGTCACCACTAAAAGGGTGACACATGGCATGATCTCCAACTACCAAGTGGATCAATCATCGACAGACAAGTGGCACCATTTAATGATCGACACATTGGAGAGGAAAACCAATGAGAGGTTTCCACGTAGAAACCCCTCAATGATCAGTTTGGTTACAGTTATATAAAATTTGAGTCAACATGATGTCATCAACAAGGTTAAAGATGACATCAACAAGGTGACATGGAAACACTAGATGCTGCCACATGTCAATTGGATTTGGATGAATCAACAAATGTTGTGACCCAATGAATTGGTGCCACGTGTCATTCGAACGGATGACGTGGTAGACCATACAATGCAGTCATCGATTGTGTGGTAGGTGACATCAATAATTCATCAATCAAGTGACGTGTACAGGAGTGACACATGTCACCACTGAAAGGGTGACACATGGCACGATCTCCAACTACCAAGTGCCTCAATCATTGACAGGCAAGTGGCACCATTTAGTGATCAAAACATAGCTGAGGACAACCAATGAGAGGTTTCCACATGGAAACCCCTCAATGTCTGGTTTGGTTGCAGTTATATAAAATTTATTGGAGGATCGAACCCCGACCCCCCACCAGTGAAACAATACCACACATCACACACTAACCGATACCACACATCATGCACTAACCAACTAAGCTAACAACATGATTCTTATCTTATATATGGTTTCAAATTAATTTAAAAAGGTTATTTGTTACAAATGGCGGAGGAGAGGGATGAGGGCATAGTCCGGCTGATGACATAGCCCCCAACGATAGGTCATATGGAATACATGGAAACCATGCCTAAACACACATGCAGGGGTTATGTTAATATGCCACGAGATTGGTGGCAATATATTATGGTTTATAACAACTCCAAGATTCACACTCCATAACTATTTCCACAGGATTGCAATTATATTAAATGGGTCTTTTTATTAGTCCCTGCCATTGGACTATAGCAATCAGTTTTCTTTTGATGTGACATTAATTTGCTTTTTGCCATAAATTTGTGTATGCAATGTAATGTTTGACATAGTGTCACACACCCGCTCCGGTGTAATAAAAGTTTCTCCTTTTCTCGAGGGATAGAATCCCTGAAATCCCATAGGGCTTAGCACAGGCTGCAGACACCACCTCTGCCTCGACAGAGTCTCTATGCGACCTCCTGGTCTTAAGGATCGTTCAGTTTCTTTTATGGGCCGAAGCAGCTCCTTTTGATTCCCAGCTGGAATCTCCTTCCAATCGATCCACAAGTCCTTTCGGAAGCTCCCCTGTGCAAATAGCACTAGGCACGAGCTCCACCCTCTCTGAGCGACCACAATGCTATGACCAAGGCATATTCCCGAAGGTGCTTGTTGCAACTCACAATCTCATGAGTTCCTGAGACAAAACTCCTGACTCTTCCTTCCCAAATTCACGATACCCAAAATCACAAAATGGGTATAGCTCCCTTCTGTCAGTGCCCTCTGTACGTGACCAACGGCTAGGCTAAGTGATAGCTCCCATCACAACTTCGTGACTTCAAAAGTTGAAGGGTTGAGCCTCCGTGATATTCTCGTGCGAACCTCTGAGACTTGAAAGTCAGTGAGGGTTGACCTTCCCTTTGAACTTCTCGCAACTCACCACTTCGCAAGTTGTAGCGTCGAGTTCCCGTGCTCTCCTATTGCGATCTCCTGAGATGTGATAAGTCAACGCTGGGTTGACTCCTCCCTTGATGATTTTCACTATTCACAACCTCGCAGGTTGAAGTGTCGAGTCTTCACGCTCTTATCCCATGAGTCCCCAAGACACGAGAATTCAGTGGAGTGTTGACTCCTTTCTCCAGGCGACGCATGTCCACCTGTCAACCATGTGGGCCCCACCTTTTGGTTCTGCCACATGTTCTCTCATGCCTCGGCTCTCGACACTTCCCAACTTCTGATATCGAGAAGAAGTCCTCTCAACCTCTGAACCTTCGAATGCGTGATACACGTGATGAGGCTCTGATCCAATGGTCCTCTCGTGACCTAGATCCAACGATGATCCTTTCTCCTCGCGATTTCGCCACTCACGACTTGGAGCACCCAACTCCTGGGATCTCACCTTGCAAACCTCCAAGTTCGCGAGATCCCTTGATCTCTGCCACCTATCCTCCTTAGACAGACGGTTCTGATCTTTTCGCGACTTCACCACTCGCGAAGTCAAGAGAATTCCTCCTCTGATGCCCGATGTCTGAATCCTTGATAGAGAGGATCTCACGACATGTGTCCTCCTTCCAACGAATGGCTCAAATCCTTTCGCAAATTAAAAAATTTTGATGTCAAGTGTCCAAACCTTCGTCCTTAGGACCCCCAAACTCCCGAATGCCGAGATCCTGATACCAACTCCTTCAGGACTTTTCACCTCTGTTCACGAGCACTTAACCCTCATGCATCTCCTGATAGATCCAACGAATGTTAGGTTTTCTAACTAAGATCTAACGGTTCAGATATTTCTCACACTTTTCTCTCTCCCAATGCTCCCTGGATGTGGAAAAACCACCAGTCTAGATACTCCCACAGACCTTGGGGATCTACGGTCCCGATTTCTTCGCTACTCATGAAGATAAAGGAGAAAGGGGTTAATTCATTTAACGCCATCATATCTTCCTCCAATCTAATGGTCTTGAATGACCATAGATTTTCCAATGGGATCTCGTCTGTCAATCGATTCTTATCCACACGCTCCTGTTTTGGGATTTCGTGGGTCAAGGTTTCGGGACTTGCGAGTGCAAGAAAACTCGCACCTAGATACTCCAGGTGTCGAAACACTGAAATGTTTAGGCCTACAAGGACCGTTCTCCCTTGTACAAGGTTTTGAGACTCAACCTCTAACATCCTTCTTCAGGTCCTCAGGTAATTTACACCAGGTTTTGAAGAATAGACTGGAAGTACTTCTCTAAGGTAAGGGAGTGGTCTCAAAAGGATGCCTTCGGGAGGAAATCTATCCAAGGCATCAGGTAGGACAAACACAGGAACAATCTCCTGAGAGCAGACTTGAAGTCTGACTTAGATCGGTAAGCATATAAATAGCAATTCGTAAAACATAAGACATACATGGTCTTTCCATTATACGCATGCAACCACCATTTCTGGTCAAAACACCACACAAACAGTCTTATGCTCCAACCATTCATAAATTGCACAGACTATGAACATATATATAAGCATATAAACTTCAAGATATAGGATATAAAACACTTATAATAAATAACACCGGGTGTGATTGCAACTGCTGAGAGGGGTGCTCATTTCCACCCAACCATAGACTTAGTGACTCCCAACAGCTTTACCACTAGCCACCCTCGAGCTAAGACCATGATGCTGCGAGACTACGTCTCTATTTTTCAGTGACCGAGAAAGAAGGTTACTCTCCTTCTTCTCTTCTGTCACTCACTCTGTGTTTTTCCAGAGTTCTCTTTCTTCCTTCCCTCACGTATTCCCTTGATCGCCCACACTTCATGCCTTTTCTCTATTCGGTGAGGTTGCATGTGGCACGATTTTCCTCACAGTGGTCAGGTATGAGGACTCTATGGATGGGTGGTTCACCCCCATCCCTCATTACTCATGAGGAGCCCTTTACCTACCAATCCTGATGAGTCATTTAATTTGGGGCCAGCGAGCCACTCTTGGTTCTCCAAGCCAATGAAGTCCAAATACGGTATTGGTTTAGGCAAAAGTTAACGCCACCTTTCCAGGTGCCTTCCACCACCTTTCTTCAGCCATCGTGGTCTCTTTTTTAGCACCTTCCCCTCTCAACAGTCTTTCAATACATATATATATTTATATTATTATTTACATTCATCGACCTTTTCCACAAGGTCCATTCAGATCACACATTCACATTTTTGAGTTTTCGACAGTTCTTGGCCAGTATAGTTATTTTTACAGACTGGGGGAAATAGGGTGTTACAATTCCCTCCCCCTTAAAGGAACATCGTCCTCGATGTTCTTATCTATCAACATGACATGCATGTACAGGTGTAAACAAAATTGGATATGCCCGTTTCATGGCATCCTCCATTTCCCATGTAGCCTCATCTAGGCCAAAATGTTTCCACTGCACCTTGACCTGTGCAATGGTTCGGTTCCAGAGTAGGGTTTCCTTTCTATCCAGTATGCATTGAGGTTCTGGTAGAAATTCTCCCTCCAGTTCCACGTGGATCACAGAACAATCAATTATATGGTTAGCATCATGTACATATTTCTTCAATAATGAGACATGGAAAACATTATGTGCTTTGACTGTGGGAGGAAATGCTAGCCTATAGGCTACAAGTCCCACTCTATCTAGAACCTAAAAGGGTCCACAATACCAAGGTGAAAACTTGGCACAAGATCCCATTTTCAGAGAACTCTTCCTGGGTCTAACTCTGAGATATACACGGTCTCCCGTTTTGAACTCTCTTGGAGTTCTCTTTTGGTCGGCATGACTTTTCTGTCAGTTCTGAGCGACCTTCAAGTTTTGTTTTATCTGAATCACCTGTTGTTCCATTTCTTTCAACATGTTGGGTCCAAAATAAATCCTGTTTACGGGATTACTCCAGCTGACTAGAGTGTTACACGGTCTACCATAGAGGACTTCGAAGGGACTCATCTTTAAGGATGCTTGGTAGCCATTGTTGTAGGCGAATTCTACCAGTGGCAGGTAGTCTTCCCACTTCTTGGATTGATGCATTACATGCTTTATTAGCATGTATTCAAGTATTTGGTTCACTCTTTCTATTTTTCCATCGGTTTGAGGGTGATAGGCAGTGCTAAACAACAACTTGGTCTCTAAACCAGTCATCAATGATTTCCAAAAGTTGGAAGTAAATTTCCTGTATCTGTCAGACACGATCTCTTTTGGCATACCATGAAATCTAAATATCTCCTTCATGAATACCTGGGTGATGTATATTGCCTTGTAAGTCGACTTGACGGGGATGAAGTGAGTAGACTTGCTCAATTTATCCACCACTACCATAATGACATCATTCTGTTTGGTCGATGTTGGTAATCCGGTGATGAAATCCATGGAGATGGTTTCCCATTTCCATTCTGGGATTGGTAGAGGTTGTAATAATCCTGCTGAGTGTCAGTGTTATGCTTTAACCTGTTGGCACTCTATGCATTTGTCTAAGTACTCTGCTATGTCTTTCTTCAATCCAGGCCAATAAAATTGTTTCCTGGTGATAGTGATCATCTTCTGGTATCTTGGATGACCAACATAGGGTATTTTATGTAGTTCATCCATAATGAACCTCTTCAAGTCATCACAATTTGGAATATACAGTCTATTCCTGTAAGTGAGCAGACCTCCTTCAGTCATTTGGTAGCCTTCATATTTTTCTCCAGCGGGTCCTTGCTGTAGGCACATGGTCACGGTTTGGACGAAGAGATCTGTTTCTTGTGCATTTCTGATTCTTTCGTTGACATCTGTCTCACAGGTGCTCACCGCTGTCAGGTGAATTGTTTTCATACTTCTGCTAAGGGCATCGACCACCCTATTTTCCTTTCCTTTAATGTGTATGATTTCGAAATCAAACTCGCTAAGGAGGGCCATCCACCTAGCTTGTCTCGCATTGATATTTGGTTGATCAAACATGTATTGCAATCCACAGTGATCTGTCATAAGCACAAACTTTATTCCCAAAAGGTAATGCCTCCACATTTTCAAGGCATGCACTATGGTAGCCAGTTCTAGATCATGGGTCACATAATTGACTTCATGCTCGTTCAATTTTCGAGATTCATAGCAAATCACACTTCCTTCCTGCATAAGGACTCCTCCGAGCCCTTCCTTACATGCATTTTTGCACACGAGGAAGTCATCTTCTGGATCGACGATCTTCAACACGGGTGCATGGGTCAGTAGATGTTTCAGGGTCTGAAATCTTTCTTCACACTTCTGTGTCCATAGGAATTTTGTCCCCTTCTTTTGGAGGGCAATGATTGGACAACCAATCTTGGAGAATCCTTTTATAAATCTCCTATAGTATCCTGCTAATCCCATAAATGATCTGATGTCCGAAACATCCTTTGGGGTAGGCCATTCCATAATAGACCTGCTTTTGTCAGGGTCTACTGCTACTCCTTCTTCGGAGAGAACATGGCCTAAGTAATGTATTTGCTTCTGGAAGAATTCACATTTGCTAAATTTGGCATACAGTTGATGTTCTCTTAGCACTTGCAACACAAGTCTAAGATGCTCTTCATGCTCTTTTCTGTTCTTGGAGTAAATTAATATACCATCAATAAAAACAAGCACAAATTTGTCTAGGAATTTGCTAAGTACATTGTTCATCAAGCACATAAAAGTGCCAGGGGAATTGGTTAACCCAAATGGCACTACCACAAACTCATAGTGACCATACCTCATTCGAAAGGCAGTTTTATGGATGTCTTCACCCTTGATTCGGACTTGATGGTATCCCAACCTCAAATCAATCTTTGAGAAAATAGACACACACCCCAATTGATCGAACAGGTCATTGATCCTGGGAAAGGGGTAATTGTTCTTTATAGTTACCTTATTGAGTTGCCTATAATCTATACACAGTCTAAGGGTACCATCCTTCTTTTTCACGAACAGGAATGGTGCTCCCCATGGAGACATGCTAGGCCAAATATAGCCCTTATCCATCATTTCTTTTAATTGCAACTTGAGTTCAACTAACTTGGGTGTGCTCATCTGGTAGGGTGTCCTAGACACTGACACCACTCTTGGTGCAAGTTATATCGAGAAGTCTATGTCCCTTCTCGGAGGTAAACCCGATACCTCTTCCAGAAACACATATCTGTATTCTCTCAGGATAGGGTGATCGTCCAGGCTTGGTTTGTCACCTTCGATTATTTTCAACACCTGTATTGCATATAGGGGACATCCCTTTCGGTAATACTTTCTCATTTGTAGAGCTGATATTTGTCTCACCAAGACAGGTTTTCGAATCCCTTGAAGGGTTATCTTTTTCCCTTTTTTACTTACACATTCTAAGGTTTTGTGGTAACATTCCAATCTGGCTTTATGGGTGGCTAGCCAGTCCATACCAATCAGCAGATCATATGATCCCAGGGGTAATAAGTTAAGGGTTGTTTGGGTGGGGAATCTACCCAACATCAATTGGCAGGCTGGTATAACCTCTGCTACCCTTATTTTGGTGCCAGTGGCTAACTGTACCAACCATGGCTTGGTATGTTTTTGTGGCTGTAGTTTGCACTTATCAACAGATTTAGGAGCTCTATAACTCAAATTTGAACCAGGGTCAATTAAAACAGACACTAGATGGTTGGAAATCATACCTTCTATTTCCACTACTGAAGCTTGGTGGTCGTCTTGGTTATTATCCAAGGCTGCATAAATGTGTGGCTCACTCCTGGCCACATCATTGACGGTAGTAGGTTCTTGGATGTTATAAATCCTACGACTATTCTATTGTTGGTGTGGACAGTCTCTTAATAGATGTTCTTCCCCACAACCCCAACATTTCAAAGGTTCTCTCTTTGGGTTATCAGTCTTCACTGATATGGGTCCAAAAGTTTTATTTCCGCTCAAGGAGGGAAAATTCTGCTGGTGCATACTCCAGGCTGGGAAGCTCATTCTTGGGTTCTTCTTATAGTTCTTAAATCCTGGGGATTTAATTCCCTTTTTTTGAAATATTGAACTATTATTCTATTTCCATCCTTTGCGAGGTTCTGCTCGATGCCCAAACTATTCATGACAATAGGTTGCCTTTCAAATAGTGCTTTCTAGAGTCTTTGGCTCATCAAATTCAATTCTATTTTGATAGTCCTTAGGTAGTCCACTGATGAAGTGTTGCACCTTTTCCTTTTCTGCCTTGATATAGGGTACATACCTCAACAAATCGAGGAATTTGTTGACATATTCTTCTATAGTGAGTTGTCCCAATTTGAGTTCATAAAACTCTTTAGTATTTTCGTCAAAATATTTTTCCGACAGATACTTCATTCAGAAATATTTCTCAAACCATTCCTAAGACAGGTCTGCTTCGCAAACCCCTTTTACATTCTTAATGTCTTTCCACCAAATGGAAGCCTTTCCGTTCAAGTTGAAGGTGGCCACTCAGGCCTTCATATTTTCTGAAAATTCAGAGGGCTCTTCGAAGAAGGGTGGTTTGGATTTTCTGAATTCTTCGAATTTATGACCTTTGGAAGACTTTTGCTTCTTCTGTTTCCTTTAGGGATAGGAACTAGTTCTGCTGCTAGAAGAGCCCTCTGAATCACCATCTTCCTTCTTAGAGGAATCATCCAATTCTTGTCCTTTACCTCTGGGGTGGACCTTTTTCGAGGTGCTCCTCTTAGTATGACCACTGATATGACCATGTTTTTGAGTTTCAGGTTCATGCTACATTTGTCTTTGTAGATCGGATAAACTTTGCAGTAAAACTGCATTAATTTCTATTTGTTTTTCTTGTTCTTTCATCATCCTTTCATTGCCAGCCTTATAGCTTTGTAATTCGACCATGAGGCTCCTCACAGTCTCAGCTAGACCTGGAGGGGTCCATGCTGCCCTTCTTTCGTCAGACTCTTCGTCTCTATTGTGGGAGATTTCCCCCACTTCATGGTGATTCACCATACTATGCATTGATAATTTCCCCTCAGTTGATCTTCCGCTTGTGTGCAAAAGGAAAAAAATTGGTTGTTAGTTGATATTTATATTTATTTATAACTAGTACATAATTCATATTTTCACATGTACACACACACAATAGGGATTTTTCATTCTCAACTTCATCTTTTAATTAGGGAGGTTAAGACAGGGGGTTACTCTTTTTTTTTAAGAGTGTTCCGAATGGAGCTTCTGTGCAACTTGTTCATGAGACCAAGTAGGCCAAGTGTTGTAACCATGCTCTGATACCAATTTATCACACACCCACTATGACGTAATAAATTTTTCGCCTTTTCTCGAGGGACAGAATCCCCAAAATCCTACGGGGCTTAGCACAGGCTGCAGATGCCACCTCTGCCTCAACAAAGTCTCCGCGCGACCTCCCGATCTTAAGGATCATTCAATTTATTTTATGGGCCGAAGCGAATTCTTTTGATTCCCAGCTGGAATATCCTTTCAATCGATCCACAGGTCCTTTTAGAAGCTCCCCTATGCAAACAACACTAGGTGCGAGCTCCACCCTCTCCAAGCGACCACAACACTATGACCAAGGCATATTCCCGAAGGCGCTTGTCGCAACTCGCAATCTTGCGAATTCACGAGTCAAAAATCCTAACGCTTCCTTCCCAAATTCATGATACTCGAAATCAAGAAATGGGTATAGCTCCCTTCTGTCAGCGCCCTCTGCACGTGACCAATGGCTAGGCTAAGCGCTAGCTCCCGTTGCAACTTCACAACTTCACAAGTTGAAGGTTTGAGCCTCTGTGCTCTTCTCGTGTGAACCTACAAGACTTAAAAGTTAGCGAGGGTTGACCTTCCCTTTTCACTTCTTGCAACTTGCCACTTCGCGAGTTGCGGCGTCGAGTTCCCGTGCTCTCCTATTGTGATCTCCTGAGACGCGATAAGTCAATGCCGAATTGCCTCCTTCCTTGACGCTTTTTTCTATTTGCAACCTCACAGGTTGAAGCGTTGAGTCTTCACGCTCTTATCCCGCAAGTCCCCAAGATGCGAGAATTCAGCGGAGTGTTGACTCCTTTCTCCAGGCGATGTGTGTCCACTTGTCAACCACGCAGGCCCCACCTTGTGGTTCTGCCATGTGTTCTCTCGTGCCTCGGCTCTTAGTACTTCGTGAATTCTGATATCGATAAGAGGTCCTCTCAACCTCCAAGCCTCCAAATGTGCGATATGCGTGATGAGGCTCTGATCCAATGGTCCTCTCGTGACCTGGATCTAACAGTGATCCTTGCTCCTCATGATTTCTCCACTCGCAACTTGGAGCACCCAACTCCTAGGCTCTCACCTTGCAAACCTCCGAGTTTGTGAGATCCCTCGATCTCTACCACTTGTCCTCCTTAGATAGACGGTTCTGATCTTCTCACGACTTCGCCACTCGTGAAGTCAAGAGACTTCCTCCTCTGACTCCCGATGTCTCAATCCTCGATAGAGAGGATCTTGCAACACGTGTCCTCCTTCCAACAGATGGCTCATATCCTTTCGCAAATTCAAAAATTCTGACATCGAGTGTCTAGACCTTCGTCCTCAAGACTCCCAAACTCCCAAATTTTGAGATCCTGATACCAACTCCTTCGGGACTTTCTGCCTCTATTCATGAGGGCTTAACCCTCATGCATCTCCTGACAAATCCAACAACTATCGGGTTTTCTAACTAATATTTGATGGTTCATATCTGTATCGCACTGTACACTCTCCCACTTTTCCCTGGATGTGGAAAAACCATCGATCCAGATACTCCCATGGACCTTGGGGATCTACAGTCCCGATTTCTTCGCTAATCACGAAGATAAAGGAGAAAGGGGTTAAGGCATTTAATGCCATCATCTCTTCCTCCAATCTAATGGTCATGAATGACCGTGGATCTTCCAACGGGATCTTTTCTGTCAATCGATTCTTATCCACATGCTCCCATTTCAGGATTTTGCGGGTTGGGGTTTTGGGACTCGTGAGAGCAAGAAAACTCGCACCTAGATACTTCGGGTGTCGAAACGCCAAAATGTTGAGGTCTACGAGGACCATTCTCCCTCGTACAAGGTTTTGAGACTTAACCTCTAACATCCTTCTTCAGGTCCTCAGGTAATTTACACCAGGTTTTGAAGACTAGACTGGAAGGTCTTCTCTAAGGTAAGGGAGTGGTCTCAAAATGATGCCTTTGGGAGGAAATCTATCCAAGGCATCAGGTAGGAAAAACACAGTAACAATTTCCAGAGAGCAGACTTGAATTCTGACTTAGATCAATAAGCATATAAATATCAATTCGTAAAACATAAGCCATACGTGGTCTTTCCATTATATGCATGCAACCACCATTTATGGTCAAAACACCACACAAACAGTCTTATGCTCCAACCATTCATAAATTGCATAGACTATGAACATATATGTCAGCATATAACCTTCAAGATACAGGATATACAACACTTATTAGAAATAACACCAGGTGTGATTGCAACTGTTGAAAGGGGTGCTCGTTTCCACCCAACCATAGGCTGAGTGACTCCCAATGGATTTACCACTAGCCACCCCCAAGCTAAGACCACGATGCTGTGAGACTACGTCTCTATTTGTTAGGGACCAAGAATGAAGGTTACTCTCCTTCTTCTCTGTTGTCACTCACTCTGTGTTTTTCCAGAGTTCTCTTTCTTCCTTCCCTCGCGTCTGCCCTTGATCGCCCACACTTCCTGCCTTTTCTCTGTTCGGTGAGGTTGCGTGTGACACGATTTTCCTCGCAGTGGTCAGGTCTGAGGACTCTATGGATGGGCAGTTCACCCCCATCCCTTGTTACTCACAAGGATCCCTTTACCTACCAATCCTGACGATTCATTTAATTCGGGGCCAGCGAGTTTCTCTTGGTTCTCTGGGCCAGTGAAGTCCAAATATGGTATTGGTTTTGGCGGAAGTTAACGCCACCTTTCCAGGTGCCTTCCACCACCTTTCTCCAGCCATCGTGGTCTCTTTTTCAGCACCTTCCCCTCTCAGCAGTCTTGCAATATATATATATATATATATATATATATATATATATATTATTATTTACATTCATCGACCTTTTCCACAAGGTCCATTCA
>JZKD02S1626137.1:0-11516 GCA_000966675.3 Picea glauca
ATGACTATATTGATGCTACCGGGTAAATGGTATGTTTTGTGCTCAAGTCCATTACCTATAAATACCTCTCTAGATAGGAGGGAGTGTTAATATTATGGTAGCTGCGGGAGGTATTTACCTCTACATGTGATCCTAACGAGAATAGAAGACTCCGGAAAGAAAGAGAAACCCTAATGAGTTGGCTAATAACCCTAGAAGCCTTGTCGGCTCAAGAAGATAATTTATATTAGGCTATTAGCCTCCAATAGAAGAAGTTGGCCAGAATTAATAATAATATACTGAACAAACACATACCCAGAAGGAGAAGTCGGCCCCAGCAAACTGGCAGGATTACTATAAATACAGGGCGCCAGTTCTCATTTGTAGCATCTCAGCAGTTGTAGACAGAGCCAGTTCTGCACAGCAGTTTCCCAGTTGGTGTGCACTGCAGTTTCAGTCTGGTGTGCAGGTTTGGATGAGGGTTGCAGGTGCAGCTGCAGCAGCAGCTAGTTTTAGTATTGGCTTGGATATCTCTTGGCTAGGGTTTGGGACTATCTGATCAGTCGTTTTTGTTGCTCTATCCTTGGGGAGAGATGCGTTGCCCTTTGTTTGGCTATCTAGCCTAGGGTTTTCTTCCATAGGAATTCTCAATCAAGGTTAAGGTGCTCGAAGGGAGGCTTCAGCTTGTGGTTGGGTGATGAGGGTATCGTCAATGGTAAAACGAGCACACCATCTTCTATATTCTAATAGAAGTTTCCCAATATTGTTATATGTGGGCATCTCCTCAGCCCATTTAGTAAAATAGTCTACAATGAAAATAATGTACCCATTCCCCCTGTCCGAGTGAGGGTTACATGTCATAAAATCAATCCCCATTTAAAAAATGGACCAATGGAAACTATAGGGTGAAGAGGAGCAGGAGGGGCGTGCAACTTACGATCATATATCTGGCATGCATGACATTTTTGGATAGCAAGGATGACATATTTAAATAAGGATGAAGAAAAATATCTTTCTCGTACAATTTTTTGGGATGTGGAATACCCAGACATATTGCCATAACATTCTCTAGAATGGTAGTCATTAATGTCTCTCTCGACTTCCTCATGTGTTAAACATCATCAAAAATTAGAATCAACACCACGACGATAAAGTGTATCACCATTAACGATGTATTGGAGAGATTGGCATCAAATACGACAACATTTAGTACTATAGAGATCATGCCAAAAGGTCTTGGTTTGGAGATAGATTTTGATATCTCTATACCACGGATTGGAAGAGATGATCAGAAAAAGGGATTCATTAGGAGTCGATTCTTCATTCAAACTCTCAGATGAAGATGAGGGAAGGTCACAAATTATCTCAGTAAAGACCAAATATTTCTTAGATTCAGATTTTTCGAATTCCAAATCAAAATCTTGTAGGATGAAAATCCATTTTGAGTATTTTCCCCCAAACACTTTTCTAGTGAGGATATGTTGCATGGGGTTACAATCATAAATAATGGTGGTTTTGCGCAGTAAGATGTAGTGATGAAAACATTGGACAAAGTGAATATCATCCAATGCTAATCTATCCACATGTGAATATTTTATTTCAGTAGGAGATAGACTCTTACTCAGATAGTAGACCACATGTTCATATTTAGAATCGTCCTCTTATAAGAGCACCATAACAATGGTACTATTAGAAGCAACAAGGTACAAAAAATAATCTCGATTATAGTCTATGGGATGTAACAATGGCGTATGATTCAACGCGTGATTTAGAGCATCAAATGTTGTTTGAGAAGTGTCATCCCAAACAAAGGGAACCCCTTTCTTAAGAAGTCGGATAAAACTCTTGGTTAGTTCTGCATATTTAGGAATAAATCGACGTAAAACGTTTGCCTTCCCTCGCAAAATTTGGAGTTGGTGAAGATTCGAAGGAGGTAAGTTCAACATGGCCTCAATCTTCAAGGGATAAACACATATCCCTTTCTTGGACATGATAAAACTAATCCGATGTCCCGATTCCACACAAAATACACATTTATGTGGATTTAAGTGAATATTGTAAATACAACATCTAAGAAAAGAAGCTCGAAGATGTGCAGGATGATCCTGATGCTTCATGGAATGTGAAGGTAAGTTATAAATATAGGGTTGTACAATATTCTTAATATCATGAAAAGCGTAAGACATAGCCCTCAGAAAAGTCACGTGAGCACTTTTTAGTCCAAAAGGGAGTTTTTTATAGGCAGAGGTACCCCAAGGACGAATGAAAGTGGTTTTGCATTGATTTGATGGTAGTATGTTAATTTGATTCTAGCCAGAGAAACCATCCATAAATGACAATATTTCACTCCTAGTACAATCATCAATGATTTGGTCAACGAAAAGGGTTGGGTATTTATCTTTAGGACCAACCCTATTAATATCTGTATAATCAATACATATGTGGATCGTACCTTGTTTCTTAATGAAAGTAACAATATTGGAAACCAAATCAGTAAGAGGTACATGATAAATAAAACCTATTGCAAGAATTTTTTCAACTTCCATTTTAATAGCAACAATTTTTTGTGGTTGAATGGGTCGAAGCCTTTGACGAATAGGCTTGTCTTCGGGATAAGTATTGATTTCATGAATAACAATATTCGCATCAATTCGAGGAATTTCTTCGTAATACCAAGAAAAGATATCGTGGAATTATTTGAATAGGATTGTGTAAGCTTGTATTTCGTCAGGAAAACAAGAGGCACCTATATGAATATTTTCCACAATTCCAGGTTTGATTGAGATATCTATTGGTATAGTAGCGGATATGGTTCCCAATTTCCCCTTAGATAAAACATCATGATGAAAATATGTAAGTATCTTAGGTAATACAGGAGTGTCAATATGAGTCTCAATAGCCTCGGGCTTAAGGAAGAAAGAGGAATGATGATGACTATCATCCCAAGGAGTTTATTCCAAATACATGACCTCTAGGATACTCTCATGTGTGGGAAAAGTATTGTCAAAAGGATCGGGAGAGGCCATATAAATAATCCAAGAAGAGTGAGAGTACTCATCTAAGACGTGACTCAGGGGGTCACTAGTGTCAAAAGAATCCACAAAGGCAGACTGGATTTCTTCATAAGCAATTTTGATTGGACTAAGTGGCATTCTATCACCCTAACTTTCATATTCATATGGACTGGTTACTACCCAAGGCTCATATAAGTCAACAGATTTTCCAGTATCAGTTGAGATCATGTTGACTTGGGAAAAATCCAGAGGAATGTCAAGTGGTGGGAGTGGAAAAGTTCCCATCATAAATGAATCTTTCAAAAGACCCACTTCAACATCCTCATAGGAAGATGGGGTTTTTGCGATAAAAGGAACACTACCAATGAGTGAATCATAATTAAAGTAGGCGAGTTAGTCTACTGTGTCTATTTTTCCTTCATGAGGGAAATGTATCACACGAAACTAAGTAGAAACTATGGTAGACATGGTGTAAATACAACTATGTCCTAGAAAAATATTATAATTGAGCGGTGCATCGACAACTTCTACTTCAACAATGATTGGCTTACCTTCTAATTCAACCGGTAATGAGGTACATACTCCGAACGGTTTAAATCCTCTACTATAAAATTATTTTAATGTATTAGGTGATTGGTTGATTGGAAATTAGATGATTGGTTGATCAATGGAGAACCAATAGATTTCAAACAGTTAAGAGAAATCACACAGGTCGAGGCTCCTTTGTCTATAACAATATGAAAAATAGTCTTTTGTAGCACAATGAATTGAATTTGAAATGCAAGTTGGTGAGGGAGCCTTGGAAGATGAGTTTCCAAGTCAAAGGCTATCATCTTCGCATCACTAGGGTCAATTTGACCAATCACTGACAACATTTTTCTTCATTGCCCAGGGAAATTTTGGAGGACTTCGAGGGCCGACATTACAAAAGGAGCTAGAGCTAAATATTCTATAATATTGTAGTTTTGAGCAGCTCACGCATGCGGATTAAAAGACGACCTACGAACAACACCATTTGGAGTTGGTTTAATCATTGTATCTGAGCTTGGTCAATCAATCTATAGAGGACCAATTGATGGTGGGGTAGACATAGAAGGATGCTTAGGAGCACTTCCATTCGAGGAAGGATAATCTAAGTCTCGTGTTGTGAGTGAAAACTCTTTATCTTTATTTGTTCTACACATAAGTACATAAGATATTCCTAGCGCAGAGGGTTGTTATGAAGTAACCATTTGAGTCTGTTGATATGGAAAAGGATTGGTCAATACAAAAGGTGTGGTTGAAGTTCCTTTAAGGAAACAATTTACATCAACATGACGCAGACAATATTTAGTGTAATGATATTCATCGCAAATGAGACAAGAATATTTAGGTTTACATTTTTCCTTATCATCAGTAGGTGTAGATTTCAATTTTTCTTGTGATTGGGAATTTTGTTTTGTTTTTCCTTTTTCTTTTTTCATATCTCTAGTTGTAACGGTTGGTGTAGATTGAACCGCGTTCACCTCATAAGTGTTACTAGAAGGAGTGGAAGGAGGTTTTGTATTTGGAGTAGTCATAGTGGTGGGAGTTTTCTTGGGGCTGGGAGTTGTGGTAGAAGTCTTATTTTTAGTCTCTTGAATAATAGAACTAGTCACACCATCAACAAGGTGAGATTCCGCATGAGGTGTTGGGTTTGGATTTATCGATGAACGAGTGGCATGAGGAATCATATCGTATAATGTGGCATTCTGAGAATATACCAAGTCAATATTGGGAACGAATAATGGCTTATTCTTTAGTAACCACTCGTCCCATAGAAACATCTCGAGCGATGGGTCCTAGAAGATATTTAGTGAACCATTCATCTAACAATTGATCAGGAATGTGAGCTTTTATTAATTGTCGTTTCCTCCTCCACTCATGAATATGATCAGAAATGTAAGTAGAGGTGGTTTGTCGAAGTGAGGTTCAAATCTAAGTACTTATTTCATATCGAATAGGTAGTTGAAAATTTGTGAGGAAGGCCATGGCTAATGAATTAAAGTCATAGAAGAATCCTCCAAGTAATTAAATATACCACTTAGTTGTGGTTCTTGTAAGAATTCTTTGGAAAATACGCAAGCGTGTAGAGTCATCCATCGATGAGTTTCATACACACCAAAGATGGAATGTCATGGCATGATTATTAGGATCATCTCTTGGTTTACCATCGAACTTTGGAATATCTTAGGGTAATTTGGCAGGAAGAACTCGCCAAAAAGGAGAGTGTGAAATGGGATCATTCATTAATTGAGACAAGTATCGTAAATATAAAGTGGCTAAAAAGGGAAATTTCCAATTAACTTCAGGATACTGGTAACTTTGAAGAGGAAGTCATGTTGGAATACCAGTAAGACCATAAGCAACTTGTAAATGTGCATTATATATTGATCTTATCACAAGTTTTTGTTGGATATTTTTAAGTAGGGTTAACGTTTTGACTAGTCATCCCTCTTTGAGGATGAATACTCATTTGAATCAGTTGAATCCATGTAGGGTTCACGGTTCCTGGAAAATCTTTCCCAGGATTAAGACCTGGGAAAACAAGGTTAGAGGGTCCAACTTGGGTAGTTTCGGGAAACGTTTTCCTAGGATTGAGACCTGGGAAAACAAAGTTAGAGGGAACTGTGTGATGGGTTCCTCCACTTGAAGGTCCTACCAAGGTATCTTTCCCACCAGGATGTGGTTGTGTTCCAAAATTACAATATGGTCCTAGAACCTTTGATCTAGTAAAAGGCTGACCCATAATAAAGTTTTTTCCTCTATCTAAAGGTTTCCCCCTAGTTGGAATTCGTGTCCCAACAAAAAACTGAGATCCATACGGATGTTTACCACTTTGTCCTCCAAGAGGGTTCAATACTCCAAGTGAAATTTGTTTAGTATTAGGAACTCATCCACTAAGAGAATTATATCTGGAAGGAAGTGATTGGCCTTCTTTAGGAAGAAGCAGTGTTCCAATGATATTTTGAGATGTCGAAGAACTACTATCTTGAAAATGTAGAGTTGGTGCAATCGTCATGGCACTATTCAAATGACTAGGAAGGAAAAGAAATTTCCCACTTGATACCTGACTTGATATAGAAAAAGTATTACCTATTTGTCCCACAGTATGACCAACGAAAAGGTTTGAGGATGTGGTGATTGTACTAGTAACAATAGGTGTAAGTGGTGTAGTAAAAGATGGTTGAATAATACCCAATCTATAAAAAATATCATGACCCGAGGGAGTTCTCCATAAAGGATGAACTAGAGTTTTACTTGGATATGACATGCTAGAAGTCTGAACAGGGGTTGTGAATCCTTCACTCTAATCAATTTTTCATGATTCCATATTTTCTTCTTCAAAAAACCTTGATGGTAATCTAGGATAGTCTTCAGTTACAATTTCTCCTAAAGAATTTACTCAGAATAAAAGTGGACCAAGGGGATCAGTTAATGGTAGGTTTGAAGGAGGGATAAAAACTTCATGAAAACTTGTGATAACTCCCTTATAATGTTGAATCAAAGGAGTAGCAACACTCCTAGTGTCAGAGTAATTTTCTTCGTCAACAATATCTCCATGAGAAGTATTTTATGGTGAATGGGGAGGTATCACTTGCTAATATTTAGGAGGAAATACATGCATCCTATGTGAGCGATGAGGAGCTTCATCAAACACAGTATAAAGAGTAGAAAAATTAAATCCCACAATAGAAAATAGACAACACTCAACTAACAAACTAGGAAGCAAACCATGCAAACAAAACTTTTCATAGTGAACAGACTTGTTGGTGATGAAATCCAATTCCATGAGAGAAATGTAAAACGAGTTGGGGTAGAGTGGGTAGACCAGTTATGTTGGTGACCTGCTTAACGTACTTATGCCCTGGTGAAAGTTCCCGCACGGAATAACCATTGGTTACCCTCCAAGGAGCCCAAGCGATTTTGACCAACTTCTAACCCAGGTGCAATAGAGACTTTCCCCTCTATCGTCACCTTATGTAGGAGCACTAATATTATGTCCTCTAAGGTTACCAGTTACAACACCAAAACCTAGGGAAACAATCGAAAGTCAGGTATACATGCAAGGGCAGGACCGAAACCCAAAATCCCCTTGAGAGGTGCCTCAAACTGAGGTAAGACCTCCCAAGTGATCCACAAGTGTCTAACGACATTGTTTGTAATACATGTAGACCACTCCACCAAGACCAATGTAGTGGGTTAGTTTTTTTTTTGATCCCCACGTGACCTCCTAATTTATCCTTGCATGAGAAGGGTTACTCAGGATAGAGATGTGGAAATTGGATTTGTATCCCTAACACAAGATCTGATGTTTGTTTGACAGATTTGGAGAGTTATCCTCACCACCTATTCCAAAGTTATACACCTAAGCTAATGTTGGTGTGCTACCAGATAAAAAATATCGAATGAATTTTATTAGCGCTTCTCTTAGTTTTAGACCTCATGCATGGTACATGAGCTCTTAAAGCATACCATGTCCATGACTTGGAGAAGTATAGTTTGAAAAAATTCAATGTTAACGCCTTTCATTGGTCGTTGTTTCTGGAAAGTTTCGACGAATATTCTATAGGAGTGATTACCATGTCCATTGAAACCTCGTCACAATATGATGATAACGATGATGGATAATTCTGTCTCCTTCACATATATGTTTCAATTTTGTTGTTTGATTGCCAAATTCTTTCTGTGAGTCTTATTTGAGTCTATAAACCTGAATGAGTTTCTCTTGGTTTCAAGAATAATATATACTCTATTGAAAAATTCCAAACACGTGAAGGTAAGAGCTCATATGCCCCCCCCACCCCCCCCCCCACTTCACATCACTCTCAATTCCCCAATACCCAATTTATCTACTATAAAATACTAATTTGAAAAAAACATAGTAAGAATCAAGCATAGAAACTAAGAAAACAAAAATTGAAGGTAAATGAAAGTGAAAAAATCAACTGAAAACATATAAATACATACCTCGTACATTTCAACATTTCCATATCATTAATCTTATTATTCGTCCAACTCAACATCTGTATCATCCAGTTCAGAATTGATGTTGAAAAGATTGGCCAGATCAACATCATCCTCAATGTCATAATTTCCAATCATATCATCATTTATATCATCATCAAGAACATTGTCTCCTACATTTGGTTTCACTTCTTCAAGTTCTTCGTATAACACATCACCTATATCATCTTCATCTAGAACAAATTCTCGGACATCTCCTTGAATTGCTTCGACGTCTTTGTCTGACACCTGAACTAACTTCTCCTCTACATCATCTTCTTCTTCAATATCATCTTCTTCCACTACATTATACTTTACCATCCTTCCTCTTGGATCATATCTAACAACATATGCCCAACCCCCTCTACCTGGAACCTTTGAATAAAGTACATGTCCACATTGGCTTGTAAGAATGTAGGGCTCTGATCCCGACTCAACATTCCTTGTATTAACCATGGTAAATCCGTTATCATGTCGATTAACAGTTCTATCAGGATTACATTCATTCATTCATAGCCTCTACCATTTGACGTCAAAGATAACTAATTTGAAGGATTTAAAGTCACACTCAAGTATATCATCCAAATAGCCATAGTATCAATTTTCAGAGTCTTTTGGATGTCTGTCACTTCTAGAGGAAACATTAGTAACCTGAAACATTATATTTATCCCACTATCAAAAGTTTTCATCTTTTCATCCAACTTTTTGATGTGAAATTTGCGGCGATTGCACCACATAGCATTGTGGTGTTTCAACTAAAATATTTCAAAGACTTAAAAAATGCATTGTCAATTGATAAACATATTTATACTTTAAAGTTATGCAAATTAAGAAAAAAAACACGCCATATACATCAATATAGTATTAAAAAAAATAGTATAGGTGAATATATGCTTTCCTATTTATCTTTTAAACCATATGCTAAATTAATTTCCCTTTGTGTAAGATTGGTATCTCCTTTATGTTCAACTTCTTTGACCAATGTAGCCACACCATACCATGATAACCTACCATTATTAGATTGTATACATAATTCAATGCATACCTTCATCCAATCAATTTGTTTTCAACGTATAAATGTATTGCATCCCACTCTTGAGAAACTGTATTAAAATAAAACAATTCACATATAATTAGTTACCATGGTATACCTTCATAATAATGGATTATGAAGGAAGACTAAAGATTAAATAAGTACAATATACATCAAAACAAAAATTCAAATGTATTATAAATCACCACCATGATCTACTTACTTGTCACTTTCCTCATTCTACCTTTCCCTAATAGGTACTCCTGTTCAAATTTGTTAATGGAGTTGACATCCCAAATGTAATCCACATTAATACTTGCAACTATTTTAGGAAGATATTGAGTAATATAAACCATGGTTTGATATACCATATATCCCTCTACCATAGAACCCTTAAGATGTGCTCTTTGTCTAACCAAATCCTTCAATGATTTCAAGTGCCTCTCAACCATCCACATTGACCTTGTGTGTATAGGTCCACACTTTTCAATCTCCTCAACTTGTTGTATGAGGTAGTGTTCTTGTGCATTGAAAAATGTTGGAGGTATACACTTTTCCATTTCACACATTAGATGAGGAATTTGTCTCCTCCAATACTTTATATATTCTTTATCGATTTCTTTAGATGACAACCACCTACAAATGATGCAAGCAAATCACACCGCCGGAGAAGCCCCGAGCTTTGTCAAGAAGCTGAATGGTATTCCATAGATCGACCTCCCTCCGGATCACCCTATCAAAGTCGCCTTGTCTCTCTCTGAATGAGGACTCATTGGTCAGTTTATGGGACTCTGGCCCTCAACCAGATCCACCGACAACTGGATTCAGTGAAACTGGAGAACTCTGATAGCAAACAGTGTCACATGCTACGCGGTCGGGAGAGGATACTTTATATTCAAATTTATCTCCCAGGAGGATAGAGATCTGATTTTCAGAAACGGCCCATACTTCATGGGCACCCAAGGAATTTACCTAAACAGATGGACCCCGAACTTTGACCCTGCTTCAGAAGTCCCCAAGGATGTCTCGGACTGGGTAAGGCTTCCCAACCTGCCAATCCACTGCTGGAACTCCTCTTCGCTTCAGGCAATAGGCAATGGTCTTGGCCACTACATCGATCGAGCAGAACCTAGAGACCAATATTCTTGTGCGAGGATTTGTGTAGAGATTGATCTGGAGGTAGGCCTACCAGAGGCTATAAAGCTGAAGGTCGGCAACTGGCAGCACTTCCAAAAGCTGGACTATGAACAACTCCCGTTCAAGTGCAGAGGTTGCCACGAATATGGCCATTTCCAAAGAAATTGTCCAAAAAACCCCCCCTCCACTGAAAAATAAGGGGATGAAGGATGGCAGCAAGCCCGTAAAGGGAGATCAAGAGAAAGAGGCCAAAGGAATGACCAGCCAGAACCACAGAAAACCAAATCCACCGAAACTACAGAAAAGGAGAACAGCTTCAGAATCTTAGCCAAAGGAATGGAGGACAGAGAGCAAGATCCAACAAAAGAAGTTCAAGAGGGAGAACAGAAAGATTAGAATCCGGTAAACAAAGGGAACACGCCAACAGAAGAAGCAGGGATGCAAAATAACTCTCCCCATAAGCATGTCGGCAGTCAGAATATAGAGGAGGGGGAGATCTCGTTAAGTAGTGACTCAGAAGAAGCAAGTGAGGTTTGGGCCACCCCAAAGAAAAATGGAAGAGGCCGGAAGTCAAAAAATGCAGAAAGGAACCAGGAAACCCATAAAGCCATCCTCAATGGGTCACAGCCCACTATCAAAAATGCGTTTCATAACACGCGGAACCAGGCCAAAGCCTCCCAAGGAGGCCAGCACCCCCCTCAAGGTTTATAATGATAATAAACTCTTGGAACTGTAGGGGAATGGGAAGAAAAAAGAAGGAAGAAGCGTTAAAAGATATTCTCAAAGCCTCGAAAGCAAGAATCCTACTGCTCCAGGAGACTAAAATGAGCCAGCAAGATGCACTCAAAACCCTGATGAAAGTTTGGAAAGGAAGTCTCGGAGTCGCCGGAAATGCAAGGGGTGCCTCAGGAGGGCTATGTACAATGTGGGACGCCTCCAAAATAGACCTGCTCAGCTTTGACATCTTCATGCATTGGATTCACACCAGATTCCTCCACAAAGACACGGGCTGTCAGGTAAGCATATTCAATATTTATGCACCACAATTATTGGGAGAAAAAAAACATTTTTGGGAATCCCTGCAGGCATACCTCCAGCAAAAAAATCTCCCCAATATCATCGTGGGTGGAGATCTAAATGTTACTCTAGCCCAGGACGAGAAGAGGGGCGGCTTGATAGTGAGAGATCCGACTAGAGAATGGGTAGAGGACATAGCCTCCGCATGGGACCTTCTTGATATCAAACCAGTCAAAGGTCGTTACACGTGGACTAATAAGAGAATTGGTCCTGGGCACATCGCTGCTAGATTGGACAGATTCCTTGTACA
>JZKD02S1626137.1:36699-53593 GCA_000966675.3 Picea glauca
TTGATGATGTTGGTACATATTGATGAGTCATTTTTTATGAGTATTTGACACATGATTGGTATATACTTGGTACATGGTTGGATGCACTTGTTTATGGTACAGGTTGATTACGGGCTGTTTGACACAAGTTGGTGCATGGTTGATGCACTTGTTTATGGTACAGATTGATACCTGTTGAGGATTGTTGTCTCATCTCATTTGGTGCTGAGAATGTAAGCTAAGTCTTGCATATAGAGCTGGTGCTCTTGTAGAGTTGTACTATATTCAGTTGTTGTTGAAAAACCCCCGGATTGGATTCCATAATAATAATAAAAAATTGTACATACATCTTGTGTTCCTTGTGGAGATGATTTGTTGATGATATATTGTTGATATATGTTGCTAATATGTGTTCATATCTAATTTATTATTAATGAAAGCAATGAGTAATGAGTAAATGTCGAATGCTAACTAATGAGTTTTGTGTAAGAGGGAATTTTTGAGAAAAAGATATCCACACTCATTCACCCCCCCATCTAAGTGTTGTAGGTGTGTCCAACACTGAGATACCCTGCAGAGAAGATGAAATATATGTTCATAATTCCTTTTAGTTTTCCACTGGTATTGACACAACAGGTCGTCAATCTAAACGTCTAGAATGCCCATAATAAATCCCTTGAGGTTATTCTCTATCTCCTCGATATCCTCTACTGTCTCATAGTTCTAAGAAACCATAGCACCTATCTCACCTCGCCTCTAGATTGGCAAGGCCCCATACAGTTTGGACGGTCCAATATGTGGATGTTGAAAGCCAAATTAGTCTCAATACACCCAAAAAAAAATAATAATCGAATTTTAAAATGGTTTCTTTTTTACCTACATCTTTCGATCAATACCCCGTTGGAAGGATCATATCTGGATCTCCTTGGAAATACATTCCTTCATAGGGGTAGTCTTATACCATTATGAGTTGTTTCTTCATCGATTTGAATAAATTCTCATTGTAAGAGACTATAGAACCTCCATCATGGCACGTCATCAGATCCACCCACCTCTTCATTTAAGGCTCTCGTGGGTCAGGGTATTCGTCTAACACCATAGAATGTAGTCACAAAAGTGGAACTCTTTCCATGAATAAAGTGACTAATATTGACCCATAACCGAATTGCTTTAGTCGACTGGTATTGCACTTTTTGAATTGATATTTCATGCTTTTGAGTAGTTCCTCACACCAATTAAATATTGTTGGAGCCATACAACCTATTGCATATTGCATATGAGAGTTGGTGGACAAATGAGTAGCTAAACTTCTGACAACTTGAGTAATGGTGAATAAAACCATTCTTAAGGAGAGGTCTCTCACATTTTTAATGGGAATATTCCCACTACTTTTTATTGTCCCAGAAATGAAATGATGTGCAATGTAATTCTCGGTCTTTTGACCACCTCCCCTGAATCCATACAACAATATTCTCTCTCCTCTCCTTGAGAGCCTGGTTAAAAAATACATATCTTCGATTTCCAAGGCCAAATCGTGGACACCAACCCTGAACACTTGTTCATTGGGTTCCCACATCCTCACCAAGAAATCTAAAAACTTAACATGAGTGATCATGTCGTGGATCTTGAAAAATTTCTCCAATCCACACCTCCAGAGAGACAACATAATATTTGGGTTATTAGGAACAATTTTATATTCTAATTATTGATCTCTTTCTCTCCATTCCAACATTTTAACCCATCAAAAGTTTGCAAACAATTAAGAAAGAATTTATTTGTCATCCAAGAACAAAAAATTTCAAGCATCACTTCTCAAACTCAAAGAGAAATTTCAGTTTCCAGGTGTCGCACACTGATTATTATACACAGAGTGAAAATGTCGTAGTTCCTGATTGGGAAATATTGCGACACTCTATAGTGTCTTTGTTCCCAATATGGTCAACCTACAACACCCAAGAGGCTCATTTTAGGGCTTTTCCACAAGCTCAAAATCACCAAAAACAACTTGACATGATAGAAAATGAAAATCAAATGAAAGAGGAAGATAAGAGCTATTACCTAGAGAAAACACGAGCCTAAATTGTCCACTGATTTGCTCGGATTCCTTGCATAAATTTCAACCAAACGAGGGTTTTTTTCACTATGAAAAAGGTAAAAACACTATGGTGAAAAAAAATTACATTTGTCTATTTTAACCTAGTGAAGAATATTCCTTTTAATATTATTTTTTTATTTTGACCCACTTTAATATAGTCCTTAATTGGTTTCTTTAATTATAAAACATGATTGATGGTTTGTTCTACATTGTGCAGGTGACAGGTCATATTTGAAACATACAGTTACAACCAAACATATATATATATATTTCAATATATATTTCAGAGGAAAAAGGAAAACTTTTAAAAATACCAAAAACACTATAGGGATTTTCTTTAATATATTTTTGAAACCCTATAAATACGAAAATATTGTTGAGCAAACTCTCTTTCTTTCATGCTCATTAAAGAATTTGAAAGAGCATCTTTTCATTTTTAGTTTACCCCTTTTTCGGGTTGAGTATGATTAATTACGAAAAATTTATTCAGTCATGGCTAGAAGAGTTCTCCTATGTATTATTTTATACTTTTTTTCAGGCTTGGGAAACTAAATTTACAAAAAAAGTAACCCTGGAGTTTTATTTAAGTTTTTTTCAAACTCTCTAAACATGAAAAACCACTGAGTTTACTTTCTTTGGACTCGTAAAATTTACATTGAAAGACCCATATGAGACTGAACCACTCCTTCCTAGGGTTCGTTAAAAGTACTCCAAAGGACTCATCCGAAGGATGATATTATAGTAAAAGCATATGTTATACTCCTCAAGTTTGTGTAAAAATAAATAGGTACTCGCCAGACATGGTGGGGGGAAATTGGGAAATGGAACTTATATGAAATCTTTGTTAATCTTTGGCAGTTAGTCTCTCTTGAACATGACACCCTTTCACTCCTTGTGCCAAGGATGGGAAATCCATTTGTCTCTTGTTTATCATATTCCTCCATGAGTCTACACTTTTATTTGTGATCCTCTTTTGAGTCAATGCTACTAAGATAGTTGTAGTGTCATTTGTATGTTCAAGAGAATTCAAGTTGAAAAGAAACCTTTTACAGTTTCATCTATCCCTGAGTCAGTCATACACCAATCCATGCTTCATATACTTCAAATATTTGAACCTATTTCATGTCATTGATGGTGGATACATCAAGGCCCTCCTGTGACGAATCACTTTCTATTGACATCAACACATTATCTAGGCAAACGGTTTAGAAACTATACAGTACCTTGGAACTTGCATTCCTTAATGGTAAGTTTCCTCACCTTCAACGATAGTTTTTTATCAATGACCTTCGATCGGATGATTCTATGAGTGTTCAACTTCAACTCATCTATTCACACTCAATAGGATGTACTTGTGTACCTGAAGGGACATTGTCATTATTGGTGGTTCCTTTCACATCTGTTAATGATAATAATGATTGATTAGTAATCATATGGTTTCTACCATTTTCTACTTCAACACCTTTATTCATGTGGTTAGATTCGTACTACGAAATAGTGGAAATGAAGACCCTGGATCTTGTCAAACAGATCCAGGTTGTGATGGATTATTTTGAGTATGTGTTGTTGCATAGATCCACAGTGTAAGTTTCGTGGCTATGTTTAAAAATTTGAGTCTTTACAACATAGATCCACGGTGTATTTTCAGTGGCTATGTTTATATCTAAAACATTTTGGCATGTATCCACGGTGTAATTTTGTGGCCATGACCTATCATACATGATAGGGATCTTTGTATGTAAACATCTATGCTTGGAGTCATTTATATTCTAAGTATGGGAATTTCTTCCTTAGAGATGATACCGTAATTCCTTGTTTGTTTTTGACATCTCTCCAACTGATGAGCTCATTGTTTCAATACCCACACGACAAACTATTTCAACTATCACCCCTTCTAGCTTCACACTTTGGGGGGCATTCTATTACAAAATATTTTTTCGCAACTGATGATGTTCACTTATCCTCTATCATTTAGAATATACAAGCTATCATTTATGAAGAAGAACCTTCCTTTGAGAGAAGGAAAGCATGCAAAAAGGGTTAAACATGTTATTAGAGCCTTTAAATCCTTAATTTAAGAGAGTGTCACAACTTGCATCATTGCAGGGTGTGATGCCCTCAAGTGTCACATGTTGCACCACTGCAGGGTGTGACATTGTCTTGGGTTTCTCCACTACAGAGTGTGACACTTCTTAAAAGAGGAGAAAATGATGAAATTCGAGAAGATTCTAGAAGACAAGCTTTGATATGAGGTGTTCTCCGATCAGTTTGGATCTCACCTATACTCCTGATCTAAGGGGATCCTCACCTATCATCCTAACCTCCTCACCCCTTTCCTCTTCAAACTATAAAAGGAGGCTTACCTCATGAGGAAAGGTTAATAACAAATATTGAATGGAGAATAATGATTGATAGCTTTACTTCTGGTTTGTTATTAGAATATTTTTAGTAATTCTTTGCCTTTGAGCAATTCAATCTTAGCTAAAGGAGACAATTGATGGTGACGGATTTCATGATTTCATTGTGGGTATTGGAGTAGTGAGCTTGTTGGAAGGAGATTCACAACATCAAGTCATCTTTGGTTGTAATATATTTTCATTATCATTAATACAGTAATTTAGTTTCTTTCCCACAAAGTTTGTCTTTATTTGATTATCTTTGTTGCATCTCTCCTTAATCATTTGCATAGGTTGCATCAAAGTATACTTGTTGCTTTCACCTTTGTTGTCTTGTGTTTCTTGCAGGTTATCATATATAAGTCTCACAACAGAGTAGCTGGAAGATACAACTAGTGAGGAAAATCGTCGATTACAAGGTATGAATCCTTCGCTAATTGGTAATTTGATTATGTCAACCTAGAAAAAGTTTTATGTTATATCTCTTTGGTTCTAGTCTTGGTTTCTGAGTCTAGGGAGATCAATCTGTGTCCGCATGGACCGATTTTTCTGGTAACACTTTGAAATTGTAAATGTCAAATAACTAATCTTTAAACATTGTTGCATCCAAAATCTGTTAATAAACTAAATTTATTGAGCGAGATAATATTAAAAAATTTCACAACTTAGAGTTCTCTAAGGCTTCGATAATGTAAGGTGAATATAATATTTTAGGAAGAATTTGGATAAACCAAAGTATATGTTATAATTGTATTTATTATCAAGTTAATTATTTTTATTACAAGCGTAGATCCATATTAACTCTAGATCTATCATGGGCCAAGAGGGATCAAATCCATTGATGTGTTAACCTTTTTTAGAAGACAAAACTTAAGGAAATGTTTGCACCTAGAGGTATTCGATCACTGTGCATGATAGATTCAAACTTCAGGTTATCACCAATATATACATATGAGATGAATTTAATCTTTTGAAATTTACTAAGTATCATTTTTTAATTTAAAGAGTACTATCTAGAAGGACACTTCAAAAGTTAAACGTGTACTAATAGATAAATCATACTCAAGCAAACAAAGTATAATAATTCAACTTCTAATATGCATTTTGAAATTGGTTTACACTGTACTATTGTTATTTACTCATTTCACTTCATAATGTACACAAGATCAATTTCATTGATATAATTTCTTCAATTAATATCAATTAATTTCATTGATATCATTTCTTCAATTAATGCATTGAATTATTTTCAGTCTAAGTGTATTATCACTCAAATCAATGCACCCTATTGTTTTGTGTTATATGATTGTTAAAATCAATACAACTACTTGATTATTCTAAATCATTTTTCATTGTATTATCATTAAAATCAACTCATCATATTGTTTTGTATTATGTCATTATTGAAATCAATGGAACTCATTGTTTTAGGTCATTTTTCATTGTACCATCTTTGAAATAAATGCACCAGATTTTTTGTGTTATATCATTTCTAAAATCATTGCATTATTTCTTCCTTTCCATTGTTGAGACATATCAATAGTTTAAACCTCTATTTCCTAAATTTTAAAACTCTTTCATTTTGATAAACTATTAAAGCATAATCATATATCTTAAGAAATTTTCCATCCTCTTAATGTTGAAATCATTTCCATCCCGACAAAAACTAATCCAGACAGTCAAAGACTAAATAAATAAATCGTTTCCCTGTCAAGTCCTTTCCATCCTCTTAATGTTGAAATCATTTCCATCCTGACAAAGACTAATCCAGACAGTCAAAGAATAAATCATTTCCTTGTCAAGTCCTTGAAATCTCAGCCTGCGCACATGCTCCCAATGATGTCACTCTCCCATTTGATTTACACCGCCAGACAAGAACATTATAATCACTATGTATAGATTGATTCGAACTCAAAGAAGCATATTTAGAACCATCCAAATTTTATGGTTTTATAGATTTAATGTTATGTTCAATCATTATTCATAATATGTTAAATATGTTCAGAGAGTAAATATAATTATCACAATCACATTATAAAAGTAGTTGTGTCAATATTATGAATAAATTAAAATTAAATTTCAAATTTAACAATTTAATTTGGTTAATAAGAAATTAATAATTTCAATCAATTAATTAATTAATATTTAATATTATTATTTTAAACTTATTATTTTTATTGATCCAACTTGAATCCATGTGATTCGAGTAGAGTAGACTTGCTTTGAACTACATATATAAAACACAGGTTACATGCATAATCTTTACATGTTACATTAAAAAAATCAAATCAAAAATCAAATCTACAAGCTCATGTGATCTTTAAACTTCATAAACAAGTAGTAACTAGTAACCCATGCTTATTTTATGTGTTTAAACTTCATAAACAAGTAGTAACTAGTAACCCATGCTTACTTTATGTGTTTGAAAATCTAAAAAAATATTTAAAATGTATTATTATGATATTAAAATTATGTTTTTAAAATTGAATAGCTTAATTTAGTTTTCACTTTTTAAATTATTTGTCAACATAATTTTTATTTTTTTCAAAATTTATATTATATATATATATATACATCATCAAATATTCTAAATATAAACATCTAATAAGATTTCACATTTCATAATATATATTTTTGTATATACAATACATCTAATAATATGATATATACACGATTGAATCATTATTATCATACAATATGATATATAACCGATTGAATCATTAGTATCATACAATATATGCATAATTTAGTCATAATACATCTAATAATATAATATATACACGATTGAATCATTATTGTCATACAATATATGCACAATTGAGTCACTATTATGAATATAACCGATTGAATCATTAGTATCATACAATATATGCATAATTTAGTCATAATACATCTAATAATATAATATATACACGATTGAATCATTATTGTCATACAATATATGCACAATTGAGTCACTATTATGAGCAAAACTTAAAAATATTTATCAATCATTTCATATAATAATATATGTATATCTTGGGACATCCAATAATAATATATATACAAAACTTAATTTGGTTAATAAGAAATTAATGTTTTTAATTAATTAATTAATATTTAATATTATTAATCCAAACTTAATATTTTTTTTATTGATCCAACTTGAGTCCATGTGATTCGAGTAGGTTTGCTTTCAACTGCATATATAAAACATAGGTCGCATGCATAATCTTTACATGTTACATACGAAAATCAATTTTACAAGCTAATGTAATCTTTGAACTCCATAAACAAGTAGTAACCCATGCAAACCATGCTTACTTTATGTGTGTCTAAAAATATAAAAAAACATTTAAAATATATTGTTATTAAAGATATATTTTCACTAGTGTTACAATACTCGAAAAAATTAAAGATAAGATCTACATTAATCTTTGCTTCTTCTTGCACGTACTGTCTTTTACACTGTAAGGATATCCAAGGTAGACTTCAATCATCGAAACATGCGCTTAAATATTTTCTTTGCATGAAATGATTCAAGAAACCAAAAGATTATCAAAACATGTGCTTAAATATTTTCTTCATATGAAATCGATTCAAGAAACCAAAATATTAGCTTAAATATTTTCTTCATATGAAATCGATTCAAGAAATCAAAAGATTAGAGATGTCTTATTATACAGTGCAAGGATGTTTAGATATTAAAATATTTAAAGGTTTGTGTATGTAAGTTTTCACATTTAGTTATACTTAAGAATAAATCGACTTCTCAGGCAAGATAACACCTTGAGGTTGGAGAAGCAAAGCCAAGCTTTGTTCAAATGATTAATGAGAAATACAAGATATATATATGATGCCATATAATTTGAAATGGTTTGAAATGGTTGGAGCCAACTACAACTAATTACCGTAACTAATTCTCCATTATTTATAAGTATCCTCTTTAATGGAGAAAGGATTGACATCCACACATAACATCTCTCTAAACAGTTCAAATTTGATCTTCCCAAGAGGCTTAGTGAAAATATCAGCAACATTTTCACTAGTGTTACAATACATTAAAGCAATGTCATTAGATTACATCTTTTCTTGAACAAAGTGGAACTGAGTATCAACATGCTTTGTCCTTCAATGATAAACTGGATTATTTGCCAACTTGATTGAGCTTTGGTTATCACATTTTATTATCATAGCTTTCCTTTATTCTTCTCCAACATCTTGAAGTAGTCTTCTCAACCAAACAACTTCACAAGTTGTTGCACACAACGCTTTATATTCTGCCTCAGTGGATGAAAAAGATATAGTAGGTTACTTCTTATTGCTCCATGAAACAATCCCAGATCTAATGCCAAAGGCATAACATGTAGTAGATCTCCAATCATCCAGATTTCCAGCCCAGTCTGAAACTAAGTAACCTATCAGCTCAACATCGAATGAATCAATATATTTAATACCAGAATCAATTGTGCCTTTGAGATACACAAGTACCCCTTTTGTTGCATTCTAATGGATTTCTAGAGGTTTATCCATAAACTGACTTAACACACTAACAAAGTATGCAATGTCGGGTCTGGTTGTAGTGAGATAGTTCAAGCTTCCCACCATATGTCTATACATTGTATCATTTACCTCCTTTGAACCATCATCACAGTAAAGTTTCATGTTCTACTTCATTGGAACATAAGAAACTTTTCACTGATCCATTTTAAACTTCTTAAGTACTTCTCTGACATATTTACCTTGAGACACAAAGGTTTGACCAACATTTCTCCAAACTTCAAGAATGAGACAATAATGTAACTCACCAAGATATTTCATTTCAAAAACCCGTGACATACGCTTCTTAATTCCACTAATCAATTTTTTTGAACTTCCTGTTAAATAATTAAATCATCAACATATAAGGAAATCAATACAACATGCCCATTTTCATCAAAATTTGTATATAGATTTGGATCACTTTTTCTCCTCATAAAAATCTGGTGAAGAAAGAAGGAATCTATCTCCTCATACCATGACCTAGGTGCATGTTTCAGTCCATACAATGTTTTCTTTAATTTACACACTAAATGTTCCTGGCCACTTTTCACAAATCCCTTTGGTTGAGTAAAGTAAACCTCCTCCTTTAACTCACCATTCAGAAAAGCAGACTTTACATCTAATTAGTGAAGCTTCCAATGGCATTTTGTAGATATTGCAATTAACATTCTTATAGTGTTTAATTTAGCTATTGGTGCAAATGTTTCTACATAATCAATGCCCTCTTTCTGTGAATACCATTTTTCCACCAATCTAGATTTATATTTTTCTATACTACCATCTGCTTTGAATTTAGGCTTGTATATCCATTTACATCTTATGGGATTCTCATCTTTAGGAAATTTAGTCAATTCCCAAGTTTTGTTTTTCAGAATAGAGTCGTATTCTTCCTCCATTACTTTTCTCCACTCTTCATGTTCATTTGCTTCATTAAAACTCATGGGTTCTATGACATTTGAAATATTAATCATTAGGGAATAATCTTTATACTTTTTAGGTAGACGAACCTGTCGTGAAAATCTTCTCCATTTGCTAGTGACTTCTTCTCCATTTTGTGAAGATTTTTCTTCACTGTTGGGTGTATCCATGTCATTGCATGCATTTTCTTGCTACTGCTTCTCTTCTTTGACCTCCTCATATTCAAGAGGTACCTTCCATCTTTCATGACTGTTGTCTTCATTGTTTCCTTCTGTCTATTCATGGAAAATTACATCTCTACTTGCAAACACTTTGTGAGTAGATGGATCAAATAGTTTATATGCTTTAAATTCTAAAAAGTACCCTATAAAAATACATTTGATGGCTTTAGTATCAAGCTTCTTCATGTTCTCCTATGGAATGTGTGAAAAATCCTTACACCCAAATATCCTCAAATTATTAACTACTAGTTTAAAATCATACAAGGATTCGAAAGGATTTTTCTGATCAAGACACCTTGTTGGACTTCTATTCTTTAAGTAAACAAAAATGCTAATGGCCTCAGCCCAAAAATAATTTGAGAGATTCTTACCTTTCATCATACTTCCTGCACACTCCACCAGAGTTTTGTTTTTCCTTTCTCCAATTTCGTTATGTTGTGGAGTGTGGGGTACTGTAAATTGATGTATTGTTCCATGATATTTTCAATACTTGATGAAGTTCCCCAATTTGTACCCTCCCCCTTGATCTGAGCGGGTGATTTTGATGGGTTTTCCTGTTTGCTTCTCCACCATGTTTTTAAATTCCTTGAAGTATTAAAAAACATCACTCTTTTTCCCAAGGAAATAAACCCATGTGTATCTTGTGCAGACATCAATAAACAATAATAAATAATAAGCACCTCCTAGCGGCCTTGTCTGCATTGGTCCACAAACATCAGTTTGCACAAGTTCTAATATATCTCTTTTTCTCCTATCAGGATTAGATGGGAATTCATCTATGTGCATCTTTCCTAATGCACACCTTCACAAGAAGCATACTCATTATTCAACATAGGGAGTCCTTCAACCATACTTTGATTTTGTAATAACAAAAAAACATGATAATTAATGTGACTATACCTTTGGTGCCAAAGAGTTTTTGTAGACATAGTTGCATAACTTATTGTTTGATTATTCTTGCTGGTGACATCAAGTTTGTACAAGCCTCCAACTCTGACTCCTAAGGAAACAATTTTGTAATGATCGTGCAAGTCCTTCACTATACAATGTGTCTTGAAGAATTCGACCTTCAAATTATGATCTGTAATGGTGGACACAAAAATCAAGTTTTTCTTTATCCCAGGGACATACACAACATTGCGAATGTGTCTGATGGTACCATTCGGAAGTGTTACTGGAATATCTCCATATCCCTTGGTTCGATAAGAGAAATCATCTCCAAGATAAATATGGGCACCATTATGTGTTTCTTTAAAGTTTATAAACCAATTCTATTACATGTCATGTGATTTGAAGTGCTAGAATCAACAAACCATGCATCAATATCATCAATTTCARYAGACAATGMAACATTAGACACAAACAATTTGAGATCTTTTGGATCAATATTCAGGTTTTCTTTTGCAAAATGTCYTGAATGTTTTCTATTTTTATGCCTAGCCTCATCATCATTTTTCTTCTTATAACATTCTCTGGCAAGATGCCCAGTCCTACCACAATAGAAGCACTTAGGTTCATTTCTATTCGATGGCATACCTTGATTTGACTTCCTCTAAAATGAACTTCCTCCCCTGCCTCCTTCTCATGGTTTCCCTTTAGGGAATCTCTTCTTTGTCCATAGTGCTAAGTTCGAATTTCGAGGCTTCAAATTTGCGCACCTCTCTTCCTCTTGCAACAATATACATGTCAGTTCCTCAAAAGTAGGAGCTTTCTCCCTCGCTGAAAGGCCTGTTATAAACATTTGATAGTCCTCTAGAATTCCATTTAGGGCAATTGTGACAAGATCAGTGTTTGACACTTTTTCTCCTATATCTCCCAATTTGTATTTCATGTCTTTAATTCGCCCAAGAAAAGTACTAACAGACTCATTTATATCCATTTTAATACTTAGAAATTTACTCTTTAGGGAATGAATGTGATTTGTATTATTAGTCCAATACATATCTTTAAGTACTTTTCAGGTTTCACTAGAAGTCTTAGCATCTATAATGTGCGGAATTATGCTATCTTTAACAGAAATTCTCAACAATACCTTGGCTTTGTTCTACCGCTTATCTCAATCTAGGATTGTTTCCACTCAATCTAGGATTGTTTCCACTGTCGCATTGAGTCGTGCTTCATCTCCTTTCACGATTGTCTATACACCATAAACTTCCATCAAGATCTGCATTTTGAATTTCCAATTGATGAAAGTCGAGCTATCTAGCGTATTGGTTTCATTGAGGTACGTTTCTGCAAGCGGATTCACCATCCTTACAAACTTCGTTGAGAAATTGATCTTCTTTTTATTTCTTATCGCCACATGATGTAAAATCGTAGCCTCATAATGTAAAATCAAAACCTCATGATTTTGTCAGAAGTTAAAATTGCATTCAGTACAATTGCATGCAAAGCAAGAGGAATATGAACGTTTATAAATTTTGTAGTTGCAGATTATGGCAACGGAGATAGTCTCACGCACTATGAAAAGTTCTCATGCACTATGGAGATCTCATGCAATATCCCACTATGCAAGTGGAGAAACCCCTATTGTCCCATTTTGGTCATGGACTACCATTTCAAACCAGGCAGGTGGCCCCCACAAAACGCACAACAAGAGGGGTTCCTCGGCAGTCATTCCTCGACAACCTGCTCGCGTTCTAATCCTCCTCAGATATCTCAGATGTCAGCAACGAAGATCTTCTCTACGCAGGTCTTCAAACAACAGTGCTCAGAGATCTTCACGAGACGTGTGAACGCAACACCTCTAAATACAACCAGGAGAATGACGATCTCCTTCAGTAGGGACGCTCCTTCACCAATGAGAGAGTGATCATATGCGCGCCGACTAGATGCTACACGTCGTCTCCACGTCCACTCAGATCAGATCACACAACCTCTCTACCCAGGCGGAGAGAAAACCACACATCTCGTTGATCTCACTTTTGCGCAGCAGTGTAGCCCTAAATCCCAGACAGAGAAGTGATTCCACACCACGATTCCAGACAGAGCAACGATTTCATGGATAACATACACGCTCCAGATAGCATCCACGCTCAACAAAGTCACCAACAGGGATGCTCCTCGTCCCGCTCTGATACCAACTTAAGAATAAACCGACTCATTAGGAAAGACAACACAGGGAGGTCGGGAAGCAAAGCCAAGCTTCGTTCAAATGATTAATGAGAATTAAAAGATATATATACGATGCCATACAGTTTGAAATAGTTAGAGCCAACCATAACACTATTTCTAAGTGTTATGATATGGAAAAACTTTTGGATAAAAAGAGTGTGAAAGGTTTCAAAACGTTTCTCCAATATTTAAAAGTCGTTAATCTAAAAAAAATTAGATTAAAACATGAAACACAGAAACGTACACAAGTCTCCTATCATTGTCCACATGCAGCAACAATATTCCACTTATACTCTGAAGCACATAAACACAAGTTTCATTTTTTTTATGATTTTCTTTACAAATAATATATCTTTCTGGTTTAGGAACACCCATAGCCCTTTCCTTCATCAAAGGCGAAGTCGTTTTCACCTACCTCCGTTTTCACCTGCCTCTTGGAATAAAACATCTCCTTCAATAAATATGGTGCCTACGAAGTTGGAAGCTCTTTATATAATGGATAAAAATAAAGTAAACCTTATAAGTTAATAAATAATTCTCATTCAATGAAAAAAAAAGCTTTCATATAAATCCGGTACCTATAAAGTTGAAAGCTCTCTATAGTGAACAAAGGGATGCACAATAATAGAAGTAAACCTTATATGTTAATAAATCATTTTCATTCAATTAAAAAGAAAAAAAAGAAGGCATTCTCACTACCAGATGTATATTATATTGACGTGAACACCACAGTCATTATGTTGATATCGATCGAACCCAAGCATACATTTATATACATTTATTTCTGGTATGCCACCATTGGATACATGGGTGTAGTAAAACTTCCCTTCCTACATGAAATCTCACCAACGCCCTGTATTTGATTTTCCAATACCTAAGAGACGTGTTGAGTTACCTGAACTTTCTCTCAAATGTTATCACACACTCCGTTATATGTTATGAAACCTGCTTAAAAAAAACTCCGTTATACGTTATGAAACCTGCTAAAAAAAACTAGACTAAGTAAAAACTTAAACTTAAACTTAAAGTCATTAATAACAATAACAACATCAATCATTATTATGTTAATCAAGTAAATTATCAATTTTACAACATGCAATGGTTGAAATTACATCCTTTCCTTTATTATGATAACCAACAATATTTATATCATATGAAATCTTTTTCATTAAAACTCCATATATAATTAAAAAACCATTAATTCTTAACATTTTCACTTTTAATGACTTAAATACTCCACTTTGAAAACATATGATTTGAGTTAATTTCAAAATTAATTAATTATTCTAATCACTTAAATACTCCACTTTGAAAACACATGATTTGAATTAATCTCAAAATTAATTAGTTAATTAATTATTGTTTATATAAACAAAAATAATGAGAATACAATTGCTAATTGTTTTTCCATGATGAAGATTCAACTACCTAATATGTTTGGACAAAGATCATGTTACTAAGTGTCTATTGCTTTGGACTAGAGAGAGGACAAAGATCATGTTACTAACTATCTATTGCTTTTATTTTCAACTGTTTAATTCGATACACTTTATATTTATATATGTGGTTATTTTTGTTTACTAGTATTTGATTGATTGTGTTACTAACTATCTATTGTTTTGGACACAGATGGTTTTCAAGTGTTTAATTTGTCATATGTGTGATTATTTTTGTTTACTAATATTTTGACTTTTAGTTTAGTACATTAAAAAATAAGATATTTGAAAATGTTTTTTTATCAGTTTTATTAGTTTATTTTAGATACTGATTTTCTTTATCAGTTTTATTAATCCATTTTACTCATTTCAATAATTAGTATTATCATTATTATTATTATTATTTTTAAATTCATTTTCATTATGAATAATTTTTAAAATTTATTTGTTGTGTTTAGTGATTGGTGGACATTAATATTTGAATCAATTTAGGTTAATATTTCAAATAATATTTCATTCACCCTATTTAACCACCAAGACATTAAACCACTAGCCCCTAGTACACTAACCCTTTAAATCCAAGTTAAACGTGAATCACTATCCCCAACTCACTTCCATGAACCTCTTAATACCTTACCCATTACCCCTTAAATCAACAACTCAAAATAACCTCAACCACTAATATACTAGCCTCCTCACCACTGACCAACACACAATTTAACCATTAATCTACTAACACATAATCCCCATAACCATTAATCAACCAACCAACTAAAAGGCCCTAATCACTAAACCATTGGCTCCCTAATTACTATGATTAACTATAGTTGATTATAGTCGAACATGATAGACTATGGTCTAACATAGTTATCTATAATTAATGTTACTAACCCACTAAAATATAGTCACCTAACCCATTAATCTTTTAAGGGTTATCCAACTAATCCATTAAAAAGTTAGTTTTAAGCACATCTTGTTTTTATTATTTTTATATAAAATTTTAAAAATATAAATGATATATTAAAATTATAGATATTAGATGTTAAAATTACAATAAAAATATTAAAATTAAATAAATCTATTCATATATTTTAAATTATAATTTAATTAAAAATTCAAAAACTCTATCACCAAAATTTAAATAATTATTGAAAAATTCCAAATAATATAATATTTAAACTTCTTAAATTAAATCTATTTATATATTTTAAAATATGATTTAACAAAAAAAAATCCAAAAACTCTAAAACTGTATCATCATAAATAATTATTAAAACAAATCCAATTAATATAATGAGTAAACTTCTTTCATTTCCTTTATGTTTTAAATATTTTTAAAACAAAAATTACATATGTGTAAGCAAAATGAAATTATGACTATTGAAAAGATCCGAATCTTATAATATGTAAACTTCTTTCAAAATATGTAAACTTCTTTCAATTTCTTTAAGCTTTAGAAAATTCACCAAAAATAATAATTAAGTCCATTTAGTCCAAGGTTACTAGAGTCCAACAATGGGGTGTGGAAAATCAATACTAACTCTACCCGAAAAACGATTTCTCTATTATAAGGTGACATTCATTTATTTTATTTTTCAAATTAAGTATATAAATCCCTCGTCCACTTAATCTTTTAAAGTAAAAGATGGGTTGTTTGTCATCCTCACATTCCACTTATTACTCTTAATTTTATAATTTTGAAAGCGCTTAAAACGTTTAAATATCGAATATCATGGACTTCCTAAATTGATCAAATATCATGGAGTCTCCTCAAATTTAATGGAGATATATGCTCCACCATATTAAAATGGAAAGTTTGAGAGTTATTTTCCAAATTATCATAATTTTTTTCCATATTTTTAAATTTGGTTATAAATAAATATATAATAATATTTTAATTTAGAATTATAGTTTAATTAATGTGTTTTATATATTTAATTTTATTATAAATAATTGATATTATGTTATAATATTATATTTTAAAATTATAGTTTAATCAATATGAAATATATATATATATATATATATATATATATATATATATATATATATATTATTCACTTTTTTTTTAGGTAATAAAGGTCCATTTAATAAAACTATGTAATTTTCTCCTCTCCTTTTATTGTTGAAGCTTTATTTGATGAGAAGGAATAAACTTACACAGTATTTAGAGCTAGTAGCACCTATGAGGTTTCACTTACATCATCCCCTCAT
>JZKD02S1626137.1:88989-99731 GCA_000966675.3 Picea glauca
TATTGTTTTTATGTGTGGTTTCCATCTAGTTTTAATTTATGACTCGTGGAAAATCATGTCCAGAAAAGTGCAGGAGAGATTCATATTGCAACTTGTCAATTCGTAGGTCAAAGGGTTTTGGTCATGTTTGGTACATGTCAAAAGGTTTTTAAAAATAATTTCTCATAAATGAATAAGGTTTCGTGTTTGGTATTCTTTGTACTTATGAAAAGCATTGGAACTACCCTTTTTTTATAATTATTAAAATTTAATTAAAAATTATAGTAGATTTTAAGACGTTGGTAAGACGTTTTACTTTTTTTTTTCTCTTCGGAATTTGGTCATATAAATCTCTACAAAATATCTAATTTTTGTTGTTTAAATTGCATTTATGAATGCATAAATGGATTTACCTTACTGAAAAATCATTGGGGCACTCCCATTATACAAAATTAGCCATTCAAATCTGCAGATCCAACCATTCCTCACCGGAGTTCACACAAAATCAAATGGAAAAAATCACTGGAAAATAGCCAAAAGGTAGAGAGTTTAGACTACACTATATTTCAATGTTGAAATTAAATATTTATGATTTAAAATAAGATATAAATTTCATCTTTATCAAGTATTTTTATTACAAATAAACTAACATTCATACATTTTTTTAAGTTATCCTCTATCTTTATATTGTCATAAAAAGATTGTATAAAAACTTTGTTGTTGGTCTATCACTTGGGATACCATACCAACAACAATGCATCATCTTGTCTATCAGTTTATGGGACTTCATTGATCACTCATTGACCACTACCACCATCGCAACTATCAGGAGCATCCCGTAAATCGATCTTTCTTCTCGTACTTGAAGAAAAACCTTGAGTGGTTTTGTGCCTGGGCGTGGTTCGTTGCTCAAAGACTGGACGAAGAAACAACATTCCTATGATTGTTTTTCCACAATGAATTAACAGACTTACAAATGAGACTTTGTAATTCAACCTAAGACAACTCACCACAAATGATACTAATAATTGCGAGGGTGTTACCCTCCTCCATGACCCTAATCTCTCAACAATGCCACCCAGTGTCAGTTACAAGGATCAAATCATGAAATTTAAACAAAAATACATAAAATCAATTCCATTTATGATACATAAAAATTGATCATCAACAAATTATCTCACCCTGAATAAATTAGGAAACGGAGGAGAGTCATTGGTAGGTTGAGCGCTCGACTGTACAACCTGCTCTAAAGAAACATCTATAGTGGCAGCCTCAGTGGATGTCACATATGGAAAATGTGGTGGGGGTGGGTGGTGTACGGGTGCATTCACTGTGGATGGATGTGATGTAAAAGGTGATGGGAGTGGGTGGCCTGCGGATGCAACCATTGTGGATGGATAAGATATGAAATACGGTGGGGGTGAGCAGTGATAAACCATGATGGGTTGTACAAGGGATGGTAAAACCCTTGGGATGTAAATAGGTATCCCAAGAGTTGGGGAAGGGTGCCCAAGGACTAGACTAGCCTTGTAGCTAGAGAAAAGTGATGGGTGGAATGTAGGTAGTGGTGGTGGTATAGATGACCCAACAATGGACAAAACAACCTGTATACATATTTATAATATTTTTATTAGTACCAAAATGTAAAATTCAATCAAAAAATTTAACAAATTTCATATTTAAACAATATTTAACTCAACACACGATACTTGTGAAGGTGGTGATTTGTCCATCCCAGGTGGACATGTCTTGTCACTGTACGGTACCACAACCTGTAGAAACACAAGAACATTATATTTGAGGATGTAAGAAAATAAATAAATCACTATGGTGAATTTATCAAATGTAACACATATTGATATAGATTGGATAATTATATTATTTTTCATCTATATCACTACTTTTTGTGTGGAAAAATGGGAGGAATCAGCTAGCAGGACCATTTTGGCGGTTGGTCCAAAAAATAGTTAGAAATGTTCTAGAGCCATTATGTGGCGTTAAACGACCTTTTTTTGGTCCAAACCTTACCATGAAGGAATATTCTAAATTCTGCACATTTATACCTTTCTAACGGCACAAATCATTTGTCAATCAGAGTTCCTATGAGAAAGTTATGTCTTTCGCAAGTTGACCTACCATATTGATCACCATGGTTCGAGTGGATTCCATGTTAGCCTCCCTTAGACATGTGGGGCTAGCCACATAATGGGTTTTCTAAGAACAATATAGAAGGTACAAAACCTTATGACAATTGAAGGTTAAGGAAGTCAAAAACCTATCCCTAGATGGCTATCAAGCTATGTTAAAAACTGAGCCAATAGGAGGAGAGGGGGTTCCATTATTTTTCATTGTATCTTTTTGCATAGTTGAGAAAAACATCAGAGAGTGGTATTCTATGAGGATAACAGAGGAGGAGAGATTTTGTAGTAGCCATGCAAGCCACAAGTCAAAGGAAACTCCACAAAGAGTGCATCTTTCTTTGTACTTGCATCATTTATTTACCATAGAAAAGAGAGAAGAGCAACCTCAACTTCTAGCTGGGTTTTCCCCCATATTGGGTTTCCTAGGTTATATCTTGTGTTTATTTGTGGATGGTGTGAACGTGTTTTACTGTTCTCTAATTTCTCTTCATTTTATCTATTTTATCAGTAACTAAATATTCTCTAGATCTAAAGGAAATTAACCTTAATAGTAAATATTTTAGTATTTTATTAGATATGTTGTGACGAAATGTTCCATTGGAATATCCATGACAGTTTACAGGTCATATTGTTATAAAAGAAGGATTTTATTTTGGGTATTTGAGGGAAGTTGCAGGATCCAGGAATCATTTGAAAGAGAAGTTGTGGAAAACCCTAACCATATGGTGGATGAGTCTATTCATAATAACCCTTGAGATCCATCAGAAGAAATATTTGAGCGGTTGGAAGAACAAGTTGTCGAAATTATTCGCAATATGAACCTCCTCATGGTGGCTCTAACAATAAATATCGAACCATTCGGAGATGGTGGAGGATCAAACTCAGAGAACAAATCGAAAGAGAAATTGGAAGATCAAGAAGAAAAGGAGTCACACAAAGAATCTGAAAAGAGTAGTCGAGTTCGAGTGTCGTGAAACCTTCACAATCCCTATTCAATATGGAAGCGAAAGTGGACATAAAGCCATATCAAGGTGAGATTGATGCATTAAAACTGAATCATTGGTTGCAACTACTATAATTTTGTTTTAATGTTCACCATATAGATGAAGAACATAAGATTTCATTTTCTATATTGAAGTTAGAGGGCCATTCTTTAACCTAGTGGGAAAGCCACCTGGAAACACTTAGGCTAGAGGGTGATCCACCAGTAACTAGATGGGAGGACTTCAAAACCCTCATCGAGTCTCAATTCTACCCTATCGAATATGTAGAGGACTAGTGGATCTAGTGGCACTACTTCAGACAAAGGAAAGGGCAGAGTGCATAGGAGTACACAAATGAGTTTGGAAAGATGGCCATCATGTTGGGTATCTCTCCAAAGAACCCAAATGTAATCCTTAAGTATTTTTGGGGTTTACACAGTCATCTACAAAATCATTTTCTTCTCTTAAAGCGAAGGGGAAAGGATGAGTCTTGTGTACAGGTACAATACTTGGAAAACATAGGCCAAAATAAGGGGAAACCAAGTGGTTCAAAGCATAAATAGCACCAGGAATCTTCCAAGGAGGGGAAGAAGAAGTGGAAAGGGGTAAAATATAAGAATACAACAACCACTGCACAACATAGTAAATATCCCAGGAACAATTTCCATCATTGCAACATTGATGATCACACCGAGGAAAAATGTTGGAAACTACACCCAGAGTTGAACCCGAAGAATCACAAGAAGGACGTAAAGAAAAAGAACCTTATAGCCAAAGATTCAAGCAATCAAGTTGAAATTAGCTCAAATGTTGATGACAAGATTGTCTGGACAACTGTACAGCAGAAAGTGAATCTAAGTATCCTTTATCAACAAGAAGAGAAGGAGATGGCCAAGCTCTTCCACAACAAGATTCAGGTCAGGAAGACCAAGATAGATGCTCTGCTTGATTCTGGTTCACAGGCTAATATCATAGAAGGGGATTTGGTCAACAAGATTGGATTGGAGGTTCACGATCATCTTAGCCCCTATGCATTGGGTTGGGTAAACAAGGATGCAGAGACAATGGTAACAAAATAGTGTAAGATTAAATTTTCTACAAGTGTTGATTTTATTGATGAAATGGAATTAAATGCAATACCCCTTGATGTATGTGGAGTATTTTTTGGAATCCCTCACACGTATATGTGGGATGCAATATTCCTGTGGAGATCCAACCAATACCAAATGATCAAGGATGGAAAGTCCTACATCATCAATGTGCATAAAGGCAAGTCAAATATCTCACCGGTAAGTGTCAATCAAGCCAAGAAGTTGATTAGTTCTTGAAATAAATATTTTTTACTTTTCTTAAGAGAAAATCAGTCTGATGATGAGTCAATGAGAGTGAAGGAATCCCTGGAGGGGTGTACTAAAGAGTAGAAACAACAGTTGGAGGAGTTTATACAGAAATACAGAGGAGTTTTCTAGGAACCTAAAGGGAAACCACCCAAGAGGGAAGTGGAGCATGAAATGCAGTTGTTTCGAGACTCCCGATTGTCGAATATTGGGTTGTATAGATAGCCTATTCTGGAAGCAAATGAAGTGAAGAAGTAATTGCAGTAGTTGTTGGAGCATGGTGTAATTCAAAAAAGTACCTCACCTTTTTGGTCACCCATCATAATTGTGCCCAAGAAGGATGGGACTTAGAGAATGCATATCTATAACAGGGTGTTGAAAAGATTACACTGAAGAATTGATACCCACTGCTAAGGATTGATGATCTATTGGACCAGTTGCAACATGCCAAGTACTTCACTAAGTTGGATTTGAAATCAAGATATCACTAGGTATAATTCAAACTGAAGAAGATACCCGGAAGACCACCTTAAAAACAAGGCAAGGTTTGTATGAGTGGTTGGTTATTCCATTTGGTTTATGCAATGCACCAGCTACATTTATGAGACTAATGGATGATGTTTTATGCCCTTATCTAGATTCATTTTTTATTGTCTATTTGGATGATATATTGGTTTATAGTGCTACCTAGGAGGAGCATATGTCACATTTTATGTCGGTGTTAGAGACTCTAAAAAAGCACCAACTGTTGGAAAATCTCAATAAATGCGAGTTTGATTAGAATTGTTTGGTGTATTTGGGGTATGTGATCAGTGGAGGGAAGCTCAAGATAGATCCTGCAAATATGGAGTCCATAGTGAATTGGCCAATTCCTAAAAATGTCACTGAAGTTAGGAGTTTTATTGGGGAAACACAATACTTGCAAAAATTCATAGCTTCATTTTCAGTGGTAGTTGCACCACTCCATTCCATAAAAATTGATGGTAAGAGTTTTCTATTGGGAAAGAATTAGAGGAAGGCCTTTGATGAACTTAAATGAAAGATTAGTCAAGCACTAGTTATCACACTACCAAATTTGCAGAATCCTTTTGAGATAGAGACAGATGCAAGTGGGTATGCCATGGGAGCAGTATTGATGCAGGGAGGAAGGCTCATCTGCTATCATTCTTAAGTATTTCATGGGGTGGTTCTCAACTACCCTACCTATGATAAGAAGATCTATGCATTGGTACAAGATGTCAAAAATTGGAAGCACTATCTGATGGGAAAGGAGACCATTATCCACACAAATCACCAGTCACTACAGTATTTGTAGGACTAGAGTAAGCTACAACAAACCATGAATTACAAGTGGATGTGGTTTTTACAACAATGTCATTTGTTCATAAAGTATAATAAGGATAGCACAAATAAGTTGGTAAACATTCTTTCATGATCACTCACATCTAATATTACAACTTTGGAAACTCTAATTCACATTAATCATTTTACCCATGATGCATACAAATAGGCATACATAGAATATGAGGACTTCAAGGAGGTTTTTCAGCAACTACAAGGCCAAATTCATATAGAAGAAGGTAATGGAAAGGTTGGATATCATTTCCATAATGGTATACTCTACAAGATCTACAAGTTCAATGTTCCTAAAGGTAAATGAATGCAGCTTATCAGAGAGGCTCACACCTCCAAGGTTGCATGACATTTTGGTTTTGGGAATATAGTTGTCAACTTCCAGAGATATGTGTATTGGCCCATAATGCAAGAATATGTAGCATGGTATATTAGAGGGTGTATACTTTGTTGTACCAGCAAGCACAACAACAAGAAGCAAGGTTTATACCATCCCTTACATGTACCCACGCGACCTTGAGAAAGCATTTCCATGGATTTTGTGGGAGGTTTACCAACAACCAGGAAGAGAAATGACTATATTATTTTTGTAGTTGATAGGCTCAACAAAATGTGCATTCTTGTGTCTTGTAAAAATACCATCACTGGACAAGAAACAACAAATAAGTTATTTGAACAAGTCTTGGTGCACTTTGGGATACCAACGAGCATCATCCTCATTAGGGATACCATATTTCTTAGAGCATTTTGTACTACATTGTGGGAGAATATGGACACTAAGTTGAAGAGGTCTACAAGATTCCATCCACAGACAGATGGGAAGACAGAAGTAGTCAATAGGATTTTGGTGCAACTTTTGAGGGGTTACAATCATAATCATATGAAGACTTGGGATGAAAAATTGATCTATATAAAACACTCATAAAACATATCAATACACACTTCTATTGGTAATTCACCTTTTGAAACTTGCTTTGGGTATTTTCTAAGTTCACCCTTAGATGTCATATATGGACAACAAGGAGGAGTGAGGGACGACCTCACAGGAGATGCATTAAAAGAAGAAAAAAATATTGAGAATATTAGTTAGATCCATTTTCAAGTATATGAGACACTAAATAAGTAGTAGGGAAAGTACAAGGCTAGACATGACCAACACATAACGAATAAAACATTTAAAGTGGGAACCAAAATCCTCTATAAATGGGGAGGTATGATCTGGATTGGATCATTATATTATTTTTCATCTATATCACTACTTTTTTGGTGGAAAAATTGGAGGAACCAACTTGTAGGGCCATTTCAATGGCTGGTTTGAATTTGGAAATTTGGGTCCAAAAAATAGTCAGAAATATTCTGGAGTCATTTTGAGGCATCAAATTACCTTTTTTTTTGTCGAAAACTTACTATGTAGGAATATTATAAATTCCACATGTTGATACCTTTCCAACGGTGCAAAATGTTCTTCAATCGAAGTTTGTATGAGAAAGTTATGCTTCTCGCAAGTTGACCTACCATATTGATCAGCGTGGTGCAAGTGGATGCCACGTTAGCCTCGATTACTTAGACATGTGGGGTTAGCCACGTAGTGTATTTTCTATGAACATTATAGAAGGTCCAAAACCTTATCACAATTGAAGGTTGAGGAAGTCAAAAACCTATCCCTAGATGACTATCGGGCTATGTTAAAAACTAGGCCACTAGGAGGAGAGGGGGTTCCATTCTTTTGCATTGTATCTTGTTCCATATTTGAGAAAAACATCTGAGAGTGGTATTCTATGAGCATAACAGAGGAGGAGAGATTATGTAGAAACCATACATGCCATAAGTCAAAGTAAACTCTATAGAGAGTGCCTCTTTCTTTGTACTTTCATCATTTGTTTACCATAAAAAAAAGAGAAGAGAAACTTCACCTTCTAGCTGAATTTTCTCTCGTATTGGGTTTCTGAGGTCATATATTGTGTTTATTTATGGATGGTGTGAATTTGTTTTATTTAACTCTAATTTTTCTTTTTTTTATATATTTTATCAGTAACTAAATATTCTAGAGATCTAAAAGAAATTAACCTTAACAGTAAATATTTCAGTATTTTATTAGATTTGTTGTGACTAAATGTTCCAGTGGAATATCCACGACAGTTTATAGATAAAATACCTATGTATGTGGTACATCAAATGAACATGATGTCTCTACTACTGCAATACTGGTGGATACCAACACTGATATATCTACCAGTGTTGAGGGTCTGCAATAGGGTGTAGCAATTGCAAAACATCATACAAAAAGATATATAAATAAATACGCAAAATAATATATATATATAATCATGAGGAACATAAAGATGGTTAAGATACTAACCTTCTCCATGGAACTTCGATGTCCACTGGCCTCCATCGGCCCACAACAAATCTTCCTGCAACTCAAGCATCTATGAGTCTCACATGAATGAATAATGTTTCCATGTTCCCTCTCTCGACCGCACTCTGTTGTAGGGTTTTAAGGTTCGACCCCTCTACCAACGTCACCAATAAGAACCTCTTGTCGAGATAGTGCTACAAAAATCCCATGCTGCACCAAGATCCGAGTCAACGCTGATATAAATGACTATGTCTATTGGATTCTTTCTACAATGGGACGATGTTGAGTAGGGGGGTTAGGCCTTCACCTATGAGGATGAGGAACTAGCATAGGGTCACGCATAACATGATGTTTGTCTTGGGTAGACCCTAGACCCAACCCCAGGAATTCACCAATATCGAAGTAGTTGACATGGTGACCCAAAATAAACTCTGCACATAATTTCCTCAGGAAATATAGAGACACCTCCCTGTTATTGCATGTAGGTTTGTCGAACACCATGAACCATCTATCCATTCAATTATACTTAAATTATTGGTGGATGCATTAATCCATACAAATATGTCTCTTGTTGACTGGTAGTTGTACTCCGCTTCTAGAATCAATAAATAATGACATCAAATCTTGTTTCGTAATATTCAAGTCTTTGACTTGGTTTTTATTGATGTCAGTCCTGCAATAGTCAAACATCTTAGTCCTGTATTTATAAATACTAGTTAATTGCTCTTGGGAACTTTCAATGGATTATACAATGGCTTCCAATGAAGTATCCAATGACAATCGGCTAGACTCTCTTTTACTCCTTAAGTCACGTGCAATTGATTTCAAAGAGGTGAACCCTTCATCATTTTATGTGTTTATGTTTGGTGGTTATGGGTTGGGGTTTTTTGTGCCTTCATGTGGTTGTGTGGGATTTTGATTGTGTCTAGGTTCCATCTTAATTATTCTTCTGCAATTTAATAAGGAAGTTCATATAAATTAGGTTGGTTTTTTAAATTAAATTAAAAAACTACAAAAAACATGGAAATAAATAGTTTAAGAAATTAAAAAAAGAATAAAACAATCATAAATACATACCTGGATTTCTTTCGATATGGTGTTAGGATATTTTGGAGGCCCGGTGAACAAAATCCCTCCTTTCAATTTGCTCAATAACTCGTAAAACGCAAGGCGCGATGGTCAAAATGGCCAAAAATTGTGCTCACAGGTCCTTTTTTATTGGGCTAGACAGTAACGCCTATGTGTTCCTCTTAGGAACGTGTACACATTCCTGGAAACACACACGTGTTCCTTGGTATGTGCTTATGTGGCATGTTGAATGGAGGTTCGGGGTTTGTCGATCTTGTCACATTATAAACACATAAGCATTCATGCGTGAGAGCATTCGTGCTCACCCCATTGCCACTTTATCGTCCATCAACTTCATGCACTCACCCACATATTATAATAATTGCATCTTTTTCAATAACCATCATCCAATTTTGCTCATATATTTTTGTAATTTTTAGTTAAAAATGCTTAAAACATAAATTAATTTAAAGAAGTTTAATGGTTATATTTTAAAATATATAAGTAGATTTAACATTTTAAAATATTTTTGTTGCATTTTTTTTAATAATTCATTTAAATTTTAAAATTTGAGATAAAAATAATAAAAACAAGTGTAATGAGAACCTCCCTCTTAAGCTATTAGTTGGACAATACTTAAATGATTAATGGGTTATCTATTTATGTATTAGTGGATTAGTAGAAGCAATCATGGATAACTATATTAGACTATAGTCTATTGTGTTTAACTATAATCAACCACAGTAGTAAGGAGTTAATGGGTTAGTGATTATGGAACATCAGCTAGTTGGTTGATCAATGGTTATTGGGATTGTGGGTTAGTGGATCAATGGTTAGAGGGTGTGTTGGTTATTGGGTTAGTGGTGAGGGGGTTAGTAAGCTTGGGGTTATTTTGAGTTATTGATTTAAGGCGTAATTGCATAGAGCGTAGCCAGGTGCTCTATAGTAAAGTATGGGGAATATTTAGAGTGATGTTAGATTATATAATGTTATATTAAAATAATAATAAAGTCAGTTCAATTAAAAAAAATTAAATAACCATGTAAGTACATATTTAGATAACAACACATTAAGAAATTTGATTCATAGATCTAGGTTTAAGATAGATCTACCCTAGCGAGTAAGGTATTAAGAGCTTCATGGTAGTGGGTTAGTGATTCATGTTTAACTTACATTTAAGGGATTAGTGTGCTAGGAGATAGGGTTTAATGGTTTAGTGGTTAAATAGGGTGAATGAATTAATGATTAGTGAGTTGAAGGTTTTGTTTTTAACTTTATTAATATTAAGTAATAAGAATATGTTTTAATTAAAAAAGATAGAATATAAAAATCTTTTGTAGGAGAAAATCTCAAATTTGGAATTGTCTAAAATGAAAACACCTAAAAATACCAATTATATAATAATATTTAGAAACACATTCAAAAAATAAAACTAGATTAAAAAGAGTATAAACAAAAAAAAACCTAAGCAACAAAAATGATGGTAGCTCTAGCTTACATCAAAACCTTCCAAAAAGTTCCA
>JZKD02S1626137.1:115173-134241 GCA_000966675.3 Picea glauca
CCCTTCAACCTTCCTAGGCTCTTTAAAAGATGACTGTCCCCAAGGACTGTTTCTAAAAAAGGAAGGCTTGCTTCCCTTCTGCCTCTGTTCCTTCTTAAATTTCCTCCGATCATCCTAGACCTTCCGAAGGATAGGCCTTTCTCCTTGCTATTCATACAAGCATTTCACTTTTCTGATGGTCTCTTCCATGGTCTTAGGATCATCATATTGAATCTTTTCACTCATGGAAGGTGGCAGTCCACTCAGATACCTCTGCATTTTAACAGCTTCATCCTTGATGAATGGAACATACTTCAGTAGTTCCAGAAAATTTCGTTCATACTCATCAATGATCATACTACCCAACTTGAGTTCAAAGAACTCCTTCATCTTTCTGTCATAGTATCTTTTAGTCAGGTATTTCTTCTTGAAATACCTCTTAAACTCCTTCCACGTGACCTCTTTCTCTCTGATGTGTTGCACCTGTACAAATTGATCCCACCACATGGATGCTTTTCCTTTTAGTTGGTACATTGCAATTCTTCCTTCTGCATGGGTAAAATAATTCTGCAGTTGGAAGTATTTCTTCATGCCAATCAACCAGGTCTCGGCATCTTCCTCCTTCTTATGTTCTCCATCGAATGTTGGAGGCTTAATCTTTTTCATCTCTTCTTTCAATTCCTCCTTTCCAGATTTTTGATGTTTTCTGGTAGGGGATGAGCTTGAACTACGATGTGTCTTCCTGTCAGAATGTCTTTGGGAGAAACTAAGATGTCGGCTACCGCTCCTTGACCTTATTCTTCTTTCATGGGTTTTGCGACTCTCTGTCGTACTTGAGTCTCTTCCCTTCTCGAGTTTCTTCTCTATTCTTTCCAGGCTCTTCAAAAATTTTAAGTTTAATGCACCCTGTCGATCCCTGACTTTCATGAGCTTTCGGCTATCAGCTCGGCGAGCCTGGGCCTCTCTTTGCAATCCTTCAATTATTTTCATTATGTGTCCTTCCTTATCCTTCTCTTTTCCATTCCCATTGGAGTTTGATCCTTTGATTCCCAGGTTAACATTCTTCCCTTCCTATCCGTCTTCTATTTCAGGGGTAATCTGCACCTTTCCCCACTCCATACTCAGTCGTTGGTTAATTGGAGTCTTGACCTTCGTTGAACTCTGCACACGCACTGTGCAAATAAAATCGTAGTTTATCAGGCCATTAAACTTTCAGGAACAATCTTCAACATTTATAACTAATACCAACAAGAAAAAAACACATTTTGATTCCAATGGGTTTTCTGAGCTCTCGTTCAGCTCTGCAATTTTCGTGTTTTTGAAGCTTTCATTTTCGGCACTTCGGGATTTCGGAACTTCGGGTTTTTGTACCTCGGGACTTCGGGTTTCAGGGTTTCAGAGTCTCGGTATTGGAGAAATCTCGTTTAAATCTCCTTTCCAACCCCCGACTTCCGAAATTCTTTTTTACCTTATTCTCCGGGTCTACAACACAGTTTTCTCCCTTTACCAAAGTGGTGTGTGGCACGTTTCGTAGGATCCTCGTCATGTTCGGTGACATCATTAGGGTTCCACCACTCTTGCTTCTCTTTTCGACCCTCTGACATGCGGTACATCTCCATGTGTCCACATCCATTCCTAGAAAAATCCAACAGTCAAATCTTTCTCACAACGGATGGTCGTTAAAGACCCGGAGATTCCCCAAAGGAATCTCGTCCGTTCATTGGGACTTAGCCACATGCTAACGTCTTGACAGTAGGGTCAGGATTTATCACGATGAGAGTCTGAGTTCTTTGTCAACAGAACTCCCGAATCCCCGATTTTTCGAAACGGGTAATCTCTCAACACGTGGCCATCTCAAATCGGACGGACCACGACTGCTCCGGGGTTTCCACCATGGAAAGTCCCGATCCTTTCGGGGTTTTGGGCTTCCAAACGTCGATGCACTCTAACTCCTATTATCCCTTCGGGCTAGACTTGTGATTCACATGATCTCCCCTTATATGACCACAGTCATACCTCCTATCGGGATTTCAGAATTTCTAATGTCGAAACACATATGTCCTCAGGATTCGCGAAACGCTGAACCCCAATACGCTGATGGGCTCCCGATATCGCCCACTTGTCCCAACTGATGGACGACTTAGATCGTTCCCGAGACTTTTACCATGAAAATTCCTGACCTCCTTCGTGACTCCCGATATCGCGATTCCCGATTTCCCGAAATGGGAAATCTCACGACACGTGTCCTCTGTCTTTCGGATGGTCTAGATCTATTTCAGAGATTTTGCCCCTAGTCTCTGAGGTTTAACCTTCAGACATCTCCCAACAGATCCTACGACTGATGGGTTTTCCGGTCGATATTTGACGTCTCAGACGGTTCCTAACCAATTCAGAATTTCTCATATCACGATTTCCACATTCCTGTGTATTTCAAAAGGAATTTTAATTCCTACGCACATTTTTCCAGATCTGACGGTCACGAGTCTAGCCTTCCATCCCGAATAGATCCTAAGGTTCTAACACCATTGGTGTAGAGACCTGTCTCCCTGTGGCCATAAACCACACCAGCTGCAGTTTCACTCACCGCTATACTTCTTGAGCTTGTAAGCATGGTCAAGAAACTACTTGACACTCCAGAACAAACCAAGGTCCAAAATTGGTCCTCTAGACCCAATTTCCCTTCACATTCTCGGTCCAAAGACTGCTCCACTGGCCCATCTAGGCTCAGTGTCGAAACCTTCGCTCTGATACCAATTTGTAGCACACCCATTTCGGAACTCTGGGCTTACTCACGCTCTAATACCCATTTGTACACATCATTTGTACAAAGATCATATAGATATCATATATCCCATGCATTTAAACAAACAAACACATTTAACTCAGAGTAAAACATATCATTATTGTTATAGTTAAACAATCCATATCATTCCATATTAATTCGTATACATAGCGGAAAACATGATAACATTTACAGTAGAGACATGATAAAATGTGATAAAACATAGTTAGACACTTATCTTGTAACAATGGTGGGATCCACCAACAAAAATGCATGCCTTCCACGAACCTCCCAGCCTTAGACCGTACTGCTCATCAACTCAGCAGTGGGTCACCCCCAAGCTGGGACTAAGCTCTACCCAAAGGCAAGGAATCTATGCTCAGGCTGAGGTTACAGGCAAAACAATCACACACAACCACAAGGAAGGGATTCTCTCCAAGGAATCTCCCACGCTCACTGCCCACAGACCCTCATTCGCCACATGCCTGTTCCAGCCTAGGAGAATGCATCTTCTCTGTCACTTGGACAGTCCTTCGATTGCCAATCTCCCTTACCCTGGGTTACAAGAACAAGCCGAACCGGAAGTCTCTGGGCTCTATGGCATCTACAGGGTTCCTTCTAGGATTTCTCTCCTTCCCCCGTGCACTCTCTCACCTGGAGGGAGTCGCTCACAGGCCAACAAGCCTCACGCAGTCCAGTACTACATAGTCTCAACAATCCCATGGGAAAACAGACACAAGCTTTCCAAAAACTGGTTCGGCAATCACAGGATGGCTTCACAGTCACGGCTTCAGAACAGGGAATGCTCGCATAGGCTCGCTCATCTTTCCCGAACAAGAAAAGACTCTTCCCCGAATTCAACATAGGCTTCTTGTAGGCTGGGGTTACACGCACGAGATTTCTCAGAATCAGACACAGACATTCGAGTCACAGGGTCTCCCAAAGGTTCTCTACAGGAGTCGGGTTAGTCATACTACTCAGAGCTCCGTACGCGTTTAGACAATCCGGTGGAATGGGAATGGAACCTTCTCATGACTCTCCCTGGATGTTTTATTCACATGCATTAGGGTTGACACTTGTAACCCATGGAACTGCATGTGTTCTGCCAGCACGCGTTCCTCCCAGGACTTGGGAAATCACGCGTCCTTCCAAAAGGACTTAGGATAAAAACATATAATGCACATATCTTTTGGAATAATATTAAAATATTATTCCCAAGATTAAGCCCCCCTAGGCTTATCCCCTAGGCTCAACACTTAGCCCCTCTCCCACCTTCCAGCCCCTAATTCCTTGCCCACTCTGTGGATGCTCAGTCCCCCTTCACTCATTCATCGTGGTCAGTCTGCACCTGGCGGTGTTTATATTTTATTAAATGTTCTGCATACATACAAGTACAACAGTAGGCTCCTGGCCTTCAACACTTAGGCTCCCTGATCTAACAACACACAAGTCTCCAGCTTATAAGAACTTGGTTCACCAGTCTATAAAACATAATCACAATTCCTTTCAGAACTTGGTTTACAGCGGGGCTCGGCCTTGGGGACACTACATCTGGTCCTTTAAGTCTTGCATTAGATTCTATCCAGAAGAGGGCACATAGACAGACTAGCTGTTCATGTGACCCTCGTAGATGTTTGAGTTGTGGGTAAACTTGTTATGGGCCAACATAGGCTAGTAGACATGAGAATTTCATGGATGATACTAGTATCTTAAACATATCTATGTTGTTCATTGATTATATATACAGATTGACTCGAATCTTGGTGCAACACAACAATTTTAAAGAATTATCCTAGCATGAGCTACCTACATGTGATATAGGTAGAGGGGATGGTCCTTCAAGCCCTGCAGTAGAATCCATCCAAGAGAGGAAACATGGATAGACTAGACATTCATGTGACCTTCACAGATGCTCGAGCTATAAGAAAATTTGTTATGGGGCAATGGAGGCCACTAGACATGATATATATATATATATATATATATATATATATATATATATATATATATATCTTTTTGTATATATATTTTTATATCTAATTATATGATGTTTGAAGTTGTTACGCTCGGATAATAGACACTCAACGCTGACAAATGCAATAATGCTAGTTTCCACCATTGATGTAGTAGTAGCAAAATCCTGACCATTTAGTGTACTACATAGTCAAGTATGCAATATATTTGATAAATTCACCACAATGCTTTTCTTATTCTCTGGAAACCTCATAGATATGCTACTTTTCAACTACATCTATAAGATATTTTTTTTATTTCTACATTTTATTTATGATGAATCAAATATAATTTTGTTGTGTTTTTATAGGTTGAGGTATCATATAGTGATGAACCATTTCTACCTGGTATGGATAGATTACCCCCTTCTAGGTATCATATGTTGAGTTAAATCTTATTTAAATGTGAAATTGTTATATTTTTTTATTTGAATTTCACATTTTTGTACTAACAAAAATATTATAAATGTGTATGCAGGTTAGTTCATTCACTACTAGGTTGCCTGATGTAGTGCCACCGGATCCATTGGTCCTCTACATACCCAATAGGGTAGAATTAGGACTTGATGAGGGTTTTGATGTTCTCCCACCTAGTTACTAGTGGATCACCCTCCAGCTTAAGTGTTTCAGTATGGATTTCCCACCAGGTTAAAGCATGGTCGTCTAACTTCAGTCTTGCAAATGATATATATTTTGTTACAAATGTTATAAATGTAAAATTTGTTATATTGTTTTGTTTTAATTTCACATTTTTGTACTAATAGAATTATTATAAATGTTTGTGTGGTTTGGTTAATTCACCGATTTTAGAAGGATGGAAATCATGATGGGTATCTCTCCCAAGAGCCCAGGTGTACTCCTCAAGTATATCAGGAGTCTACATAGCCATCTACAAAAGAAAGTGATGATTTTCATGCCAAGGACAATGGATGAAGCATGTGTACAGGAAAAATATTTGGAAAACATTGGCCAGAATAAAGGGAATCCAAGTGGTTCCAAGAAGACGGAGCACCATGAAGCTTCCAAGGAGGAGAAGAAGAAGTGGAAAGGGGGAAAGAATAAGAATATGGAAGCCACTGTACATTAGTGAAATGATGCTAGAAACCATTGTAACAATCAAAATATTTATGGGCACACTAAGAAAAGTGTTGGAAATTACATCTAGAGTTTGAACCCAAAGAACCACTAGAAGGATGCAAAGAAAAAGAATCTTCTAGCCATGTATTTGAGTAATCATGTTGAAAGTAGCTCCTATGTGAACGAAAATATTGTATGCACATTAGTGGAGAAGGAGTTGAATTTGAGTATCCTTCATCACAAGAAAGAGAAGGAGATGACCAAACTTTTCCACATCAAGATCCAGGTTAAAAATACCAAGATAGATGCCCTATTCAACTCTAGCTCATAAGATAATATCATAGAAACTGATCTAGTCATCAATATTGGATTGGAGGTTCGTGATCATCCTATCCCATATCCATTGGGATGGATAAACAAGGATGGATAGATCATGGTAAATAAACAATGCAAGATTTAATTTGTTGTAAGTGTTGATTTTATTAATGAAGTGGAATTAGACATAGTATCCCTTTGACATATGTGGAGTAGTGTGTGGAATCCCCTACATGTATATCAAGGATGCATTCTTCATGCAGAGAGATAACAAGCATAGACTAATCAAGGATGGGAATTCCTACATAATCAATGTGCATAAAGGCAAGTCAAAGAGCTCACTGGTAAGTGCCAACCAATCTAAGAAATTGATTAGTTCTAGTAAGAAATATGTTTTTTTTCTTCTTAAGAGAAAATGAATTTGATGATGAGTCGATAAGAGTAAAGGCATCCCTAGAGGGGTGTACTAAAGAACATAAACATCATTTGCATGAGTTTCTACATGAATACATAGGAGTGCTCCAAGAGAATAAAGGGCTATTGCCTAAGAGGGAAATGGAGCACAAAATACAAATATTGCTAGGCTCCCCATTATCAAATATTGGGACATATAGACACTCCATTCTAGAAGAAAATGAAGTGAATAAGTAGTTGTAGCAACTATTGGATTAGGGTGTGATTCGACCAAGCACATCACCTTGTGGGTCACCTATCATAATTGTACCAAAGAAGGATGGGACTTGGCGAAAGTGTATGTTGGAAAATATTTAACAGACAATGAATGGCATAAGTACAGGAAGAGAGAATGGCATAAGTACAGGAAGAATGTACAGAGGACTGTTGGCAAATATTTAACAGACAGCGAATGCTTGTCATTGATGGCAAGTACAACAATGAAGATGGCATGAGTATAGGAAGTTTGTAATCGATAGGAAAACATAAGACAAGTTTAGGAAGGTTGAATGATCGAAGGTGAATGTTCAAAGGCAACGCAACATTGATTGAGTGATCGAAGACCCGTAAAGTTTGAGAAGAATCTCTGATCGTTGGATTCCATTCAAAATTCCCGAAAGAACGAGGGTCGTCATATCTGAATGAAGATAAGAAGAAATCATTGAAGAGGAGGATAGATCTCAGTCATTAGATACAAGCGTAGGATCCGACCATCATTGGATCAAGAAGAACCCGCACGTCCTTTAAGGTACAAGGAGAAGCGATCATAATCGCGATATGCAAAATCACAATGTAATCTGAGCCGTCAGATCAAGGTTTTATCTGGACCATTGATTCCAGTCCGTGTCAGAGTTTCAAGGATCGCGAGTTGGACATGTCAAAGATTATTAACAATAGGAATCTTGATATCGCGATATGCGAAATCGCGATGTAATCTGAGCCGTCAGATCAAGCTTTGATCTGGACTGTTGATTCCAATCCGTGTCGGAGTTTTAAGGATCGCGAGTTGGACATGTCAAATATTATTAACATCAAGAATCCCGATATCGCGATATGAGAAATCGCGATGTAATCTGAGCCATCATATCAAGCTTTGATTTGGACCGTTGATTCCAGTCCATGTCGGAGTTTCGAGGATCACGTGTTGGAGATATCAAAGAAACAATGCAACAAGAATGTCGATTTCGCGATATGCAAAATTGTGATTCAATCACAGCCGTTGAATCAAGCTCAGATCTAGACCGTTGATCTAACTCCATATCAGAGTTTTGGGGATCGCAACATGGAGTGGAAGTAAACAATGCAACAAGAATGTCGATTTCACGATATACGAAATTGCAATTCAATCTCAGCCGTTGAATAGAGATCAGATCTGGATCGTTGATCTAACTCCATATCGGAGTTTCGGGGATCACAACATGGAGTGGAAGTAAACAATGCAACAAGAATGTCGATTTCGTGATATGAAAAATTGTGATTCAATCGCAGCCATTGAATAGAGATCAGATCTGGACCGTTGATCTAACTCCATATCGAAGTTTCGCAAATCGCAACATGGAGAGGCAAAGAACCCAATGAAACAAAAATGTCGAAATCGCGAAATCGCGATTCAATCATAGCCATTGAATCAAGATCACATCTGGACCATCAAATCACAGGACATGTGGAAAATGATCAAAATCTCGTTGACTTGGGGTCAACGGAGCATAGTGTCGAAAATCACAAAACAAGAAATCGCGAAAGCGCTTTTTGCATAAGCACTTGGTTATGACCATAGTCATATTTGGGAAGGAGCTAGTGCAGAAAAATTTTGTATCAGAATTTCATAGATTGGGATTTGTAATTTACAAGAACATTGAACATCAGGAGTGTCGAAATCACGATATGCAAAATCGCGGAATGATCTGAACCGTCAGATCAAGTGTTGATCGGAGGGTTATTGTTTTCTCTCACAGTTAACTCCTCAGTTTGGAATCTGTTAGCGAAAAAGACTCATGATTGTCGATTAGTTGGCATTTCAGTTGCTGAGACAATTGTCTTCCTTTTGCCTAAAGAGATGGGAAGTTGAACCGTCATGGAGCAGTGTATAAAAGAAAATGAGACAGACAGCGTGGTGATTGTTGTTCTGTATGAGAAAATAATGAAATTGTAAGAAAAGGAAAAGGAGAGAATGCGCAGGATGAGATTGAGCATAAGTGCAGTGTGAGATGAAACGCAGAGGAGAATAACAGAACAAGTTGAAGAAGAGCATAATGAGAGAACGAGATGATATAGAACATACCTACTGAACAGACAGAGGAAGAGAAGAGCAGCAGAACAGTGTGTAGAAGACCAGATTTACAGAACACAGAAAGATTGGTAAGAACTGATTTATCTGTAAAGTTGACTGTTTATTTATCCATTCATATTCTAGGGAGGTTGGGAGGTGCTCAGGAGGACTGTTGTCCTCACAGGTTCAAGTGGGAGGTTGAACATAGGAAGTTGTAGCTTCCATTTGGTTGCAGCCAGAGAAACCAGGGTGGCAGGGTGGTGCAAGGGAGAACAAGTGTTCTCTGTTATACAGGTTGGAGCCTGTGTAACTGGAAGTTACTGCTTCCATCCAGTTTGTGCTGGAACATTAAGGGAGTTGGTGCTTCCTTCTAGTGGGTACTAGAGAAACCAAATATTTGGTGCTCTCAAACAAGTTGCAATGTGTAAAACAGAGGTAGCAACCTCACATTGAGTTGGTGCTCAATTGTAGATGATGCATAGAACTTAAAAGACTGCCTATCATTTCGAAGAAGAAGAGGTTTTCTCCCTTTATGGGTTTCCTCGTGAAAATATGTCTCTGTGTATACCTTATGTGTGACTGATGCTCTTTGATTTTACTGTCCATATGTTGTATATTGTTGATGATCAGTTGAAGAAAGATTAAAAATGTTTTAATTGTTAAAATTGTTTAAGCTCAATTACAACTGATTCACACCCCCCCCCTCTCAGTTGTTTTAGTAATTTCAACAGTGTAATGACTACAGAGCATTGAACAATATTACACTAAAAATTTAGTACCCTCTGCCCAAGATTGATGATTTGTTAGATCAGTTGTAGATCGCAAAATGTTTCACCAAGTTGGATATCAATTCGGGATACCACTAGGTACGCATCAAGAAAAAATATTGCCTTCAAGATAAGGCAAGATTTTTTTGAATGGTTGGTCATTCCGTTTGGTTTATGTAATTTAGAAACTACATTTATGAGAATGATGAATGATGTATTATTCCCATATATAGATTCATTTTTTATAGTCTATTTGGATGATATATTGGTTTATAGTGCTACTTGGGAGGAGTACATCTCACATCTCATGCAAGTGTTAGATACTCTGACAAAGCACCAATTGTTGGATAACCTTAAGAAATGTGAGCTTTTGCAGTAGTATTTGGTGTATTTAGTGCATTTGATCGGTGGAGGGGAGCTCAATATAGATCCTGTAAATATGGAGACCATCATGAAATGGCTAGTTCCTATAAATTTCACTGAAGTTGGGATTTTTGTTAGGGAAACACAATACCTATGAAATTTCATATCTTTGTATCTAGTGGTAGTTGCACCACTCCACACTATAACTGTGAGTGGTAAGATTTTACAGAGGAGGAAGAATTAGTAGAAGGATTTCAATAAGTTGAAAAGAAAGATCAGTCAAACACTAATTCTCACATTACCAAACTTGCAAAAAACTTTTGAAGTTGAGACAGATGCAAGTGGATATGAAATGGGAGTAATTTTGATGCAAGGTGGAAGGTATGTATGATATCATTACGAAATATTTCATGGGTAAATTATCAACTACCCTATCTATGATAAGGAACTCTATGCCCTTCAAGCTGTCAAGAAGTGGAAACACTATCTGATGGGAAAGGAGACCATCATCTACACAGATCACCAACTGTTACAGTATTTTTAGGTCCAGAGTAAGCTACAACAAACCATACATTACAAGTGGATGAGGATTTTACAACAATTTCATCTAGTCATCAATTATAAGAAGGGAAACAAAAACAAGTTGGAATACATTATTTCAAGGCCACCCACATCCAAGATTACAAGTTTGAGAACTTTGATGCACATGGAACCTTTTATCCATGATGCATACAGATAAGCATACATAGAATGTGAGGACTCCAAGGAGGTTTTTAAACAGCTACAATGAAAAATTCATATAGAATAAGGTGATGAAAAGGTTGACTATCATTTCCAAAATGGGTTACTCTGCAAGTTTGACAATCTTTGTGTCCCTAAGAGTGAACAACTGCATATTATTGGAGGGGCTCAAATTACAGAGGTATGTGTACTGGCCTAGAATGAAAGAATATGCATCACGATCTATTAGAGGATGTATACTTTGTTGCACTAGCAATCCCAATAAAATGAATTAAGGTGTATACCACCCCTTACTTGTACCCACTCGGCCTTGGTAAATAATTTCAATGGATTTTTTGGGAGGTTTACTAATAACCAGGAAGGGACTTGACTATCTATTTGTGGTAGTTGACAAGTTCAACAAGATGTACATGCTCATGCCTTGTAAAAGCACCATCAAAGGAAAAGAAGCAACAAACATGTTCTTTGAACAGGTATAAGTGCACTTTGGGATAATAAGGACACTAAGTTAAAAATATATATAGCTTTCCATCCATAGGCAGATGGGAATATAGAAGTAGTTAACAAGACTTTGGTACATCTTTTGAGGGATTACAATAAGAAGCATCGGAAGACTTGGGATGAAAATAAGATCTACATACAACATGTTAGCACTAGAAGTTACCCTTAGACTATTATAAGGATAATCTCGATACCCATCAAAATATCAATAATTTAAATCAAGTTTGGTAAGTGGATCAACAAGACTTAAATGAGAAAGAGAAGGTATAAAATTAATTGTATATCAATGATATTTCACCATTGGGAAATGGAGTATGTTATATCTCATAATCAGAGGAATTTAAGAAAATTACTAGACAAGCTCAGTATGTGTAGAAGACAGAGTCATCGAGAAAAAAAATATAAATTACAGAGAATAAATTTGCAATCAATTAAGATGAATATTCAAAGAACAAAAATCATTTCTTCTTATCGAATAGAAGACAATTGAATACACAACATAACTCATGGGGAATTACAATGAATCATTCACTGTGTATGAATCCCCAAGATATGAAAATCGTTGATCCTTAAAACTCACTATTTATTCAAATGAGGTGAAGAAGAATGAAAAGCACAAGAATTACAGACTGGTAAAACTTATTTGAATCTCTAATGATCAGATATAGCAGAAAATGGTTGCCATCAGGCTTACATTCAAAACACACATGTTTATCCTTACTCCAACTCTCTCTTGGGTCTCAAGATCGAACCCTTTCATCACTCAACAAACTTGGATATATATTCTATCCTTCATCCCTCTTATAAGGAATTCAATATCAAGTAGTTACATAGGATTCTCCTTATCCTAGGAGTTTGTTACAAAATGTTACAACAAAAAACATAACCAACTCTTATTTTCTAGTATCTTGTCTAGGTAATTTAATGCATGAAAATCACATCAAAACTACATGATCCGATGGAAAAAATTTGGATTCTTCTAGTCCATATGATGATTTGACACATCCATCTTTGTTGGAAATCAGATAGCCTCTGATATTTGTAGACTATGTAGTTTTGCAGCGTGCTAGGTGAATTTTGCTACAAAAAATCATCTATTTACACAAGAATACAAAGGAGAAAATGAAATCATAGTCACACATAGTCACAAAAACATGAAATCATAGTCACACAAACATGAAATCATAGTCACACAAATATTCAACTCATCAACATGCGAATAGGAGGAGAAAATTAAATTATATTGCCGAAGTCTTAAGTTTTACAATATAGTCGTATGCTATCACCATAATCATTCCCATGATCTCAAGGGAAGCTGGGGTTTTTATATAGTACAATTTATGTCCAATATAAAACAAAGGGGCAGATGGAAAACCAAGAGAATCAAGTCGTTTTTTTGTTTACATTGATATTTACAATTTTTAGGAAAGATCGGGCATATGCTAACTTAGATTAGTTGGGTGATGATTGGTAGGTGAACTAATATTTCTTTTGGCTGTCCACTTGCTTCATGTCTCCCTTTTATGTAAGGAACGTTCTCTGACTAATAATTGTAAGGCTGAGTGATTTGTTGGAATACTTTGCCTTGTATTTACAACAACGGTAATGTGCTTGGAGTTGTAGCAATTGTATCGTGCTTAGAGTTGTATCACTTGTAGAGGAGTTGCAACTCCCACAGGGAAATACAACAAATGTAATTATTCCGGCATAACAATGTAAGTGCAAGAAGGTAATATTTTTCCTTAAGAAATTTGTAAGAACAACATAAAAGTTTCATACCGGAGAAGATTCATACATATGTGAAAAAGTAATTCATACTAGATGAGAAAGATATCAAAAGAGAGTGAACAGTGGAAAAATTGTAAGGAAAAAGGTACTAAATGGTTGTTGAAATTATGCCAATTTATGCACCTGTCATATCCCCCAGCCCAAATTTGTTGCATGTCCCTATGAAACCAACAATTAGTTAGGGTTAGAGAAATCATTATTTCCATGGAAGTTGTTGATACTATAGTCTACATCCCCTTCTTCCTTTGGATGACTATGTTCCTCTTTTTCATTGGTGCTATGCCCTTCTATAATTTCTTTTTCCTCTGGTAGTACCTTCTTTCTTTAATTTTGGGTAGCTCTGTTAACCAATATAACATCTATGGTTTGGGCATCTATTTCTTTTATTTCCTTTGTTTGAGTTTCCCCTCCTGCTGAAGAGAAGGTTCCCTTGCAGCAAGAGGAGTTGCTACAAGGTAACCTGATTTCTCAGGTGCCCTTTGTTCATCAAGTTCATCCTTCAACATTTTAAGGTTGATTTGTAGCTTCCAATATTTCATCCTCAACATCATGTTTTTTTATAAGAGATGCATAAATAGGTAATGAATGTGGAATTCTTACCCAGGATGTAGCAGTAACCTTCCTTTCAGGCTAAAAAATATCTATTTTTTGTTCTTGTTTTTCTGGTTCTTGTGCATTAGCAGAATTGTGTTCAAAAGCGTTTCCTGATGTGTCAACAAGAGTCTCTAGTCCATTATCTTGTTTCTCTTGTGAATTGGTAGAGTGATATGGTTCCTCTATATGTTATTGTTGAGGTTTGGTAGACTGTTCTTGAGGAGTGCTCTCTACTGGATCTTATGGAATAGCATGAGCCTCTGCCTCATGCTCCTCCTTCTCTTGTGATGGATCCTTTTCCTCTCATGGGTTTGCATCCTTTTCCCCATGGGTGCTCTTTGTTGGTTCTTATGGATCAGAAAGAGACTCTTCTTATGGTTCTTCTTTTTCTGATTCTTGTAGTTTGATAGGTTGTTCCCCAAAAATGCTCTCTACTAGTTCTTCTTCATCTATATACCTCAAGGATGGAGGTAATACATTCTCCAAGAGTGCCTCTTGTTAGTTCTTGTGGGTTAGAAAGGGCCTTTGTGTCCATTCCCTCATCAAATTCCATGTTGGTGCCCTCCACCAGTTCTTATATGTCAGCAGAGGGTTTTGTATCCATTACTTTATCTTCTTCCAGGTCATCCTTTTGTTATTGTTCTTTGAGATCAACATGTTTCCATTGTTTGTATTGAGTTGTAGTTGTGGTGGTGTGCCACATTCTTCTTTTCTTTAGAATATGTGGTTTCTTATTTTTGAACCCTCTTAGTCTCTTTGTATGGGGTTTACTTCCAGACACCTCGACATCACTGTCATGGCCTTCCTTTGTCAGAGTTGAAGCACTATGGCCCCTTTCCATATTTTTCCTTCTAGGTATTTTTGGTTGAGGAGTGTCAACATATGGGGTTACTATATATGTGGCACTGTTGCTTGGATGTGGAGTTTCATTCGCTGCTTCTCCTGGTGTCGTAATTGCATCCACTTCTTTTGTGGATTCCTAGAGTGTAGCCACTGCGTCCTTCAAAAATATAACTGGTGGTCAGAAGATGTTATTCCAAGTGTGGCCATCCTTGCATAGGGCATGTTCCACCAACAACTTGATAATCCCATTGTGTAAAATAGAATATATAGGATGCGTCGATATCCATGTGAGTGTCAACATGGTCTCCAGGTATGAAAAAGGAAATAAGGCATATTGATGGGTCGGTCGTGTCTAAGGTGGTTTAGGATCTAGATATGATGAAGCTAAACGACCACGTAGTGCCCTTCCCATGTGAAAGAACATTGCATGAATATGGCCACATCATGCCAAGGGTGTAGTAGAGACTGTCTTTTGAATCATGTTCCCTTCCTTTCTAGGGCCTCTCCTGGATCGATAAATTGTTGTAGGATTTTTGGATTGGAGGTTTTTTTGGAGTGTCATATCTCACTTATCCGTGGAAACCCTGTAACCTCCACCACTATCTCTTTTCTTACTTCCACCTGAGTGCCTACTACCATAGATTGTTCTTCTATGAAATTCAGAGTGAATTCTAAGAAAAATCCATGTTCATACCCCTACAAATGGTTTACATACTCCATCTAGCCAGCCTAGTGGAGAATTTTTGCAATATTGTCATACGATTTGAGTAGCAGTGCTTCTGTTGGTTCTCTGTTTATCAGAGAGCCTCCCATGTTCTCTCTTTTTCCTAAGTCTGAATAGTTGTGATTGTGAAGGACATGGTTGTTATTTGGGTGGGGGATTTCCAATTATGGAAATAACGTGGTGATTATGGAAATAACATGGTGATTATAGAAATAGCGTGGTGATTATGGAAATCATGGTGTGGGGTGGTAAGTAATAATGGAAAATATTCCATTTTGAGCTAATTTATTACACAATCTTCCAGAAAAAATACATGTCATGTCTTACCTGAAGTGGTTACCTTTTGTATGAGTGTCGTGATAGTGGATTTTTGGTGACAAAACCAGAGTCACAAAAATGAGTTTTGGCTGGAATCTTAACATCAGTGTTGGGGTGCACTTACTCTATTTTCCGGAAGTGCAGTAGTGACAACACTAATGAGAGCATACAGTGAAATATGAAAGAAGAGTTGTAACAATGAAAGTTGTAACAATGAAAGTTGCAACAATTGAACTGCAACACCAAGAGTTGTAGTGCGAATGAGAGTCAAAACATTAGTGGTGCAAGCATGTTGCATCATTAGTGGTAAGGAAAAGTTTCATCATCAGTGGTGCAGGCGAGTCGTAGCATCAATGATGTGGGAAAGTAGCAAAATAAAGTGAAGCTGCAAGTGGATTTGCAACAATGTGAGTTTCAACAACAAAGCTGCAACAATGAAAGTTGGAGCAATGTGAGTTGTAGCAACAAAAGTTGCAGTGATGAGAGTTGCAGCAACAAGGATGAGAGGGGAGTGAGTTGAAAAATCAATAAAAGTTGCAAGTGGGATTGCAACAACGACAGTTGCAGAAAAGGGAGTTGTAGCGTTGGGGATTGTAAGAAAGGGGGTTGCATCAACAAGAGTTGTAGCAATAGGGATTTCAACAAAGGGGGTTGAAAAAAAGGGATTTATGGAAACAAGGATTGCATCAAAGGGGGTTGCAGAAAAGGGAGTTGCAGAAAAGGGAATTGCAACAATAGGAGTTGCAACAACAGAAGTTGCAAAAATATTTTTTTCCTCTATATATCTTGAAGAAAATTTATTAGAGGAAAAAAACAAGCCTTTATTAAATTGTTTTGAGAAGTATCTCGAAATAAGCATCATGAAACTGTGAAATTCCCTTTTTCTTCTTTTTTTTATGTGCCAACTAGGCTAGTTTTCACATTTTTCTTTGTGTGTCAACTAGGCTAGTTTTTTTTTTAAGAGGAGAAAAATAAATTATCTAATAGGGATTTGTACTTTTTGAACGAGTTTGAGATCATTGTTTGGAAATCCATTTGAAATCTTCCTCAAAAATGATTCCTTTGATAAGGGTTGATGATATATGTGAATTCTATGTTCATCAATCATTAGAGGAATTCAGTCTTCATTTATGGTACATATTTTGATGGCCCCACTATTATACACTATATCAATCTCAGGCAAACCAAGCCACCTGGTGCGAAATTTTTCCCTGAAATTCTTGAACCTAGAATCAAATAATAATTCCCAGTCTCTAGCTTTGAACTTTTTTTTCTTAATATCCTTATCGTGTCATATAGCCCTTTAATGTTGTCTCATTGTGGATTTGTGTGGGGCATCCTGTCATAGTTCATCAAACTGGTTAAGTTGAAGTAGTCTTTCTTTATGAGCTTCTAGTAGGTCCAACCCAAGTTGTACCATTTTCCTAAGTGTCTATATTTCTATCTCAATGGAAAATGGTACTCTTTTCCCATATACTAAATCATAAGGTGTGCATCTTGTAGTAGTTCTCTAGGTGGTTCTATAGGCCAATAAAGCTTCAGAGAGTCTATCAACCCAATCCTTGAGATGCAGTCTGATAGTTTTAGTGATGATAGCCTCAAGGATCCTAATATTCCCCTCTACTTTCCCATTTTCTTGTGGGTGATATGGTGTTGTTACTTTATGCTTGATCCTATAGTTTTTGATAAACTCTCTGACAAGCCTTGACGTGAACACATTTCCTCCACCGGTCACTATTTCTCGTGGTTTTCCAAATCTTATAAGATCTCTTCATGGAGAAATCCCACTACTTATTGTCCAATTTCTACTAGAAGTCCCTTATCCTCCATCCATTTTGTGACATAATCTATATAGACAAGGATGTAGAAGTTCCAATGGGAAGGGGGGTTTATTAGCCCCACAAAATCAATGGCCCATTTTTCAAAACGCTTTAACGCCATCTACAGTTGTAGTGACATTTCATCTATTTGTGCGGGTCTACCCATGTGTTGGTAGTTTTCACACCTCTTCACATATTCTTTGGCATATCATAATATAGTGGGCCAATAATACCCTTGATGGAGTTCCTTGTACCCAATTCTTTTATCAGAAAAATGGCCCCCACATGGCCCATAATGACATTCTTTCAGTATCATGGAATTCATCTTCTCATACACATCTTTTGATAATCATATCAGGCTCTGTGTAGAAGAGTCAACTGTCGATCCATCAAAATCATTCACTTTTCCTGATGATGCTTTGTTTCTCTTTGGGAGTGAGGTGATGCAAAATATTTCCTGTAGCAAAAAGTTAAAAATATATACGAACCATTGTAAGTTAGTAGATACTGCAAAGAGGTGTTCATCTGGAAAGGAATATTCTACTACATGTTCAATTTCATTAAATATTATTCTAGAAAGAAAGTCAACAACTACATTATATTTTCTTGGCTTATCTAGGATTGTAATATAAAATTCTTGTAATGAAATTAACCATCTAATGACCCTACCATTAGTGATTTTTTTTTTCATTAAATATTTAATAGCAACATGGTCAATATGTAAGATTACTATATATCCTGTAATGTAGTGTCTGAACTTGTTTATTTCATGAATAACGACAAGAAACTCCTTTTTATTTACCATATAGTTGAGTTCGATGAGCGAGAGATTGTTTTTGATGTAGTAGATTGCATATGGGTCATTTCCTTCCATTTGTCCAAGAACCGCTCCATTGGTGGTGTCTGATGCGTTTGTGGATATATGAAATGGGAGGGACCAATCGGGTCCTCTTAAAGCAGGGCCCTCAAAAACTTTGTTTTTTAGTTCATCAAGTGCATGCTAGCATGTTGTTGTGCTACTTATATGTTTAGTATAATGCACTCATTAATTATCAATCCAGGATTCGTAATCAACAGAGTTACAAGAGACTAGTAAGAAAGGTAATTCTAATGTCATGAGTATAGAAATATTCTAGATTAAGCATGTTGGGAAAACAAACTAGCAAATCAAAACACACTTTGGTTGTCTTTCACAGAGAGGCTATCTACTCCATTATGGCACATGGAAGTATGATATGGAGTTATTTTGACAGATCAACTCTGCTATCTGACCCAGAAAACTAACTATGCAATCACACTTCTGAAAGGGAAATCACACATCAATCATCAAGACATAGCATGGGTAGTTCAATAGTCAATATACTGAGTATGTTGTGGTTCATAATGTGTTGTTGTAAACTTCACTAGTTCACCTTCAAATATGTCTGACTATTGTTGCCAACATTTATGTCCATGAAACAAAATTAACTTCATAAAAACAGAAACAGAGAGTATGCAAAATATCTCTAAGCAATCGAAGCCTAGACTGAACTATACTGCTATCATATGAAAGAATTAAGATTCATCTAATCTAACATCTATACTATTGAAATCAACTACTAGCACTAGGGTAAAATCATGAAGATGGGTAACACTTTTGCTTGTTTTATGACAAAAAAAACTGTATTTTCACAAGTTCTTCAACTTCCGGCATACAAAAGTATTTTTTTTTATTTAGAATTT